>BLSH010257947.1:1257077-1288332 GCA_018402905.1 Glandirana rugosa | reverse complement strand
CCCCTCCTTACATCAGAGTCCCCAGAAAGCCCCCCCTTACATCAGGGTTCCCAGAGAGCCCCCCCATTAAATCAGGGTCCCCAGAGAGCCTCCTTGGAGCAGGGTCCCCAGAGAGACCCCCACTTACATCAGGGTCTCCAGAGAGCCCCCCCTTCCATCAGGGTCCCCAGAGAGGCCCTATTTATATCAGGGTCTCCAGTGAGCCCCTCCTTGCTTCAGAGTCCCAAGAGAGCCTCCCCTTACACCAGGGTCACCATTGAGAGCATGCACTGTGGGCAGTGAGAGATGACGTAATCTCTCTGCTGCCCGTGGCTGCACAATGAGGGTGGAACTGCGGTGATGCAGGGCAGGTGGGTGAGTGATGTTGTCTCTGGCTCTCCCATGCTGCCTGGCTGCTCTCCAGTGCTGCCTGCCCGCCGCACTCACAACCTGGATGCAGAGGCCACAGCCCACTAGTGGGCTGTGGCCCTGTGGTTGGGGACCCTTGAGAGCCTGAGAGGCTCGGGGCTATGGCCCTTAGATTCGGGGCTATAGCCCCAATAGCCACTCCCTAGTGACGCCTCTGTCGATCTCACTCTTTCATACTGGTCAATTGAAATTCAGCATGGCACCTAATAGCAAAGAACTCTCTGAGGATCTGAAAAAAAAAAGAATTGTTGCTCTACATAAAGATGGCCTAGGCTATAGGAAGATTGCCAAGACCCTGAGACCAAGCTGCAGCACTGTGGCCAAGACCATACAGCGGTTTAACAGGACAGGTTCCACTAAGAAAAGGCCTCGCCATGGTCAACCAAAGAAGTTTAGGGCACGTGCTCAGCATCATATGCAGAGGTTGTCTTTGGGAAATAGACGTATGAGTGCTGCTAGCATTGCTGCAGAGGTTGAAGGGGTGGGGGGGTCAGCCTGTCAGTGCTCAGACCAATAGCCCCACACTGCATCAAATTAGTCTGCATGGCTGTCGTCCCAGAAGGAAGCCTCTTCTAAAGATGATGCACAAGAAAGCCCACAAACAGTTTGCTGAAGACAAGCAGAGTAAGGACATGAATTACTGGAACCATGTCCTGTGGTCTGATGAGACCAAGATAAACGTATTCGGTTCAGATGGTGTTAAGCGTGTGTGGCGGCAACCAGGTGAGGAGTACAAAGACAAGTGTGTCTTGCCCACAGTCAAGTATGTTGGTGGGAGTGTCATGGTCTGGGGCTGCATGAGTGCTGCCTGCACTGGGGAGCTACAGTTCATTGAGGGAACCATGAATGCCAACATGTACTGTGACATACTGAAGCAGAGCATGATCCCGTCCCTTCGGAGACTGGGCCACAGGGCAGTATTCCAACATGATAACGACCCCAAACACACCTCCAAGACGACCACTGCCTTGCTAAAGAAGCTGAGGGTAAAGGTGATGGACTGGCCAAGCATGTCTCTAGACCTAAACCCTATTGAGCATCTATGGGGTATCTTCAAATGGAAGGTGGAGGAGCGCAAGGTCTCTAACATCCACCAGCTCCGTTATGTCATCATGGAGGAGTGTAAGAGGACTCCAGTGGCAACTTGTGAAGCTCTGGTGAACTCCATGCCCAAGAGAGTTAAGGTAGTGCTGGAAAATAATGGTGGCCACACAAAATATTGACACTTTGGGCCCAGTTTGGACATTTTCACTTAGGGGTGTACTCACTTTTGTTGCCAGCGGTTTAGTTATTTTGAGGGGGCAGCACATTTACACTGTTATACAAGCTGTACACTCACTACTTTACATTGTAGCAAAGTGTCATTTCTTCAATGCTGTTACATGAAAAGATATAATAAAATATTTACAAAAATGTGAGGGGTGTATTCACTTTTGTGAGATACTGTATCATGCTGAGAACAACACATAGGTTTGGCCTTGGAAGTTTAGGAGGTTTTTACTGGATATTAAGTTGAAATATTCATAAAAGCAAATGTCTCATTATATGTTGACTACATCATAATTACCTTCTAGTGAACAACAATGTAATCAATCATTTATGCAGACATTTCATATAAGCGTTCAACCCCACATCAGCACAAGGACTAATGTGAGGTTAGCAAGTAGCAACTGGGGCGCTACTAGGGAAAACTAGGACATGATGCAAACATACATTAAAAATGTAAGCACAGCAATAAAACAGCACAGACTATACACTCAACAGCCTCTTTATTAGGTACATCTGCTTGTTAACAGCAAATAGACAAACAGTAAGGGCTGGTTCACATCTGCGGCCCTGTTATACCACTAGTTTACACTAGGGAGCAGTGCCGATGACCATAAACGAGGCATCACACTGTTTTCTTTTTTTAAATTTTATTGAAAAGTCACAAAGGGGTTTATTCACTAAAGCCCAGTACACACAGGCCAAATGTTGGGAGACATTGGTCGCTTCAAAGAAAACTGCCACCCTGTCCGAAGCTTGAAAACTGGCAGCCGACCGACCCCCGATCAGCGCTGTCAGCCAATGGCTGATCGGAGTGTTCTGTGCCCCTGTCAGAACACAATAGCTCAGCAGGGGTGATCACTGTACTAACCTTGCATAGTTAGTGCAGTGGCTCTGACCAGAGCTGACAATTTTTTTCGTTCAACCCGCTGGGTTGAACAAAAAAAGACTCATAGGGGTTGATTTACTAAAGCTGGAGAGTGCAAAAAATGGTGCAGCTTTGCATGCTAGCCAATCAGCTTCTAACCTCAGCTTGTTCAATCAAGTTTTGACAAAACCTTGAAGCTGATTGGTTTCTGTATGGAGCTGCACCAAATTTTGCACTTTCAAACTTTAGTAAATCAACCCCATAGTGTGTACCAGGCTTAAAGCTGGAGAGTGCAAAAAATCAGGCTCACTTCTGCAATGAAACCAAACAGCTTCTAACCTCAGCTTGTTCAATTAAGCTTTGACAATAAGCCCCCGTTCACATTGGCATAATGTGACAGGTCAAATCGGATGCCAAATCACAGCCTATTGCCAGCAACGGCATTGTCCCAGTCGGTGCGACGTCGACTTTGCTGCACAGCACCTATTCCCAAAAGTAGTTCCTGCACTACTTTTGGCAACTTCCGGAGTTGAGTTCAGCTGAACTTGCACAATTTTAAACCCTCATTCAATGTAAACGTACCTTAAAACCTGGAAGTTGATTGGTTTCTATGCAGAAGTGAACCTGATTTTGCACTCTCCGGCTTTAGTAAATAAACCCCAAAGTGACATTTCATTCATCTTATTCACTACAGGCTGTGTACTGTGTTGCAGCACAACACGCTAGGAAGAATTGGCACAGGTCCTAATTTTTCTTCAGCGACCACCAGTAGTGGGAATTGATTTCATGGGACTTCTTTATGTGTTGGCATTGTTTTGGGCAAGGCTGCCCAGCGCAGCCTAAGGCTGAGTTCACACTATTGCAAATTGGATGTGTTTCCCTGCATCAAATTCGCATGTCAGAAGATTGTGACCAGCTCTATATGGAGCCGTTTCACTCATATCCAGAGCAGCTCCGGTGCGATTTGCACAGGAGCCCTGTGTGGCTTTTGGTCCGTTTCAGGTCCGAGTTCAGTCAAATATTCAGACTGGAATCGGACCTGAAACAGTTTACAGGAACGCACTGGACCCCTGCTGTGAGCCGCTCCATGCTACAGGCCCTAAATCACAGTCTGTAACCTAATGCATAAAGCTGTGCAATCATAGTCAATCAGTTTAGCTGTTGTCTGATCAAACATTAGAATGGGAAAAAGGCTTTATCTAAGCAAGTTTGATCACAGAATGATTGTTAGCAAAATCTCTTTTTTAGTGTAAAGGGATAAATTTGAATTTAGAATAAACTATCAGTAAATAGACAACAGTAATGTGCAGAACTGCTTCCCTAAATGCGAAACACATTACACCTTGAAAAAAAAACTGCAGCAGCAAAAGCCCATGCCGCATTGTGCAAGAAAATATGTATACCACTCACAATGAGTTGCTCATCGCAGGTTCCACAGGAAAATCCCCAGCTGCTGGCCTGGCTCTGACATGTTTTCAATGTACAATTATCATGAATAATATCCAGGGAATCTGGGGCTTCTAGAGCACGGTAATGGTTTTGTACCTGCAGGCACCTCACGGTACCTGCTGTGCACAGCATGGGCTAGTTTACATTTTATGTACAGAATTGGATGCTTTCAATAGATAGGAAAATGCAGTTATATATATAAAAAGTGATAAGCATTGTTTATGTTTAGGTTCTTTTTAAGACAGTGATAAATGATTCTGAGAACTGATCTGTTAAAGCATTGCTTTGTGCTCCAGCTATTTTATCTGAGCACCCGTAGTTTCTAGAACAGAAATGTAAAACTGGTAGCAGTATGGTGGCGGACTATAATGAGGCAGCTCACTCAGCCGATGCTGTCAACTCTATTTACTTGATTTTTTTCCTTCTTGCTGAAGATAGTCACAGATGCTCTGTAGAGATTTGATTCATAATATGTGATGTGGAGACAGTAAATGATAGCTTGAGGCCTCAAAGTAGCTATAAAAACAGCTTTCATGTGTCACATTTTGGTACTACATAGCAAAACAAGAAAACATGACATAAACTTAGAGAGTTTTAAAACCCCTCCAGTCACTCTAAAGAAAACATTGGTACAATTTTATATTGAGACTGTACATATAGTTTTTTTTTGTGGACCTGTGCTCCATTTTGAACTTTGAAAAGTCACAAGATGCCCACTATTACTAGATAGAAAAGACTCTTTTGTGCCCTTCTCTGATTTAGAGCCGGTTCACACAGGGGGATTCAACTTCAGGGGCGACTCTGAGTTGCCCCGCACAATGCGACTTCAGCGCAGCTTGCAAGCGACTTCTGTAATAGAAGTCAATGCAAGTTGCCTCAAGTCGCTACCCAAAGTAGTACAGTAACCTTTTTCTAAGTCGGAGCGACTTGAGTCGCTCCTATTAGAACGGTCCCATTGCAATGCATGGAGCGTGACTTGTCAGGCGACTTGCCCCTGTGTGAACCGGCTCTAAAGCCTCCTACACACACGCCGATTGTTGGCCAACCGAACATCCAACTTTTGTCCAAATTGGCTGTTGTGTCTAGTAAGTAGTCAAGTAATCGGCCAACAAAGCTGAACGTAGTGACGTGTTATGAGCGAAATTCAGGTGAATGTGATGTGTGAATTAGGAACGTAAGTTTACACGACCGAACACTTCCTGGATTCCGAGCATGCGTGTTTGCACTTCCAACTTCTGTACACACAAACCAACAGTCGACCAAAGTCTTGTTGGCCAACAAAAGTTTTCTAGTCTTGTCAGTCAACTTCTGTTGGACGACAGTTGGAAATCGGCCGTCGAATCGTGAGCACTAACGGTCGGTTTATCGGCCAACAGGCTGTTGGACGACTGTTGTTGGACGATAATTGGACTGTGTGTACGGGCCTTTAGTTTCACTTTGTTATTAGAAACTGACTGTACCTGATGTCATGGAAAAACCCTGCTCACTGCAACTACACTATGCGATAAGACTATTTCCCTTTCCGATGAGTGCACACACTCATTTGATATGGGAAATGGCAGTTAATGAAGCTTAGCCATTAAATCTCATTTTGGTCTTTTCCACATGGGTGAACAGGAGGAGAAGGGCACAGTAAAAACAGGCAGTTGCACCAGGTTAATGCCCCCCGATGATGTCACATCACAAAGCACATTGGGATTAGCTAACGAACGTGACGTCGCCACACCTACTGAGACCGGTCATTTTTGTGAAGCATTGTTTGGAACCACTATCATGCATCTTGGGAACTTTATGCATACAAAGCGTGTATTGTTTTTATCCATGTGGATAGTATTCATATTTTGAAGCGCAATAAAACCTTTTAGACAGTTTTACACTATGTGGATTCTTCCATTTTGATTCTATGTGGAATTTTGTGCATTTATGGTTGCCATTAATGTTACCATTGATTGGATTTGAGAGATAGACTGCTGAACTCCAGCCAAACAATATGAACCAGATTTCTGCTTGATGGGATTGTTATATACTGTATATGCTGATTTGACTCTGTAGTGGAGTCCTCGTGTTCTGGTAAGAGTTCATTGCTTGTGGTTGTCGAAGACTCACTTGGTGATAGTTAAAGTGGATTGAACACCCCCTTTCTGTAAAGTGTCCCTGAAGTGTTTTGGAAGACCTAATCTGGACTTTTTTCACTTACATATGCACATGTGTTGTTGTTTTTTTTCAAATTTTATATGTTAGATTTCACTTTAATTGAGTCACCCTGCATATTATCATATTTTAGTGTGGCAATTTACACAATTACCACTGTTACATAGTTTGTCTAGCTATTTTGCTAGCAGCATTTTTCTGTTTATACACCTGCCAACACATTTTCTATTATTGCTTTATGCTACCTGACAGTGGTTACATAGCTTTAGTCTAAAAGGTGAACCCCCTGCTGAATACTTTTATTGTGTGCAGTAATAGATATTATTAAGCTAATTATTTGTATTTTTCTTTACAAATACATGCAGACCAGCAACAACAGTAGCAAGGGTCAGGTGAACTGTAGTTTGACAAAATCTGTTGGATTGGCTGCAAATTTTGATATGCACATATCAGTGGGCTTGTCACCAATCTTTATTCTCAGCTGGAGTCCCAATTACCAATTGAAGTAGGCAAGCAGGAATTATTATAAATATAATAAAAATAAAATTATTTATTTTAATATAAAAAGTCTTTACAACTTGCGTTATTTGCTACTAAATTTGAATCCCAGACATAATAAGAATAAAAGTATTTTTATGTGATTACACTAATAAAGCTTTATTTGCTGTTCAGCTGGAATATACAAGCAGGGATTAATAAAAAAATAGCAAAATCATTTTTGGTGTGTTGCAATAATGTATAAAGCTTTATTATTTGGTATTAAACTTTACTCTCAGCTGAAGTTTTTATTCTTCACTGGGAAACACAATGAAGAGCACTTGAGGAACTTGGCTAGCAGCAGTTTTCAATTCTAAGAAAAGGAACTCCACTGGATCCTTATGACATCACAGATTCTAACAGTATACAATATAGTATTAGACCTCACTGATGTCACAGGAAAGCCTATGCCTTTAAAATATTTGAGTAGGAATAATCCTGTGCTTCTGCTTTTGTATCCCAGTTGGGAACTGGGACTCAGTTTAATAGCAAATAATAAACCTTTATTTATTATTATTGTTATGCATTATAGTTGTGTATCCATGCTGGGAATTTGATCCCAGATGGGAGAACAGTTTAGGTGTATATAAAGGCAATAGTTATTTTGGATAGAATAGGAAAGGGTTAGATCCCCTGTCAGATTTGTTTTCTCACCTGTTTCCTACTGGGGAGATTCATCTTCACTTCCTATTCTGTATACAAAACAGGAAGCAAGAGCAAATCTCTCCAAAGTAAGGGAATTCCTTTCGTAGACATTTGTCAACACAGCAAGTGGTTGGAAGACTTCCACTTTATTCCATTGGAAGACTTCCATTTTTTTCTGTTCTGATGACAACTCTGACTTTATATACAGTTTAGTAGGAAATAATACAGCTTTCTGCAATAGCAAGTGCAAAGATGAAACATTAAAGGGGGTTCCTTGTGTACTTTCTGTCTCCAGCAATATAATGTGCTTATCAGTTGATATTTCTGTGTTGCTTCTCCAAATGCTGCACTCCTCCGGGAGGCCCTTTTCAGGTTGGAAGTCCCAATGCCATATTTTAATGCCCATCATCAGGTGGCAGCTTTTTCTCCCTGCATCTTCTACACATGCCACCTCATCAATGGCATGTGATAATGTTACAGGGTATAAAATATGGTATGTGATAAAAACAAGGTTTTTTATCAAAACATTTCATGAGAGTGTTGATTAAGAAGGTTGGGAAGTTAAAATAAAAGCAGATTAAACTTCAAGTTTAACCACTTCTGCCCCAGAAGGATTTACCCACTTCCTAAACAGGCCATTTTTAGCGATACGGCACTGCGTCGTGTGATGTTGTACCCAAACAAAATTGACGTCCTTTTTTCCCACAAATAGAGCTTTCTTTTGGTGGTATTTGATCACCTCTGCGGTTTTTATTTTTTGCACTATACACAAAAAATGGCCGACAATTTTGAAAAAAAACACAATATTTTTTTCTTTTTGCTATAATAAATATCCAAAAAAAAATTTAAATAAACAAATTTATTCACCAGTTTAGGCAATATGTATTCTTCTACATATTTGTCAGCACTCTGTATTCCTTATTGAGACAAGTAGGTAGCCCACACATCAATGATATCACTCATAGTAAACCTATATTGAGCCAGCACAAGCACATTAAGAGTCCCCAACATCCATACATGCTTAGAGAGACAGTCTGTAGGTGAAGACTCTCATGCCTCGTACACATGGAACGACGATCGTATACAACAGGTCGTACTAATGATCGTTGTATGCGATATCGATCGTTCGTATGCGCGATTAGAACAGCCGAACATACGACGGTCGTACAAGGGAGTTGTATGAGCAAACTAAACAACCAACAAGCGCTCATACGACCGTTGTATCGTGTGTACAGAGCAGTTGGTACAACAAGTTGTATTGTGCAAAACACGCATGCTCCAAAGTCAGGAACGGCCGGATGATAATTACATGCACCTGAACGTTCTTTCTGTGCTCGTACGATCGTGTAGTGCAGTCAGTATGCTAGATACATTATCCAACATACGATTTGAGATGATCGTACGTACGATCGTCGTCCCGTGTGTACGAGGCATTAGTGTGTTTGTGCTGGCCAACTACTTGCCTCAGTCTGAATTTGCTGTTATTTCCTTCAGCCACAGCAGGAGATCAGTAGCAAAGAGTACCTTCTGAAGCCAGCACACTGTAACATCCTCTCTCAATTTCAAGCTTTCAAGGCAGGTTTAAATCTAACCAATGTCTGTGATAAAAAATATTGCCAATTTTACATTAAGCTTTTTCTGTGTCAGTGGAAGCAACAAGGATGTTCTAACAATAACAGTAGGCTTTAAGACCCTGACAGGGGTTCTAACCCTTCCTCATTCTATCCAAAGTTAGAAAAAAAATATTTTGACTGGACATACACTTTAAATTCCAATTTTGGCTGGAATATAAAAGCGGAGTTCCAGCTACAAGTTTGCTTTGCCCTTTTTGAAACTATTTAGGTCATTTAATAACAAGTCCAAATAATGGAACATTGGGGGGTTGCTTTACTAAAAGCAAATAGGCTGTTCACTAACCTCTTGATAAAATGCCCTTACAGAGTGCAACTTCACTTGCAAAGTGAACAGTGTATTCGCCTTTAGTAAATCAACCCCATAAATGGCATTGGATCCAGGGAAGAATAGGTACTCCTTTTTTATTGTACCTATACATGAATACATAAACCCATTCTTGTTCCAAGGGTGAGGAGGTGATTGCCTCTATCAATAATCCTATTTACATAGAAGGACATTGTGGTGGCCAGTGAGCTATTTTAACATTATATTGTTCAACTTAGTAAATTCCAAATTAGTCTTCCTGCTTGTGAAATATGTAGCTCAAATCTAGGGTTTAACATTAATCAATGCAGATCAGAAGCCTTCGCTAGCGATCTGTTTACAACGGAGCAGAAGGCTTTGTCCATATTCCATTTATAGCTCCAAAAAATAGTAAATTACAATTTCCATCTAAGCCAACATTAAAATGTATATATTACTCTATATACTTTATCCAATAAGGGCCGGTTTATACTGCAGCGATGCCGGAACCCTGCAAATCCACTGTAGGTTCCCGCATCGCACATCGCCCGGCAGAAGTTCACACTGCCCTATGCGAACTGCTGGGAGTGTCTAGTGAAAGTTAATGACACCCCAAATCAGTTTGCATATCGCAGTGCAAACTGGAAATTCGGACAGGAATCAGATCGCATGGGTGTGAACACCCATGTGATCCGGTTCTGCTGTGGACCAAAAAAAGGGTCCTATGGGAGATTGGTCCGAATGCAATGCGATTTCAACCATACTATCTGTATGGCTGAAATCGCATTGCACAGAGATCGCATGTGATTTTCTCTGCAGTGCAGTGCGAATCACATCCAACCTCGAACAATGCACCAGTGTGAACCAGCCCTGAAGGTGTATTTAAATCCCAAAATAAATATGTAATATATTGCAATATGCCAATCCTTAGATGTGATTTTTTTTTTATTTTCACCCCCTGAACCTGCAAAATAACACACTTCCTGTCTTAGGGCAGCTACACGCACTAAAGCCTCGTACACACGGTTCGACGGTCGTACGACCAAACGGACCAAATCATATGTTGGCTGTTGTATCTAGCATACTGACATGTACTACATGATCGAACGACCAAGCGGAACGTAGTGTTGTGTTATGAATAGTGTTGAGCGAACCCGGACCTAAACGTTCGGGTCCGTACCAAACTTTGGGGTGTCCGGGACCCGGACCCAAACACGGACGTTTCAAAAAACGTTTGGGTTCGGGTTCTGGGTTCTGGTAGTTGATCACTCATGTTGAATAGCTGCAGGGCAGCCAATCAACAAGCGTTTCACTGGTTTGCCCTTAGAAGCCATCACAGCCATGCCTACTAATGGCATGGCTGTGATTGGCCAGTGCATCATGTGACCCAGCCTCTATATAAGCTGGAGTCACTTGATGCTGCAGTCACATGCTCTCTGAGACTCTGAATAGTATAGGGAGGGGAAGCTGCCAGCGTTTTTGTGAGGGACAGATTGCAGACATTTTAACATCTGATCCTGCATCCTGAGATTACTACTACTGTTGCTCTGAGGGACAGATTGCAGAAATTTGAGAATCAAGATTTCACATACTGCTGCTTTGAGTGACAGATTGCAGATCAAACCCTGCCTAACACAAAGATCAATTCAATCGTACACTACGATCAGATTGTGGGAGTAATTTGAGATTTCACATACTGCTGCTTTGAGTGACAGATTGCAGATCAAACCCTGCCTAACACAACAATCGATTCGATCGTACACAACGATCAGATTGTGGGATCGTACACAACGATCAGATTGTGGGAGTAATTTGAGATTTCACATACTGCTGCTTTGAGCGATCTGACTGCACTAGGTAGAGGCTTCTGCTTAGAGGGACATATTATTGTTCAAAAATCATCTCCTAGTTCTAAAGGGAAAGGTTCTAGCTGCAGCTGTAAGTGACACATTATTGTTCAAAAATCATCTCCTAGTTTATTTGATTTTAATTTATTTTCCCTATCCCCATTTTTTTGTAGGGCACTTGCCCTACTCTTACCCCCATTTTATTTCCTTTTGCAGCCCTCTAGCACTTGCCAGGACTTTGTTACAGCCATTTTTGTGCCTAAAAGTTTGGGTCCCCATTGACTTCAATGGGGTTCGGGGTCCTGGATAACGTTCGGGCAACGTTCGGTGCCGAACCCGGACTTTTTCCAAAGTTTGTACGGACCCTCCGAACCCGAACGTCCAGGTGTTCGCTCAACTCTAGTTATGAACGTATAAATAGAAAGTTCAGGAGCATGTAATTAGTGTCTGGCCGTTCCTGACTTCTGAGCACGCGGGTTTTGCACAATGTAACTTGTTGGACCAACTTCTCTGTACACACGATACAACAGTCGTAAGACCGCTTGTTGGTACTACCAAGTTTTCTAGTCTGCTCATACAACTTCTGTTGTACGACCGTCGTACGTCGGCTGTTCTAATTGCGCGTACTAACGATCGATTTTGCATACAACGGTTGTTCGTACGACCTGTTGTATACAACCGTCGAACCGTGTGTATGAGGCATTAAGGCCTGTACACACGGTACAATAGTTGTACAACAACGGTCGTACAACCAGCTTGCTGTGCGATCATCTGACCATTAGTACGCGCAATTACAACAGCCGTCATACAATAGTTGTACAACTGAAGTTGGATGAGCAGACTAGAAAACTTTTGTTGTACAACAAGCGGTTGTACGACTGTTGTATCGTGTATACAGAGAAGTTGGTCCAACAAAGTTGTATGTGCAAAACACGCATGCTCAGAAGTCAGGAACGCCCGGAAGTGTCCATTCTGGGAAACCTACATTCCTAATTCACAAATTACATGCACCTGAACTTCCTCGTTATACGCTCGTAACACGTCACTAGGTTAGGCTTGGTTGTACGATCGCTTAGTGCATGTTAGTACGAGAGACACAACAGCCAACATCCAACTTGGTCCAAAGTTGGACGTTTGGTTGTACAACCGTTGCACCCGTGTGTACGAGGCTTTATTCCATTGTATGTATGGAAGAAACCATGGTTGTCCCCCAGACTGCTCACCTGATTTAAACTACAAACATGGAGAGGTAGTTGTTTACAGAAGATAGCGTGGAAGGAAGAGAAGAATGTTTATGCTTTCAGATCAATTCACAGGAAGTTACAAGGACAATGCATTTTTGCCAAGATCAAAGGGTATTTTCTGTACTGATAAAAATGCTCTTAGACTGAAAACGTAAAACTATTGCAGCCATCACATCTAAGAACTGGTAGGTTGCAATATATTACAATTTTTTTTTTTTGGTTTAGATATCACCTAAAGCCCTTATTGGCATTCTATATATATAATAACTATTTTCCCTACAATCTTAGGTCATCAGGTTAATCTGAAAGTAAAAACCCCCTGAATCAAAAATATATTATAGCCATGCTCAAAACGTGAAATTTAGCACAATTTGTCCAATATAACCTTTCCACCATTGTACCTTGATAGGTTGATTTAGAGCCAGCTATTCTTGTGCTTCCACTCTTAAATACTTGCCTTGGTACCTACTTGCAACAATGAAAAAAACATCTGCTTGTATATTGTTCACAAGTATTACCTGTGGTCGTCATGTGCATCCTCAATCTCAGTGATTCACTACTGCTTAAATCAGTGGTTCTCAACTCCTGTCCTCAGGACCCACTAACAGGCCAGATTTTAAGTATTACCTTGGGGAGATGCAGACTAGAATACTGCAATCACTGAGCAGCAAATGATATCACCTGTGATGTATTTCAGTTATCCTGCAAACCTGGCCTGTTAGTGGGTCCCGAGGACAGGAGTTGAGAACCACTGGCTAAAACATACCTACCACAATAGACAATTTTATTGGCCTACTACTTTTGGTAATTGATCATTTACAAGAAAAAAAACATGCATATTTATTCCCAAAAATGTTTTAAGCAATTAAACCATTATGCCCTTAGCAAATGTATCAAGTCAATTTTACCGAGTCAACTGCTCCAAAACAATTTTACCCACAATACTATCAGCAAATTATAGACTAAATTATCCACATCTCTAAATATAGAATCGAATGCAAACCCACTGCTTTTAGAAACCTTCTATTTAAATGTACCCTTCCCCCATATTTAGCCTAATTCCACAGATCTATGCCCTCAGATGATATATCTGGTAGCCTGAAATATCTCTATTAATGATATCGTGGCAACATCTTTATAACTCTTCCGCTTGGTCAATAAAACTAATCAGATTTCTTTATAAATTTGCCTAGAAATTGGGTATAATTGAAGAAAAAAAAAAACTTTTCTAAATGGTAAAAATCACCAACTCTCCTAAGAAAAACCATCATACCTTCCATAAAATTACAGAAACTATGCTCTGCAAGCTGATCTATTACATTGTTAGTAGAACTGCGCTTTAATACAGTCATTTTGGAGAAACTGCTTCCAGCTTATCTTTCTTTGTTGCAAAAAATGGGACTTTCTTAATCAGTGGGTTTTTTGCAGAACTATCCTGTCATCGGGAAAACATCAAAACAAATTAGATGAACATATTTGCTCAGTTGAAAGGAGCTTGCTCGTTGAAGTTTTTAAAAAGCTTTATCTTCTGACCAAAAACGTATTAAAAGAAAGATATGATCTTCTCAATGTTTTTATAGACATAAAAAAGATCTGCTGGATGTAAACAATCTTATCTGTGTTGCTAGTTTACACACATAGTTTATATCTATAGCTTGTTTTATATATAGGATCTGCTGATAATTTACACTGTTATTTAATGGCTCTATCAATTTGGTTGATCAATAAGAAACAATGCACACCCGTGTGACTAATATATTTCGTTTTTGATAAAGGTAAACGAACCCTTTGAAGTGACACTAAATTATATCTTTATTTTCCAAAAATTATCTATACACATTCATTACTTAATGGTCCTGTAATCTGTTTTTTTCATGAAAATGTTCTTACTCACTCTCCTGTAAACACAAAGGTTAAATTGCCATTCAATATGTTACTACAGCCCCGTACACACGGGACGACGATCGTACGTACGATCGTCGCAAATCGTATGTTGGCTGTTGTATGAAACATACTGACTGCACTACACGATCGTACGTCCACAGAATAACTTTCAGGTGCATGTAATTAGCATCCGGCCATTCCTGACTTTGGAGCATGCGTGTTTTGCACAATACAACTTTGTTGTACCAACTGCTCTGTACACACGATACAACGATCGTATGAGAGCTTGTTGGTACGACCAAGTTTTCTAGTCTGCTCATACAACTCCCTTGTACGACCGTCGTATGTTCGACTGTTCAAATCGTGCATATGAACGATCGATTTAGCATACAACGGTCGTGAGTACGACCTGTTGTATACAACCGTCGAACCGTGTGTACGGGGCTTACCACACCTTAAATTTACCCATTGGTATCGTATCGTCACAAGTTATGTTGGGCAGAGGAGCTCTATAGAGATGGCAAACTCAAGAACCTTGAGGTCCTGCAAGAGAAATACAGTATAATATACCTCACACCAATCTTTTCAAATCGCTATGTTTAAGACACTTTTTACTCACCTTCCCTCTCCCAAATATCCAGATCCCATCTAAAATCTGGAATTTCTATAAACAATCTCCCATGCCATCTAAAGGTATCTTGTTCTTTTATAATACCCTAAAGGACAAACAAGTGTTTTCTAGAACTCCTCCCCATCCAAGCATGGGAAGAAGACCTTCATGCATCATACACTACTTCTCAGTGGACCATGGCATTTCGCTATGCATATGCCATGTCCCACTGTGTTAACCATTGGGAACTCACACAAAAAAAATCACTTCCAAGTGTTACCTCACCCCTTACCGCATTGCCCAATTTTCCTCTGGCGGATCCGCTTTATGCTGGCGAGGATGTGGTGAGATTGGTAAACTACTTCACATCTTATGGACTTGTAAAAATCTACGTCGCATCTGGCGGGTTGAGTTCCAGCTTCTCTCCAGTGTTTCTGGAATTCTTACTACTCCAGAACCAGCCTTGGCAATTCTAAATCTTGGCATCAACAAATTTCCTCCTGCTTATCGTAATCTCCAGCATCCTATTAGCGGCTAGACTTACTATCGCGAGACCAGTGGCGGCCCGTCCATAGAGGGCTCACGGGCACCGCCCCCCATCCATGCATCCATGCATCCGGCCCCCTGATTTACATATCAGGGCACCGGACTATGGTTTCCAATGGGGGGGCGTGATATTTTGAAGCACCTGATTAGAGCCTGAGGCTCTAATAGACTTCAAAAAAGGGTGGGATCGGGGAGCAGATGCCACCCAATTGTGAAACGATAGCGAATTCATTTTCACTATTTTCACACTAATGTTCCTTCCCGCCAATCAGGAGGCAGGTCATGAGACCTGTTTCCAGATTGGCCGAAGCGGCAGGCGCTCCTATTGGCTGCCTAGTGCTTAGACGGAAGGGGAGACACCGGAGCCGCCACTGCCCGCACTCCGGGAGAAGAGGAGAGGACACCACAGCCCGCCACATGAGCTGGTAAGTGCCAGACCAACTGCGGTGGGTGGGAAGTGCTGTAAGTGCCATACTGCCGGCCGCTCCTGTTGGGGTGGGGGTTTTGCTGTTAGTGCCGTACTGCCAGGGGGGTTGGTGTTGCTGTCAGTGCCGCACGGGGAGTGCTGGCTGTTTGCCACCCCCCAAAAAGGAGAACCCACCAGCCGCTACTGCACGAGGAGGGGAGAAATGGCACCCAACCTGTTGAAAGTCATAACCACCATCCAGATCCACTACTCATTTGAAACATTACTAGCTATTAGAATGGACTCTCTGCAGACCCTTGAAAGAGCCTGGCAACCATGGTTAGCTTGGTTTAGAAAATAATTTATTGATGGCACTACTACAAAAGTAAATTGTATAATACTGTGTTGTATGTAGATACCTCTTGCCCTGCGAGGCAATCTCTGTGATTCTCCTTTCCTTCTATGTTCATGCGGTCGCAGGTGTTTGTATTCCCTAAAACCTAATATAAATTTTATTTATTGAAAGAAAAATGTTCTGTTTTTTTGTCTCCTTCTAAAATCCTATGTGAGCCCCAGAACCTCTCCTTTTGCCCCTCACTTGCATTTGCTTGGAATGAGCAATTCACGCTAGTTGCGGCCATGTGCAATGCTCTATGCAGAGTTTGCATCCCAGAATTCATAGTCCCTAATCCATGTCAAGAGGGGGCAAGAGAGTGTGGTTACATACTTACATACAGTGGCACACACCATGGAGAACAAACATAGTCACCCTCTAACAGGAAATCAGATCACAGCAGCAAGAAAAAAGGAATTTGGAGATGTGGAGGAGGCTAAGAGCAAAAGGAAAAACTTTTTTGAGTTAAGAATGCATACTTCAATAGAATTTTTTTAAAACCAGAGTTTAGTGTCACTATAACGTATATATAAACCCCAGCACTGAACCTTTCTTTTTTGCTTCATTTGGTCTCTTAAATATACCATTAAAACTGTTCTTGTGTTTGTGTTATATTTTTTTGATATCAAAACAAATATTGGTTGATCCTGCCAGAATCCAGTGCTGTCCTGTGTACACTATATTACCAAAAGTATTGGGACGCTTGCCTTTACATGCACATGAATTTTAGTGGCATCCCAGTCTTAGCCCATAGGGTTCAATATTGAGCTGGCCTACCCTTTGCAGCTATAACAGCTTCAAATCTTCTGGAAAGGCTGTCCACAAGGCTTAGGAGTTTGTCTATGAGAATGTTTGACCATTCTTCCAGAAGCACATTTGTGAGGTTAGGCACTGATGTTGGACAATAAGGCCTGGCTCACAGTCTCTGCTCTGATTTATTCCAAATGTGTTCTCTTGGATTTTCAGGACTCTGTGCAGGCCATCAAGTTCCTTAACCCCAAACTTGCTCATCCATGTCTTTATGGAGCTTGCTTTGTGCATTGGTCCAAATCATTTGGTGGAGAAGGATTATGATGTGGGGTTGTTTTTCAGGGTTTGGGCTTTGCCCCTTAGTTCCAGTGAAGGGAACTCTTAAGGCATTAGCATACCAAGACATTTTGGAGAATTTCATGCTCCCAACTTCGTGGGAACAGTTTGGGTATGGCCCCTTCCTGTAACAACATGACTGCACACCGGTACAAAAAGCAAGGTCCATAAAGACATGGATGAGCAAGTTTGGGGTGAAGGAACTTGACTGGCCTGTGCAGAGTCCTGACCTCAACCTGATAAAACACCTTTGGGATAAATCAGAGCAGAGACTGTGAGCCAGGCCTTCTTGTCCAACATCAGTGCCTGACCTCACAGATGCACTTCTGGAAGAATGGTCAAACAGAAGACACACTCCTAAACCTTGTGGGCAACCTTCCCAGAAGAGTTGAAGCTGTTATAGCTGCAAAGGGTGGGCCAACTCAATATTGAACCCTACGGATTAAGACTGGGATGCCATTAAAGTTCATGTGTGTGTAAAGGCAGGTGTCTCAATACTTTTGGTAAAATAGTGTATGTTAGGACCACAGAGCATCCTTTATAGAGGAGGGAAGGGAAGATATTCTACAGACCCACCCTATGGTGACAATGTGGCTCCTTCATAGATATAGTATGGTGAGTGAGTGTTCTCATCCTAAGACATTATGGGTGTTACTGGCAGAATCAGTTGTTAAAATAACATAAAAAAAAGCCTAAAAAAACAACTGCAACCAACACATAAAAGGACTGGTATGCTGCAATATATTAATTTTCTTTTCTTGGGTTTAAATATACTTTACGCAATAGGGCAGAATCAAAGTTACAGATAATCTGCCTTCAGTGGTTATTTTACAGATCTCTACATGCAAAAATTTGAAAGTCATATAAAAAGTACTTCAAAAAGAATTCACTAACTCAATATGCACTTGCTGAAAATACATTACCTTTTCCCTGGATCCACAATATGGAATATAAATATTTTATATCTTTTTAAATTCAAACCATGATTCTTCCAACAAAATATGGTCACAGTGGGTTATAAAATTCTCCCTGGAACAAATGGAGGGGATTGGTTCCAATTCACAGGCTCCTCGAGTAGGGTCAATTTCTTCAGTTACTCTGATCTACTGTAGTATTTTACAAGCAATTACCTATGTACATTTCTAAGCGATGTGAGGTTTATCTGCAATTAAGATGCTTTGATCTACCCTCTCATTAATAATACGTTGGGTTTTTTCTACTATTTAGTAAAGTTAATAAAACAAATGTTCATAAAAAAAATAAAAAAAAGAGAAATGACTGCTTGCCAGTTTCAGATTGGTATAATTGTAGACCTGAGCCTACTGAGCAGTTGATAATTGAGTGATTTTGGGGGGAGATAAAACAATAATATAATTTAAAAAAATTTGGAAAATCAAGACTTTCAGTTGATAAATATTTAGAACATACAAAAACAATTGCGCACATGTTTGATATTTATGTATGTGAGCTAAATAATGTAATTAATAAACCACTGTAACCTAAAACACAGTTAATTAACTCATACATCTGAACTGACCTTTGTGTGTGCTTTTACAATTATTCTGCCTAAATCACACCTTAAAACATTTTATACTGTATAATAGATGATAGACATAAGTACAAGCCCTGAGGTCAAACTTTTAACCAAGTGCTGCACTTCAATGCAGTGCTACAAAACTACCAGGTGGGGGCACAACTGTTTGGTTTAAATCAATGTAATTTCAATGGCCATTAATCATTGTAGTACACATTCACTTTGGTGCAGCAAAAGCCCTAGGCAAATAAATCAATCCTAATGAGAATCTGAAAATAAGAATCTAACGCATCTACCTAGTTAAAGGACTTCCAAAATGCTATGTTGAAACTGATATTTTTTACATTTAACCTTGCTGTGAAGCCTGTTGTGCAGTAATGTTAAGGACACTAAAATAATAGTTTTTACATTGTATTTTCTATGGCATTAAAAGACATTTAGAGCTTATTCGTGCATGGATTTTATTGTAGGGCAAAGCATTTTAAGTAGAAATCCAAGTATTTCTTATATGGCTGGTTCTCATCTATGAACAGCAGTTTAGTGTGTTTGTAAAGGGGAAATATAAGGGCAGAAAACAAGTAATACTGGCTCTACTACAATTTGGTTGTTGGTTCCTGAGTGTCCTTTTGTAATACCAGCTTTCAGAGTTGAAATGTTATACCATTTCAGGGCCTTTTCAAGGCTTGAGGCCACTTGGGAGTATAACGCTAAAATGTTTGTTACCCCATCACTTCATATTCACTTCATATTCCTGATATGATATAACAGCGTGTTGCTGCTTCTCCTCCCCCAGCTCTTATGCAGCTGAGAACAGAGGGAATGTGATCACTTATAAAAAAGGGAAAACCATATTTAGAATGTTTTTTATATCTATACTAAATTGTTTTGCCTTTCATTTCTTATTTAAATTGAATGGGTGGTCGTTTATAACCACCTTAAGTGTAGGCACCTTAGGCTATTGTAGCTTAGATCTGGCTAATATTGCCTGCATTATCAGGAGACACTTTGCAGCACGTGCTACAGTGAGACTGTTCTCTCCTAGTGCTCAGCCTGAACTTCATGTCATCACATCCTGAAAGCACAGTGAATGAGACCTAAGAGTGGAGCAAAACATCTTGGGACATGTAGTCCAAAGAGCCAGGTTTTGCATTCAAGGGGGACTGTTATGGACTACAAGTACCAGCTGGCTTAAGAAGAGAACATAAGACTGGGAGAGTTAATAAAAGCTAGTGTGGGTATGGAATCGTTCTATTGGGACCATGGCCTGGATCTGCAAATAGCAACTCACATAGTAGTTTGTGCTGTGGCCAGGTTGCGGCCTGTGCAACAGAGAGAGAATCATCGCGAGCAGGTGCAGATGCATTTGCTGCCAGCCACATCTGATCTTTTGGTGGCCACCTGCGGGCCTTTATCATTCCATCCACACTAGACAGCGGGCTCTGTCCCTTGAGTCAGACTCTGCAGAGGACAGCTGTGGATCCCTTACGCTGTTCCTCAAAACAGGAGGTCACTGGGATTGGGGATTGGCACTTGCCCATCTTTTTTACCCCAAAGGACACTGCATGCAGACGTTGTTGCGTTATTTACTCCACCAAGCCTGTAATGGGATCCCTGCAGCACTTTAATCCACACTGAGAGAATTTAGTGCTCAACTCGCTTGCCAGGATACAATTTGCCCATCTTAAAGAGCTAGATGAATACACAAGCTTTTCTCTTCAAAGGACTATTCCATAATATTCCCCCTCCCACAAGGCATAAGGGCATTTGGTGCCAATCTAAGCCACTACAGTATCCAAGGACTCTACTTGGTAGAGAATAGGGATAAGGACTTTGGAGTATTTGTTTAATGTGAATTTAGAGTTTATACATTGCTGGGACTGTGGTGTCAGGAGATTAAAGAGAAAATGGACGGAAGCCTAGTCATTCTTCTACCCTTTTTGGCCTGTAGTCATAGACTCCATACAGGATTAAATTCTGCTGAATATACAGTCAGGTCCATAAATATTGGGACATCTACACAATTCTAATCTTTTTGGCTCTATACACCACCACAATGGATTTGAAATGAAACGAACAAGATGTGCTTTAACTGCAGACTTTCAGCTTTAATTTGAGGGTATTTACATCCAAATCAGGTGAACGGTGTAGGAATTACAACAGTTTGTATATGTGCCTCCCACTTTTTGAGGGACCAAAAGTAAGGGGACAAATTAACAATCATAAATCAAACTTTCACTTTTTAATACTTGGTTGCAAATCCTTTGCAGTCAATTACAGCCTGAAGTCTGGAACGCATAGACATCACCATACGCTGGGTTTCATCCCTGGTGATGCTCTGCCAGGCCTCTACTGCAACTGTCTTCAGTTCCTGCTTGTTCTTGGAGCATTTTCCCTTCAGTTTTGTCTTCAGCAAGTGAAATGCATGCTCAATCGGATTCATGCTGGGAATTCTGATGTAAGGGGAGCTTTGGGAACCCTGATTTAAGGGGGAATGCTGGGAACTCTGATGTAAGGGGAGCTTTGGGAACCCTGATTTAAGGGGGAATGCTGGGAATTCTGATGTAAGGGGAGCTTTGGGAACCCTGATTTAAGGGGGAATGCTGGGAACTCTGATGTAAGGGGAGCTTTGGGAACCCTGATTTAAGGGGGAATGCTGGGAATTCTGATGTAAGGGGAGCTTTGGGATTCCTGATTTAAGGGGGATTGCTGGGAATTCTGATGTAAGGGGAGCTTTGGGAACCCTGATTTAAGGGGGGATGCTGGGAATTCTGATGTAAGTGGGGGCTTTTGTGAGCAGAAACCCCCCTACTTTAGAGTTCCATTTTAACACTGTTATGTCCCTTAGACGTGGGGTCTCCCAGGGTGCTGCTAGCAATGCTGCCAGTATCAGCTCAGCAAGTTACACACAGACCGGATGCACTTCTTAACCAAGGAAGAGTTTATTACTCACTCA
Source organism: Glandirana rugosa (assembly GCA_018402905.1). NCBI lineage: Eukaryota > Metazoa > Chordata > Amphibia > Anura > Ranidae > Glandirana > Glandirana rugosa. The sequence goes on along the minus strand of BLSH010257947.1, from coordinate 1,266,587 downwards.
AGAACATGAAGACATTGTTAATGTAGGAGTCTTAATACAGCAGGCTTCTACTGTTACCGGATATAATCCCCTCCGAGTATCATGCGGCGGCTCCCAGTCCCACACACAATGACTGACTTCCTGGTACAGCCCCTCCTCCCAGCACGTATCAGGAGAAAAAGGGTCAAGGGTCACTGCCAGCCTCAGCTGACACGCAGAAATCCCCCACAAACATCATATACACCACAGTCCAATGTTCCCCCATGTGCCGCTAAAGTGTTCAGGTTTGGCTTGAAGAAAAGGTGGCAACCCTATTCGGGTCATTGTCCATCTGCACTGTGAAGCGCCGTCCAATGAGTTCTGAAGCATTTGGCTGAATATGAGCAGATAATATTGCCCGAAACACTTCAGAATTCATCCTGCTGCTTTTTTCAGCAGTCACATCATCAATAAATACCAGAGAACCAGTTCCATTGTCAGCCATACATGCCCACGCCATGACACTACCACTACCATGCTTCACTGATGAGGTGGTATGCTTTGGATCATGAGCAGTTCTTTTCCTTCTCCATACTCTTCTCTTCCCATCACTCTGGTACAAGTTGATATTGGTCTCATCTGTCCATAGGATGTTGTTCCAGAACTGTGAAGGCTTTTTTAGATGTTGTTTGGCAAACTCTAATCTGGCCTTCCTGTTTTTGAGGCTCACCAATGATTTACATCTTGTGTTGAACCCTCTGTATTCACTGTGGTGAAATTTTCTCTTGATTGTTGACTTTGACACACATACACCTACCTCCTGGAGAGTGTTCTTGACCTGACCAACTGTTGTGAAGGGTGTTTTTTTCACCAGGGAAATAATTTTTCAGTCATCCACCACAGTTGTTTTCTGTGGTCTTCCGGGTCTTTTGGTGTTGCTGAGCTCACTGGGGCATTCTTTCTTTTTAAGGATGTTCCAAACAGTTGATTTGGCCACACCTAATGTTTTTGCTATCTCTCTGATGGGTTTGTTTTGTTTTTTCAGCCTAATGAAGGCTTGCTTCACTGATAGTGACAGCTCTTTGGATCTCATATTGAGAGTTGACAGCAACAGATTCTAAATGCAAATAGCACACTTGAAATGAACTCTGGACCTTTTATCTGCTCCTTGTAAATGGGATAATGAGGGAATAACACACTCCTGGCCATGGAACAGCTGAGCAGCCAATTGTCCCATTACTTTTGGTCCCTTAAAAAGTGGGAAGCACATATACAAACGATTGTAATTCCAACACCGTTCACCTGATTTGGATGTAAATACCCTCAAATTAAAGCTGAAATCTGCAGTTAAAGCACATCTTGTCCGTTTCATTTCAAATCCATTGTGGTGATGTATAGAGCCAAAAAGATTAGAATTGTGTCGATGTCCCAATATTTATGGACCTGACTGTATATGTTCTTGATTATAATCACCTATTTCTTACTTGGCTTTGCCACCAAGTTATTTGACTGTGCCTTATCTACTGTATGTACAAACTCTTTATTGCTGATTTCTTTGTTTTTAATCTGCCAGTAAGACAATTTAGCTGGTTTACTTTGTATGTGTGTTTGCCTCTTAATTACTTTGTTTATAACAGAAATGTCAGAACCCAGAGTGTCAGAGGTGCCAGAGGACTTGCAAGGTCAAGGCAAATAGTGTCTTTAAGAGGCCCTCACAAGGGTAGCGCTACAGTACCAAGATAAACTTGCAGTATTAATTAAACCTTAGTAAGTGTCTAAATGTATTAAATGCATTGTGGGGTCTTTTTCCAAGTGGCTTGGGAACTGAGCATCCTGGATAAGCAAATTTCAATTTGGATAGAAAAAAAGCAAGGGCCTGTCCTTCCTTTCTACTGGACATTACTACTGGTCCATAAATTTGATGGGTAACCTTAGGCCCCATTCACAAGTTCAAGTTCTCCTGTGTCACCTGTCAGGCTGCAATGCAATAAAAAATCACATTATTCTCTATGGTGCCTATTCACATCAATGCAACATGGTTCAGTGCAATTTTTGAAAAGGCAGGTGCTTCTAGGAGTGTAGCATTTGCACTTTGACCTCATAAACTTCAATGGGAGTGCATGAAAAGTGCATGAAAAAATGCATGTACATGCAATTTGTGTGCATTTTGGCAGAGTTTTGTGTTCAACAACTAGTCTAATCTTCCTTTTAAAAAAATGTGCAAAAATGTACAGCAAAACTGAAAAATGCATGGTTATGCAACAGCAATAGTGTAAACCTAGGCAACAGTGGGCAACAGTAAGGCAACAGTAAGGCCCTTGTCCTGCCTTCCTTCCTTTCTTAAAGTTGAAGTTTAGGTATGGAAGTTTTTAAATAGACCTATTGACCAATGTACTGTAAGCATGTATGTGCCATATTTGTGGTATAACCATGGAAGTGGGAATTCACTGTAGAAGGAACTGCTACTACAGTGATCTCCACTAGCTTCTGGGTCCTGTGCTGAGCTACTGCCCTGTGGTGTTGTGAACACAAGAGGTCACTTCCTCGGCATGGGTGCCATTCAGAGAGCAATTCTCATAATGAATGCAAAGCCTTCTCTAATTAGAAAAGGTGGGCAGGCGGGGTAGTGATGTCACAATCTGAGCCTTGTCCAATCAGAGAACGCATTTAATTCACTGAGAAAATGCTCTGAATGGCGCCCATGCCAAGTGAGCAACCCCTTGTTTTTATTAAGCAGTGGGGCAGCTGCTCAGCAGAGGACCTGGAAGCTACTGGCAATCTCTGGAGTAGTGATGCCTACTACAGTCATTTCCAGCTTCCACAGGGATCCCACAAGTATGACAAATGCATATGCATCCAACTTGGACCAATGTAGTTATGTAAAAATTGCCATACCTAAAGGTCAGTATTAGCATATTGAATTCCCCATATCTTGGAGCAACTGGGTTACTTGGAAAGGGAATGCAGAAGATTTTTTTTTTTATCTTAATGCATTCTATGCATTAAGATAAAAAAAAAAAACTTTTGTGTGTAGCAGCCTCCCCAGCACCCCTAATTACTTACCTGAGCCCCATCTCTCTCCAGCGATGTCCACTAATGTCTAAGCTGTCCAGGACACTCCTCCTGATTGGCTGAGACACAGCAGTGGTGCCATTGGCTCTTACGGCTGTCAAAGTCAGTCAGCCAATCTGGGGAGAGGGGACGGGGCTGGGACGAGGCTCCATGCCTGAATGGATACATGGAGCTCTGACTCTGCTGGGGTGCCCTCCTAGAAAGCTGCTGGCTGAGGGGGCACTCAACAGAAGGGAGGGGCCAGGAGCAGCAAAGAGGGACCTGAGAAGAGGAGGATCCAGGCTGCTCTGTGCAAAACCAACTGCACAGGTAAGTATAACATGTTTGTTTATTTTGCTTTTTTTAAAAAAAAACAAGACTTTACAATCACTTTAAGCCATTCTTTGCATAGTTCTGTGAAAGGTTTACATTCAAGGTCAACAAAAAACTTTTACACAATGCGGTTTATTAAAGAATGTTTATAGACTCTGTAATACACCATTATCTTCAGGATAGGCATTTACAACAAAAATGATATTTTGCTCACATTTTTAATTCAGAAGCACTTTGCACATTTCCCTCAGTATAATTGCAATGGTAACCACAAAATGTGCATTCAAAAACCAGATGAGAAAAATATAATTTGAAAAAACAGACCTTAGTCACTCTACAATGTTTTCTCTCTGTCCGTAGTCTTCCCATCATCGTACTTTTACTGCACTCTTCTCAACGTTTTCTCGGCTGTAAGTCTGAATAATTAGGGCAATGTCTGAGATTTTATTACAGCAATCTGTTGCAGCAATCTGCCTTTAAACATATATTCCTAAGAGGATTCAAATTATTCTCCACATTTATTAACTTTTTTTTCCTCCTTTCTGCAATTTCAGTTTTGTTGCCTTTTGCTTTAGCTGAGATAAGAGACTTGTACAGATAACAGCAACATGCTACAAGCTAGAAAACAATGTAATCCTTCATTAAATCTGAACCTGGGGCGTTTCATGTTTGGGAACAGATATAAATCGCACAGGAAAAAGCCAAGACTTGCATCATTAACGGAAAGCATATACGGTTTAGATATCTTGTTCTCCTTAAATGAATTCATTTTAGCCTGTCATTATTGAAAACTGTCAGATACCTCAGTTAGAGCTGCTGAAGAAATAAAAATTCAAGCCAAGTAAATTACAGCAGTGGGATATGTTAAATTTCAGAAAAACGAATGGATACATTGAACAATTTATGCAGGCTGGGTAAGGGCTCATTTAACAGTTGTGGTATGATGGCAACAGGAAAAGAGAAGGAAAATCTCTGAAACATATAGCTGGTAGTAGAAAATGATGACATACTTAAAGTCCCACCATTAGACATACAATTCTGGAAAGCAGATTAAAATAAATTATTCCTGTTTATTGAGGATTAATGACACTATGCTATGAACAATAAAATCTGGTGTGGATTGCAGCTGCCAATGCTTAAAAACATCTTTGCGTAGGGTTATCAATGTTGTAGTGCCACTGTGCTTTATAACGTTTTTTGTTGCTTGCTTGGCTGTCTATAACAACCGGGGGCAATACTTTGATTGTAAAAAAGAACTAACAGAACACGTACAGCCTAACAAGGCATGTCACTATCTCCTCTGGTCCAATCACAGGACATCTTGTATTCTTTGAAATAGAATACGAGATGTTTTCTGAGCTACACAGCGAGAGATCCACTGTGATCGCTGTGCTCCAGTCCCAACTCTCAGTTTTACTGCTGGAACTTCAGCAGTGACACCATCACCAGAGGGTACATGTCAATACATTTTTCAAGAAAGAAACAGCAGCCACCAGTGGGACAAACATCATTAGTGGTACCTTATTGGTACTTAGCTAATGTTCCAAAAACGTTTGCCCACAATACAGCTTGAAACTTGAGAAACTTGAACATTTTCCCTTGCAGTTGAGGCTGTACTCCATCCAAAGTGGAGACACCCTAAAACAGGAAGTGTGTTACTGGCTGGATCACCAGTTGAGGGTGTACTCCATCCAAAGTGGAGACACCCTAAAACAGAAAGTGTGTTACTGGCTGGATCACCAGTTGAGGGTGTACTCCATCCAAAGTGGAGACACCCTAAAACAGGAAGCGTGTTACTGGCTGGATCACCAGTTGAGGCAGTACTCCATCTAAAGTGGAGACACCCTAAAACAGGAAGTATGTTACTGGCTGGATCACCAGTTGAGCCTGTACTCCATCCAAAGTGGAGACACCCTAAAACAGGAAGCGTGTTACTGGCTGGATCACCAGTTGAGGCAGTACTCCATCTAAAGTGGAGATACCCTAAAACAGGAAGTATGTTACTGGCTGGATCACCAGTTGAGGCTGTACTCCATCCAAAGTGGAGACACCCTAAAACAGGAAGCGTGTTACTGGCTGGATCACCAGTTGAGGGTGTACTCCATCCAAAGTGGAGACACCCTAAAACAGGAAGCGTGTTACTGGCTGGATCACCAGTTGAGGCAGTACTCCATCTAAAGTGGAGACACCCTAAAACAGGAAGTATGTTACTGGCTGGATCACCAGTTGAGCCTGTACTCCATCCAAAGTGGAGACACCCTAAAACAGGAAGCGTGTTACTGGCTGGATCACCAGTTGAGGCAGTACTCCATCTAAAGTGGAGATACCCTAAAACAGGAAGTATGTTACTGGCTGGATCACCAGTTGAGGCTGTACTCCATCCAAAGTGGAGACACCCTAAAACAGGAAGCGTGTTACTGGCTGGATCACCAGTTGAGGGTGTACTCCATCCAAAGTGGAGACACCCTAAAACAGGAAGCGTGTTACTGGCTGGATCACCAGTTGAGGCAGTACTCCATCTAAAGTGGAGACACCCTAAAACAGGAAGTATGTTACTGGCTGGATCACCAGTTGAGGCTGTACTCCATCCAAAGTGGAGACACCCTAAAACAGGAAGTGTGTAACCCGCTAGATCGCCAGGTGAGAGTGTACTCCATCCAAAGTGGAGACACCCTAAAACAGGAAGTGTTTTACTGGCTGGATCACCAGGTGAGAGTGTACTCCATCCAAAGTGGAGACACCCTAAAACAGGAAGTGTGTTACTAGCTGGATCACCAGTTGAGGGTGTACTCCATCCAAAGTGGAGACACCCTAAAACAGAAAGTGTGTCACTGGCTGGATCACCAGTTGAGGGTGTACCCCATCCAAAGTGGAGACACCCTAAAACAGGAAGCGTGTTACTGGCTGGATCACCACTTGAGGGTGTACTCCATCCAAAGTGGAGACACCCTAAAACAGGAAGTGTGTTACTGGCTGGATCACCAGTTGAGGCTGTCCTCCATCCAAAGTGGAGACACCCTAAAACAGGAAGTGTGTTACTGGCTGGATCACCAGTTGAGGCTGTACTCCATCCAAAGTGGAGACACTCTAAAACAGGAAGTGTGTTACTGGCTGGATCACCAGTTGAGTGTAAACTCCATCCAAAGTGGAGACACCCTAAAACAGGAAGTGTTTTACTGGCTGGATCGCCAGGTGAGAGTGTACTCCATTCAAAGTGGAGACACCCTAAAATAGGAAGTGTGTTACTGGCTGGATCACCAGTTGTGGGTGTACCCCATCCAAAGTGGAGACACCCTAAAACAGGAAGCGTGTTACTGGCTGGATCACCAGTTGAGGCTGTACTCCATCCAAAGTGGAGACACCCTAAAACAGGAAGTGTGTTACTGGCTGGATCACCAGTTGAGGGTGTACTCCATCCAAAGTGGAGACACCCTAAAACAGGAAGTGTGTTACTAGCTGGATCACCAGTTGAGGCTGTACTCTATCCAAAGTAGAGACACCCTAGAACAGGAAGTGTGTTACTGGCTGGATCACCAGTTGAGGCTGTACTCCATCCAAAGTGGAAACACCCTAAAACAGGAAGTGTGTTACTGGCTGGATCACCAGTTGAGGATGTACTCCATCCACAGTGGAGACACCCTAAAACAGGAAGTGTGTTACTGGCTTGATCACCAGTTGAGGCTGTAGCCCATCCAAAGTGGAGACACCCTAAAACAGGAAGTGTGTTACTGGCTGGATCACCAGTTGAGGCTGTAGCCCATCCAAAGTGGAGACACCCTAAAACAGGAAGTGTGTTACTGGCTGGATCACCAGGTGAAAATAAAGGAGAAGAAGCCTCAAAAAAAGAGAACACAATCACAGCCACCCCATATAAAGATTGGTAAAGTGCAATATAATATTTTTTGTTGTTTTTGAGCTTAATACTGCTTTAAAAAGAACTACAGCCAAAGCTTGTCTGGATCACAGGAGTGCAGCTCATTCTGCACTCCTGTGACCCGCTTTTTGACATCACAGAGCTGGTCCAGGCTCAGGGAAAGATCGCGACCATATGCTTGGAATTTGCCCAGATGCCTGGACCATCACCCGGCTCAACGTCTCACTGACAACTGAGAGGCTCAACCAGCTGCTCCCACCCCTCCACAGCCCAGTAAGCACTAGCAGTCACCGCCTCTCTTCTCACGGAGCTGTGAGAACCGAGTGAATGGTGGTGTTTGATCACTCGGTTTTCAGTATTAGAGCCAGCGGGGGACACATGCAGCATCAGATGCTGCATCCAGCTAGGTAATTCTACAAAAATTGCATTCCTTTTCTTCTCTTTTAAAGTGATACTAAACACACACTATTTCATTTACATTGTCCCTTCTCTTTCTGTATGTGGGTAATGGCACTGTAATGATTTTAATATTAAAAAAAACAGTACCTGTTTCCTAACTGATTTACAGCTGTCACATGACCAGGTCTTTCTTAGCCTGTCTGCAGAGAAACATAAGCAGGAGGAGCTTCTAGTCCTCTGCTGCTGGTCACATGTTCAAAAAAAAAACAGCAACCATTGGGATACTGAGTAAAAATGAAAAATAAATATCAATGAACTGTTTTATATTGACATACAAATATATATTTGAAATCAAATCTTTATTATTTTTTGGCAATAACATGGTGTGGGCATATTTCTGTCAGTCACAGCCTGTGTCACACCCCTCAACCTGGTGTCTTAGAATAAGAGGGGGGTGAAGCCTCCGTTAATTTACATTTATTATTTCACCCTTATTGCGTTTAGCTGGCTAGTGGTCATGGAGGAGGAGGGAGGGAGTGGGGTGTCATTTACCATTATGTATATGCGCACATGTGTGGGAAGAGGGAAGGGCCCTGGCCAGGGATCAAGGGTCCCTTCATCATTTCTTGCACCGGGGCCCTGAAGGTTCTAGTTACGCCTCTGACTGATAGATTTTTATGATGTGGGTTTAGTGGCACGTTAATCGTTTATTATTATGCGGACATCCTGTGGTCACTGTTTTTAATAAACGTATTTTTCTGTGTATCCTCCCTTTTCTATGATGCAGTTTCCTTCTTCCTCATTGTAAGTTCCTACTATTCGTCCTGCAAGAAACACATTGAGGATAGGAAAGAAATATTCCTTTTGACCACTACAAATACAAACATCTACTGCATCATATTGTTTTTCTGAACCATTCTGCATGTGATAAAAATATTTTTGGGTGCAAAGTATTTGGTGAGTTCAGCTATATGATAAAAATTGTCTGCAGTGGTTGTCTTTGCTACATATATCCACTTCACCCCCGGAAGGATTTCCCACATTAGGACCAGAGCACTTTTTGCGATTCAGCACTGCATCGCTTTAACTGACAATTGCGCGGTCGTGCGACATTGTACCCAAACTAAATTTGCGTCCTTTTTTTCCCACAAATAGAGCTTTCTTTTGGTGGTATTTGATCACCTATGTGTCATTTCTGATCACCGCTATAAACAAAAAAAGAGCGACAATTTTGCAAAACAAAAACAGTTTTTCTTACTTTTTGCTAAAATCCAAATCCAAAAAAAAAATTAAAAAAAATAGTTTTCACCGGTTTTGGCCAATTTATATTCTTCCTCATATTTTTGGTAAAAAAAATCGCAATCGGCGTTTATTGATTGGTTTGCGCAAAAGTGGCCGCGTTTACGGATGATGAGAATTCATTTCTGGGGTTTTTATTTTTTTTACTAGTAATGGCGGCGATCTGCGATTTTTAGCGGTACTGCGATATTGGAGCGGGCATGTCGGACCATTTTGACACTTTTTTGGGACCAATGACATTTATACAGCGATCAGAAATTTAAATGTCCACTGATTACTGTATAAATGTCATTGGCAGTGAATGGGGTTAACCTGCAGGGGGAGTTTTACCAGGCTGTACGGGCGAGGTTATAGCGTCATGGCGATTTTTAGCGTCTAGCGGCGGTAATGATCATTTTTTTTATTTTTGGGGTCTTTACTTAAGAGTAGTAGGCATTTGCGCCGGTGAAAACGCGTTTGGTTAGTTATTTGCGGCTAACGCTAAAAAAAATGGTTTTTATACTCCTTCTTATATTTAACCGGTTTTGGCCACTTTTGATAAAAAAAATTAAAAAAAAAACCTAAACCTAAAATCGTTTTTCATTCTTTTTGACAAA
>BLSH010257947.1:1233158-1253209 GCA_018402905.1 Glandirana rugosa | reverse complement strand
ACAAAAAAAAAAAAAATGTACTATGTAGCACTATTTTTTTTTTTTTAAACCAGCAATGTAGACGCACTTTTTATTTTTGTGCAAGAAATGCACCGCTGTAGTATTTAGAATATTTTTTTTTAAATCAGCAATGTAGACGCACTTTTTAATTTTGTGCAAGAAATGCACAGCACGGTGCAAATGTACTATGTAGCACTATTTATTATTCTTTTTTTTTAAACCAGCAATGTAGACACACTTTTTATTTTTGTGCAAGAAATACACCGCTGGCTGCAAATGTAGTATTTAGAATTTTTTTTTTTTAAACCAGCAATGTAGACGCACTTTTTAATTTTGTGCAAGAAATTCCCAAAAAAATAAAAAAATGTACTATGTAGCACTATTTATTATTCTTTTTTTTTTTTTTTTTTTTTTAAACCAGCAATGTAGACACACTTTTTAATTTTGTGCAAGAAGTGCACAGCAAGGTGCAAATGTACTATGTAGCACTATTTATTATTCTTTCTTTTTTTTAAACCAGCAATGTAGACACACTTTTTATTTTTGTGCAAGAAATACACCGCTGGCTGCAAATGTAGTATTTAGAATTTTTTTTTTTTTAAACCAGCAATGTAGACGCACTTTTTAATTTTGTGCAAGAAATGCCCCACTGGCCGCAAATGTAATATTTTGCACAAAAAAAAACAGCCCCTAGTTTTTTGACAGCTGATAACATGATGTAAACAGAAGCCCGTAATCTGCTTTTTTTTCTCACGCTGACAGTGCAAGGAGAAAAAAATAATTACCGGGTTTTGGAAACGGGGCATTAGTCCCGCACATGGACACCCACTGCTGCTAAGCAGTGATCATCAGTGCCACCTACCAGTGCACATCAGTACTGCTAAGCAGTGTCCACCAGTGCCACCTACCAGTGCCCACCAGGGCCACCTATCAGTGCCCATCAGTGCTCATCAGTGCATCATCATCAGTGCCACCTATCAGTGTAGCCTATCAGTGCCGCCTATCAGTGACCTTCAGTGCCACCTATCAGTGCCCATTAGTGCCACCTATCAATGCAGAGTCATCAGTGCCTCCTGATCAGTGCTGACTCATCAGTGTCCATCAGTGCCACCTATCAGTGCCCATCAGTGCCGCCTAATCAGTGCCTATCAGTGCAGCCTATCAGTGCCCATCAGTGCAGCCTCATCAGCGCACATCAATGAAGGAGAAAAATTACCTGTTTGCGAAATTTTATAACAAACTATAATAAATGTTTTTCTTTTTTCAAAAATTTTCTGTCTTTTTTGTTTGTTTAGCAAAAAATAAAAAAACCCAGTAATGATTAAATGCCACCAAAAGAACGCTCTATTTGTATGAAAAAAATGATAAAAATTTCATATGAGCACAGTGCTGCCTTACTGAGCAATTGTCATTCAAAGTTCAACAGCACTGAAAGCTAAAAATTGACCTGGGCAGGAAGGGAGTATAAGTGCCCAGTAAGCAAGTGGTTAAAGGGCCGAATCTTTGACTCTTTGTAAGATAAAAAACTGGGCACTAGTCATTTTAGTGCATTTCAGAGAGTTTATTTACCCCTTTCACTGCCACTGGTGTACACTGTGCAGGGGTGGTGGGAGGGGGTTCAAGTCTGATCATTGGAGGACAGCAGGATGAGTTCTCATCACAGCTAGAAAACTCAGCACGCTATGCTCTCATGTGTGGTTCATTTTTAATAGGAAGGCAAAGGAACTGTCAGGAGCACCAGGGATTTCAAACAAAGGTAGCAATACAAAGAGAACAGGTTCCTTTTTAATACAAGTACACGGTACAGCAGGCACATATCAAGAATATGAAATGTTGGGATTACATAAATATAATAATAAAAATGTATATAATAATTAAGAACCCTTTAATAGACAAGGCTGCTTGTATCTTACTACTGCATTTTCCATAAATAACACACTACACATATCTATCTTCAACACATATTGCATGGTTATTACTTAGAGAATAATAGTGACAGATAACAATAAGGAAAGGGAAGTGGAACGCACGCTGAGGAATCCAAGTGCCCACTGTCCCCAGAGACTGCATGGGCCATTTTTAAACTATAATACTGCCATTTTTAACGGAATATGTTTTTAGTTAATATGTCAAATGCCAATGAAGTGTCTTAATGATTTTACACATGTAAGATCTCCTTTTTAACAAAGCAAAACACCTGCACATAAAGGATCTCTGGAGATTGGTGTAAAGAGGAGGGAACATGACGAGTAGAAGGCACCCACACCGGACCAGCAAGGTTTAGGTCTCCTTATAAATGACCTACATGCTGTTAAGACTCCTCTTGTCGTATGGCATAGGAGTTCAACCAATCTGGTGAGTGCGGGCTGATGGCATGTGGACCACAAAAGTCACAAGTTTCTGAAGGAGCACTCTGAGCACTGAAGCACTTTTTTCCTAATTGGGACTATAATTCTTTCCTATTCATTTTAATTATCATCATATTTTTATTATTAATTCATTGAAAATTGTTCATTTATATACATTTATTAATTTTTGTCACTTTTGAAAGTCGCACATGTAAAAAATATATATTGCACTTTACTAGCACTAGCACTGCACTTTATAACTAGTACAAACAGTACAGGTTATGTAATATTAGCATATTAAATTGCTTGTATAATTGCAAGCTAAACTGTTTAACTAGGGAAGAGAGAGCGCTGTATCCCTTTCATAAAAAATAAGAATATCCTTCCCAATTTGCTAGCCTGCTGTTATGATATTTCAGTCGCCAACAGTGCTAAGCCATCTGATACTGAATAAAACCTGCATTTGCAAAGTAATCACCAAAGTCATCTGGCTGGTGCAGAATGTGCGGTAAACATGTCATGCTCTACAGTTTATAGTGTCTCCATCAAATGGAGTACTTCAAAAGCAGATTTGAATGGAACAGCTGAAGAGTCAGATGATGACAGAATAAACTAGAATGTGATAATTATTCTGTTAAGACAAAGTTTAGAAGTGTAAAGAAAAATGAGAACCTTAAGCTGTAATACAATTGTATATTTCAAACAGATGAGAGGACAATTTTCATCATTATCATAAACTGACCAATCCTGCTTACCCTTCCTTGGAATACGGTGAATCTGTCTACCCAAAGCTGATAAAAGTTAAGCCTCGTACACACGGTTCGACGATCGCACGTAGGATCGTGTCGAATCGTATGTTGGCTGTTGTATGCAGCATACTGACTGCACTACACGATCGTATGTCCAGGGAAAGAACGTTCAGGTGCATGTAATTAGCATCCAGCCGTTCCTGACTTCTGAGCATGCGTGTTTTGCACAATACAACTTGTTGTACCAACTGCTCTGTACACACGATACAACGGTCGTATGAGAGCTTGTTGGTACGACCAAGTTTTCTAGTCTGCTCATACAACTCCCCTTGTACGACCGTCGTATGTCGGCTGTTCTAATCGCGCATACGAACGATCGATTTCGCATACAACGGTCGTGAGTACGACCTGTTGAATGCGATCGTCGTCCCGTGTGTACGGGGCATAACTTTCTCCTTCTGCTGGGCTGCTTTCTAAAGCCACAGTACTTGTCTTATCTGCTGGTCAATATAAAGAATCAAGCAGGGGTACAGCCAAGTGTGCCTCTGACACCTACTAACTAAAGAAAAAAATAGATATTCAATCAGTTTATTACATGTCCATTGTCTATCCTACCATTCCTTATTGTCTCTAACCAGTCCTGATCTTGCCTGTACTAAAACTCTGCACACACCCTCCCTAACTTCTACTATCCCTTTTGGTTATGCGTTTATTGCTCTGTTGCCTGCATGTTAGTAAAGTAACCTGCTGGCCACAAATTAGGAGTTTTATGCTGGGAAACCAATATCTACTTGCAGGGTTTGTGTGAATTACTGAAGACCCAGGTAGTCTGCGTCCAGGGCTGATCACTCGCATGAGATCGCAGCATGAGAGATTACATGCGAATGAGTGTGATCAGATGCGAAAGCCGGCAGCCACTTATGGCTTTCAATGGGGCTGCCTATTCACAGCTAATTTCGGGAACCCCTGCTGGGGTTTTCACATGTATTCGGCAGCAGGGTGCATTTGCAGGTATAAGTGCACCCTTATGCTTTGCTTCACAAGGTCACTAGTGATATAGAGAGTCCATACTAAACTCGAAAAGTTTCCCTGACACTATATAAGACCTTATTCAATGTGCATGTAGCAAGAGGCTGAACTAGGTAGCATCACCTCCTTGCTCAACTTAGCCTACTGCCATCAACCTGTGACATTTCCCTCTCATGGATGGTAGGACCATTGTATTTGTACAAAACAATCAGACAATCTCTGAATCTATCAAAACCCACATATTCTACAGGGCCTTTTCTCTAGATGGAAAAAAGTGGTGGAAGTCATGCCCCTGTATTAAATAACACTTTACAAAATTAATATAATAAATCTGAATCAGCATCCATTATTTCCATTAACAGTCTGGCTGTCTTCTGTAAACTAGCATTCTTACCTAGACATAAGATGGGAGATAAATGGAAGATGGCTTTTACCCCCCACATAGCAAGCAATTGAGTTGCAAGTTTGAAAATGACTTGCTAAGCTATTGTTGGACTTGCAAGGCTTCACAAGTTTGTTGCACAATTGCAGCAAGTCCGCATTGCATGACTCCAGATCAACTTTCTTTGCAAACATTCTGCAAGTCGGCTGCAAGATGTATCTCAGTTATGTTGTGCAATAGTCACCTCTCCACAGGGGTCACTGGGACTTGCAGAGCTCTTGCTGTAGGCTCACCACTGCAACTTTGCTCTTGCTAGAGACTCACCATGCATGAAAAGTGTCAACTAAAACTTTAAGTTCTAGTTGCTACAAGTGCTCTGCAAGTGTACTTGCCAGTGAAAATGTGCAGCAAGTTAACAGACTTACAAGTCAACACTGCCTCAAATTTGTGGCAAGTTGTCCTTGCTATCTATACCATTATTACTTAAATAATCTTTAATTAATTAATATCCTACATATTACATCATTGTTTTTCAGTTAATAATAGGGCATTTCTAGAAATATCTTATAGATATGAATGGAATTAAGATAATAGTGGAGAGGATAGTAAATGTTTTGGGGTGTGTAGCACCCTTGTCCCAAAGCAGAGCTACAGGTAAATTTAGTAGTGCTAGGTGGTAGCCAGCCTGGCTAATTTGTAGTTTCTAATGGTCAAATGGTTTTCTTCCTAATACTGTTTCAGCTGTGGCTTCTTCCTTTTGTCAGTAGGTGCCACTGTCTCCCATGGCATTAGTATGATGAGCTACGGTGAAGTCAGGTTATGAATAAACATACTTTTTTTTTCTCAGCCAATCAGAATAGCTGCTATGAATGCTGGGAGAAGGTATTTAAGGGGAGAAGGTCAGGTGATCAGTCTCTTCCCACCCTGGGCTGCAGCCTGGGTGGATATGTGTCAAACAGCTCCTGGCTGCTATGCCTGAAGCCTGAGGCCTATCCGGGAGTCCTACTGGCTCCTAGGTCTGTTCGAGGCCTATCCAGGTGTTCAAGATTCTGCAGAGGAGTGCCTGCTCAATACTTGGAAACAATTCTGAGAAGAGATGTCAGCCCTCCCTGTCTCTGGGAGTCACCATTAGGCTCCTGGAAATGTGGGGTAGGCGCTACAGGTGCATTTATGCATGATGTCAGAAATATAGATGCTAATGTGCTGTAAAGTATACATGTGCTGTTCGTTTTGTTCCAAATTAATATTCAGACAAATTTTTCATTATTCAGAGATTCGGATATATCCGAATACCCAAATTACAATATAAACAAATTTTACCGAATGTTCCGAATAAAACGAAAAAAAAGACCCTGCCATTACCCAGCGGCCGTGGTTTTTGCAGAAATGCAGGCACAGCAGCCCATTGAACTCAGTGGGCTGTCGTGCCCACACAAACGCGGCCCACAAACACACAGAGATGTGAACCTAGGGTAAATGTCGTTTTGTAAGCAGTTCCTGACAACTTGTGACATGCAGTAGTTGTTGAAGTGCATGTACATGGGAAGAGGCTGCAAAGAGGCTGTATGAGATTAGCAATATTGATATGCAACAAAGGATGAAAAAAAGGTGAAAACAGTAAATTATTTTTAAAAAATTGTAATTCTTTACGATACACAGTACTTTAGCAAACTTAATGTTATTCATTTGTGGTTTACTTTTACTTTAATGCTTGATTTACAATCACAGTTTGAGATTTGAGACTCACAAGGCAGTTTTGTTTTATAAAAGGCTTATTGGGGTTGGTTATCAAATAAAGGAAAGTGTGTTGCATTAAAAATTCATAAGTTACAGAGGTCACAACAGAGTTATAATAGAGCTTTCAGAAAATCGCAGTAGCAGTCCAGGCAAAAACCAAGATGAAAGAGGGACATGAACACACAAAGGAAAAAAAGCAATTTAAATAAGCAATGTTTACTTTGTGAAGAGTTAAGGGAGGCAGTGTTTTTATTGTATATTGGTTTTCTGAATTCCCAGCATAATTGTTACACAAGGCCGCCTATGTATCCTTGAGGTGCATACCAAGTGACTCTTGTCCCCAGCGTCTTTATTAACCTCTGTTTCATAGGTAAGGAAAATGTGTCTGCTGAGACAAGTTGGCAGTCATGAGATGTGTTTAGTATATCAAATAGTATATCAGGCAGCTAAGCTGTGAACAGGCACAGAACCATTACCCTTTCTGCCACAGTTAAATCATTTTCTAAGTGTGACAGTGGAGTCTTCTGTAGGTCACTGCTGTGTACATTAACATCTGGAAACCCTGACAAGGTAAAGTAATAATCACCCTAACCTTTATATATATACACATTGGATACCAATTATACCACCCTCTATGCAAGCACTGTACCAATTCAGGTGCTGTGCATGCCATTCAGCACACTCTCATATTTGCACAGTCTAGATCTAAACCTTATTACCCCAACGGAACCCATGAAATACTTTTTCAGACCTGAGGGAACCCCTGCTTAAACCAAGGCAGTGGGAAGAATGCTCTTACATTGGAAGAAAGTGCAAAGAATTTGTCCCCTAGATCGGTGATCACGAAGCCCCCTTACAGACAGTTAAAAAAATTATTGGCACAGTGCTACTGTAGTGCTGTTGCCCCCTCAAACTATGCAGGCACCATGAGATTAGAGGTTTGTCAGCCAAGGTCCAAGGAGCACCAAGTAAACTATGTAGGAACTGTAGTTGAGAATGGCTGGCCTAGATGTTTAATGGATTGGTTCACATTTGAAAATGTAAAATAATAAATGCACATGTTTTGGCAGGAAAAAAAAATGGATTTATTATTTTATTTACAGGAGCCTGCAAAGCATTGTTCCCATAATCAGTGGATCATGGGTGCAATGTCACACTCCTGCAAACTCTTCCTCCAGCTCTCTGTCTGTACCTCTGTCAGGCTGTCAGTTGGAGAACTGAAGAAAGATTCAACGAGAAAGCAAAAAATAAAAGCTAGTTTGGGACTCTAAACCAAGCCTACGCAGAACTGGGTCTCTGTAAGTAGACTTATAAATCTAGACCAATGCCTCATAACAATCCACTTTTATTATACACATATCTCATAGACCAATATGCCTTACTTCTGATGCAGCTGGGAGCACCAGCGAAACTGGTCAAGATGGCAAGGGATTATACATTTCCCCTACCAACTCTGATCCTGAAACCTTCAATGGTGGATGTTCGGTGGAGATAAGTATACTATATGGCTATTATATAGGCATGCAAGAAGGCGGTTTCACTTAAGAAGCTTATCAGTTCCTGTTTGAGCAGCTCTATATGGGTACATATGCTGGGACTACAGTTCTGGTTCCATTGGTAGATCTTTTACCAAATACTATTGTATAATATGCAGGATGTTTGCCGGGTAATTTAAGCATATGAGGTAGGTTGGAATGAATAATTACAGTCTCAGTCTTGAGTCCTTCTCTAGACCACGCTATATACAGGAAATAGTCTTATGGACTCTATTGTAAACATATACTGCCTTTGATCCTAGCATAGGAATCTGTACTTAGCCACACATGCATAAGCTTCATGTTATACTGTCTTGAAGTTGGAACAAGTACTCGGATTTGCACTAGATAAGATACTTGTTTGGAGAGGACTTCCATACTCAACTATATATTTTCATCAACTGTCTTTTCATCCATTGAAATGTGTAATAGTTGATCCTGGTTTTCCATATGAATCCATCATGGGACTTTATATATGTTTCTTCCACCTATAGCCAATATTAAATTACCTGGAATTTACCATTCTGTTTATCATAGATATGGGATTGAATAAGAATATCAAGTATTTGTGCAATATAGGCAGAGTGATTTGGGGATTATGTATGATTTTATATTTGCCTATGTGATCTGTGTATAATAAAAGCGGATTGTTGTGAGGCATTGGTCTAGATTTTTAAGTCTATTTACAGAGACCCAGTTCTGTGCAGGTTTGGTTTAGAGTCCCCAACTAGCTTCTTTTTTTTTTTGCTTTCTCCTGAATTCTTGGCTAGGGGCTCCCAAACCACTTTTGATATGTATGTGAGCTCACTTTTAATGAAGCCCAGTGATTTTGAGGACCTGGAGGAAATTCTGTAGGATTTAGGAAGATTTAATGGACTATGAGGGAGCTGATTTTGTAGTCCACTGAGAACTATAAAACGTCTGTCTGCAGTGGTAGATGGGACTTGTAGTGTATTCATTCACAAATCCCAGCCTAGGTTCACATTGGTGCGGGGATGAAACTCGCTGAACTCGTACCATTTCATTCCCGCATGTCAGTCCCGATTTCAGGTGCGATTTCAGAGACATCTGTGTGGGATGGTGCCATTGCAGGCAATTGGCGCAGATATGGGATGCGATTTGACATGTCAAATCGCATGCAAATTCGCACCAATGTGAACCAGGGCAAACGCAGTCGTGTGGCACAGCTTCACTGATTTTGAATGTGACAGCAGCTGCCTGGGAGTAGAAACCCAACCCACTGTCACGGGGGTGGGGGGGAGTAGGCAGCTGGGAGGGAAGGTATTTGCACCATGTTACATGTTACCCTCTAAATACAGGTCTAACAATGTAACGTGATGCAACAGGTGGACTTAGCCTTTATGCCACATCCAGTGTCACATGATGCTTATCCAGTAACGACACACACACATTGCTATTATATTCATAGGGAACTGTAAGGAGTTGTTACATGCATCATCAGTAGTAAATAATAAATATATAAAAATAAATGAAAATGATATGTATTGTAGCACAATAATTATAATTACTGCAACCCAAGAGAATCCAATAAAGTTAATATAAAAAAGGGCTCAATTGTTCAAGTCCATATGATATCCACATGCAGGAGAAGGCACTTCAGGGGTTAATCCTACATCAAATGTTTCATCACACTCTGGCTGCAGCACCTTTTTTTGGGATCTCAGGGGAATCCAGCTGACAGGTGAGTAGAAACACAGAACACAAGGCATGAACCTTACTGATGGTGGTTTGTGCGCTGTGTTCTGTGCTTCTAAAATAAAAATAAAACATTTTTTATTCATTTTTGATTAACAGGTGATTAATTAGTTTAATTTTGAATCCCAGCTTGAGCAGTTCTCCTTTCAATATTTATTTGACTGAATACATCAATCATTCTTCAGTTAGTAATATCCCTAGCATAAATCACATCATAACTGACTGCCTTCCGGTGTGACCACCATCAGAGGTGTGAAAATAGCTACCAAGTACCCAATAGCCTTAGACCTTAAAGCAGAACTTTAGTCAGAAAATTAAAAAGGTTGTAAACCCCCGTGAAGAAAAAAAAAACTGCAACACAAAGGCATAATGAGCTAGTATGCATTGCAATACATACTTGAAATGCTTACCTTAGAACGAAGCTCTGCAGCGGCGCCCGCATACTGCTGACACTGCCGACATCTTTCCCGGTGTTTTTCCAGGTTTGCGGGCTGTGGCGCTGTGATTGGCCGGAGCGGCGATAACATCCCTCCTGTGCATGGGCACGGGAGCTGCCAGTCATGGCACAGGCCCTGAAAAAACGGCTCCTTCAGAGTGCATGCGTTGATGACATAATCGGCGCAGTATACAGTAAATATCTCCTAAACGGTGCAAGTTTAGGAGATATTTACAGTACCTATAGGTAAGCCTTATTATAGGATGCCTCAGAAGACAGAAACTCTGCAGAAGGCCCCTCAGAAGACCCCGCAAAAGAGCCGAAGAAACAAGACGCCGGAGAGGGAGAAGAGAGGGGAGAAGAGGCCAGAGCCGATTTAATAAAATATTTTAAAAGGCTGTGTAGTGTAGTTTTTGTACACTTTTTTTGCAGGTAAATGGGTAGGGGTATGATGTACCCCATACTCATTTACAAAGGGTGGGGGGCCGGCATCTGGGGGCCCCCTTATTAAAGGGGGCTTCCAGATTCCGATAAGCCTCCGCCCACAGACCCCGACAACCAACGGCCAGGGTTGTCAGGAAGAGGCTCTTGTCCCCATCAACATGGGGACAAGGTGGTTTGTGGTCGGGGGCGCAGAGCCCCCACAGCCCAAAAGCACCCATACTCCCCATGTTGAGGGCCAGCAGCCTGGTATGGTCCAGGAGGGGGGTGCTCGCTCATCCCCATCCCCTTTCCTGGCCTGCCAGGCTGTGTGCTCGGATAAGAGTCTGGTATGGATTTTGGGGGGGACCCTACGCTGTTTTTTTTGGCATGGGGGTTCCTCTTAAAATCCATGCCAGATCGAAGAGCCTGGTATGCTCTTGGGGGGGAACCCCACGCAATTTTTTTGCGGGGGTTCCCCTTCAAGATCCCTAGCACACAAGTCGCGCCGCAAGTCGGATCATCATGATTCGACTTCTTGTGCGACTTCCATTCAAATCAATAGGCTCCCATAGGGAACCATTGATTTTGAATAGAGCAGAAAAACACAGCAAAAAGCTAGCGTGGAAAAACATGAATTGACGTCAATGCAAAACCCCGAAAAAACTGTGTTTTTTCCCTGACGTCGGGCCCGGGGTTTTGCTTATTTTTTTGCATACGCCCGTGTGTATGAGGCCTTAATGTGACAGTAGCTGCCTGGGAGTAGAAACTCAACCCACTGTCACTGGGGTGGGGGGGAGTAGGCAGCTTGATGGTGGGAGGGAAACCATTTGCACCATGTTACATGTTACCCTCTAAATACAGGTGTAACGTAACGTGATGCAAAAGTTGGACTTAGTCTTTATGCCATATCCAGCGTCACATGATGCTTATTCAGTAACAACACACACACATTGCTATTATAGTCATAGTAAGGAGTTGTTACGTGCATCATCAGCATTAAAAATTAAATATATAAAATAAATGGAAACAATATGTATTGTAGCACAATTATAATTACTGCAACCCAAGAGAATCCAATAAAGTTCATATAAATCTTTAAAAAGTTCATAAATAGGTTTATGAAAAGGGCTCAATTGGTCAAGTCCATATGATATCCACATGCAGGAGAAGGAACTTCAGGGGTTAATCCTACATCAAAGGTTTCATCACACTCTGGCTACAACACCTTTTTTTGGGATCTCAGGGGAATCCAGCTGGTGAGTAGAAACACAGAACACAAGGCATAAACCTTACTGATTGTGTTTTGTGCCCTGTGTTCTGTGCTTCTAAAATAAAAATAAGACCTTTTTTTATTCATTTTTTATTAACAGGTGATTAATTAGTTTAATTTTGAATCCCAGCTTGAGAGGTTCTCCTTTCAATATTTGTTTGACTGGATACATCAATCATTCCTCAAAAGATTAGTAATATCCCTAGCATAAATTACATCATAAGTGACTGCCTTCCGGTGTGACCACTATCAGAGCTGTGAAAATGGCTACCAAGTACTCAATAGCCATAGACCTTAAAGCAGAACTTTAGTCAGAAAATTAAAGAGGTTGTAAACCCCGTGAATAAAAAAAAAAACCTGCAACACAAAGGCATAATGAGCTAGTATGCACCGCATACTAGCTCATTATGAAATACTTACCTTAGAACGAATCCCTGCAGCAGCGCCCACATACTGCTGACACGGCCGACATCTTCCATCATGTTTTTCCCGAGTTTGCGGGCTCTGGCGCTGTGATTGGCGGGAGCCGCGATAACGTCCCTCTTGCGTATGTGCATGGGAGCCGCCAGTCATGACACAGGCCCTGAAGAAACGGCACGGGTGGCCGGTCCTTCAGAGCGCATGCGCCAATGACATAATTAGTGCAGTATACAGTAAATATCTCCCAAACTGTGCAAGTTTAGGAGATATTTACAGTACCTATAGGTAAGCCTTATTATAGGCTTACCTATAGGTACAAAAAAACAAGGGGAGTTTACTCTCTATTTAAGGCCCGGTTCACACTGCAGCAATGCGGGAACCCTACAAATTCACTGCGGGTTCCTGCATCACATATCTCCCGGCGGCAGGTCACACTGCCATATGCGAACTGTGGGGAGTGTCAAATTTAAAAAATAACAAACATGTCATACTCACCTCCTCTGTGCAGCGGTTTTGCACAGAGTGGCCCCTAACCCTGTCTTCTGGGGTCCTCCAGTGATGCTCCGGGCTCCTCCTCTTCTCGAGTGGCCACCACACTTCCCTGGGGTCATCCGTGTGGGCGCGCTCCCGAGTCCTGCTGTTGCGTGTATTCACACAAATAGCGGGACTTGGCCCCGCCCCCGGCTCCTGGGTCCCTGGACTTGATTGACAGCAGCGGGAGCCAATGCTTCCCAGCTATCAATCCAGCCAATGAGGACCGGAGTAGCTCGAGTGAGCTGCAAAGCTCGTTCCCACCGCGGGTTCGTTTTGGGCTCAGGTAAGTAAAGGGGGGCTCCGGGGGGCTGCTGCAGATGAAAAGGTTTTTCACCTTAATGCATAGAATGCATTAAGGTGAAAAACCTTGAGGGTTTACAACCCCTTTAAATCAAATAGACAATGTGGAAAAGGCATGTTGGATATCTGGCTCTGTGCACTACAACCTGTCCTATTTTTTTCAGTGCAAGCCAATGAATGCACCCGTTGGTGTGAATTGAAACAATTGGACATGCACCAAAATGCTCTGTCTATGCTGGGAAAAACAGCACAACACAGCCCAATAGGGCTGATGAGAATGAGCCATTAAATATGTCACGGCAGCCTATGTGTTGAAATGCAGCAGCAAACAATGATAAGTTATTGCTTGTACTAGCTATAACTGAAATATAATTTTTCCATTTGAGTCCTAGATCAATAATGGCTATGGATGTGTATGAAAATTAAATACATTCTCTATGTAGCACCATTTCTCTTCAATAAAGATGAACAAGTAGAAATTGCTAATCTTTCCTGAGCACATGCCAGTGGAAAGGAGATTTTCATTGAGCTCCTATTTTGAGCTTTAAAAAAATATATTAGAACCTATCAGCGTGATGAGCTAGGAAGTACATGCAGCAGAAACCTTTCTAAGAAGTGACATTAAAATGTTGCTGCATTCAGTAACTTATTTAGACTGCCTTGTGTAATTTCTTAAAATGTTATAAATTTTTAGGGGGTACATTTTTTATTTAAATTTTAAATACAGGAAGAGAGTAAGAAAAAATGGGAGGGTTAGACAAGTGTCAAAATGACATTTGTTTTAGGCCTCATACACACGGACGTTTTTTGACGCCGGCGTTTTCTGGCTTTTTTTGCAGTTCTCCTTGTTACTCAATGGCCCCATAAAAACGCCGACGTTTTTGAGCTGTAGATGGCGTCGGCGTTAGTGAGCTGAAACTAGAACCCACAGCCAGAGGCGGTAACGTTTTGGCATTTTTTGACGCCGACGCCGCAAAACGCCAACTAACTCCAACTAATATTGTACCGGCGTTAACTGGCGTTTTTTGACGCCAACGTTTTTAGGTTGCAAAATAGCAGAGGGATGATTTTTTTTTAAAAACGCCTATTGACGCCGACGCTCACTAACGCTCACTAACGCCAATGCATAATGCCAGAAAACGCAGATTTTTTTTTCTTGACGTCGGGCCCGACGTTTTGTTTATTTTTTAAGAAACATCCGTGTGTAGGAAACCTCAAGGTAAGCAGGCAGAATCAAGCAGGCACGATTTCATACATGGATGAAACAAATGTAAGCACAAAAAAAAGAGAAAAAAGTATAATAAAGTTTGCTTTTACAAAGGGAAAGTTAGTTGGAGGGGAGGGAATGGAAAAAAGTGGAGGGGTTGGAATCATTAAGAAGAGTGTAAGGAAGTTAAGGGATGGAGGTGAGGAAGAGGGGTTTAAGGCAATAGAGGAAGAGGAGAGAAGGGGGGTCTGCTTCACCTCCCAAGTGCATGCTCATTCTCAGATTGCAAGATTACAATGAGTTAATGATGAATTTAGAAGACAGGTCAGACATGTTTGACAGTCATGATTTGTATTTAGATGTAATCACAAAATGGTGCCAATTAAACCATGTTTTGTTTAATTCCTCCCCACTATGTTATAGCGAGAGGGTTTCATCATCCATGTATTTTATTTCATTTATTTTGATCAGCCATTGGGAAAGTGAGGGAGCAACTGATTATTTCCGAAGTAGCCAAATACAGGTTTTGACTGCATTGAGAAGGTGAGTTATTAATGTTTTCCCATATCTGTATTCAAGGATGTTATGGAGATGAAATAGGCATATGGCAGGATCTATATCTGTGATCTTGGGAATTACAGTACATACGGAAAGTATTCACATCACTTCACTTTTTCCACATTTTGTTATGTTATAGCCTTATTCCAAAATGGATTAAATTCATTATTTTCCTCAAAATTCTACAAACAATACCCCGTAATGTGATGTATCCGAAGCTTAAGAGTTCAAAGTCAATGATCAGTAAAGCCAAAGCAGTGTGTTTAAACACCTCTCCCTCTATTTGTGATAATCACACCCTTTTATGGGGACTTGCCAGATGTATAGATGTACAAAACCTTCACCTCACCACATGATACCACTCCCCTCAAAATGTGCACTCACTAGATATAGCAGGAATACACACCTTTATATCATATCTTTCACTTTAACGGGTCACTCCAGACAGCACATCTCCGTTAGTCTCGGAATGCCAGGTAAGACAAGTAGATACTCATTGGTTCATATTCCACATATCATCAGGTCACTCAAGATAGGACAATTCCATCGTTCTCATGATCAATCCTCAGTTCTGATCTGCGGTGATACCCGGGTAGAGCTCGAGACTGCTGATAGATCTAACAAGCCGCGTGGTCATGCCTAGAAACGTTTCGTCATTCCGTCTTTATCAATAGCTGCTTTAGCTTTACTGATCATTGACTTTGAACTCTTAAGTTTCGGATACTTTACATTTTGATATTATGGCAGCAGCTGATTTGTTTTTATATTTCTTTTATGTGTTTTCCATGAGCGCTGGATTAGTAATAATTTTACTTTAAAGTTGAGTGAATACCCCATAATGATAACATGAAAGAAGTTTGTTTGAAATCTTGCAAATGTATTAAAAATAAAAAATGAAAAAAATCTCATGTATTCATAACCTTTGCCCAATACTTTGTTGAAGCACCTTTGGCACCAATGGCAGCCTCAAGTCTTTTTTGAGTATGATGCTACAAGCTTGGCACACCTATTTTTGGGCAGTTTCTCCCATCCTTCTTTGCAGGACCTCTCAAGCTCCTCAAGCTGATAGGTTGGATGGGGAGCATCGGTGCACAGCTATTTTCAGATCTCTCCGGAGATGTTCAATCAGGTTCAAGTCTGAGCTCTGACTGGGTCACTCAAGGGCATTCACAGAGTTGACCCATAACCACTCCTTTGTTATCTTGGCTGTGCTTAGGGTCGTTGTCCTGTTGGAAGATGAACCTTTACCCCAGTCTGAGGTCTAGAGCGCTCTGGAGCAGTTTTTCATCAGGGATGTCTCTGTACATTGCTGCATTCATCTTTCCCTCGATCCTGACTAGTCTGCCAGTTCTTGCTGCTGAAAAACATCCCCACAGCATGATGCTGCCTCCACCTTGCTTCACTGTAGGGATGATATTGGCCAGGTGATGAGCGGTTGCTGGATTCCTCCAGACATGACACTTACCATTCAGGCCAAAGAGTTTAAACTTTGTTTGATCAGACAAGAGAATGTTGTTTTTCATGGTCTGAGAGTCCTTCAGATGCCTTTTGGTAAACTCCAGGTGGGCTGTCATATGCCTTTTACTGAAGAGTTGCGTCCATCTGGCCACTCTACCATAGAAGCCTGATTGGTGGAGTGCTGCAGAGATGGTTGTATTTCTGGAATGTTCTCCTCTCTCCACAGAGAAACACTGAAGCTCTGTCAGAGTGATAATCGGGTTCTTGGTCACCTCCCCGACTAAGGTCCTTCTCCCCCGACTGCTCAGTTTTGGCCAGGCGGCTTGCTCTAAGAAGAGTCCTGGTGGTTCCAAACTTCTTCCATTTACGGATGATGAAGGCCACTGTGCTCATTGGGACGTGCTGCAGAGATTTTTCTGTACCCTTCCCCAGATCTGTGCCTCCAAATAAACCTGTCTCGGAGGTCTACAGACAATTCCTTGGCGTTCATGGCTTGGTTTGTGGTCTGATATGCACTGTTAACTATGGGACATTATATAGACAGGTGTGTGTCTTTCCAAATCATGTCCAATCAACTGAATTTACCACAGATGGACT
Source organism: Glandirana rugosa (assembly GCA_018402905.1). Lineage (NCBI taxonomy): Eukaryota > Metazoa > Chordata > Amphibia > Anura > Ranidae > Glandirana > Glandirana rugosa. Next base: position 1,236,510 of record BLSH010257947.1, on the reverse strand, counting down.
CCAATAAAAGTTGTAGAAACATTCCAAATGATCAGTGGAAACAGGATGCATTGGAGTTTCTGGATACTCCAGTAGTATAAGGGATGTCAGTTATTATAGGTTATTATTTTGGTCCCATTACTAGAAAGGAAATTAAGAAGTCTGAAACAATTTGAGCACAGCAAAAGTGAGAACTATGAGTCTCGGAGGCTAAGGGCAAAATTGGTATTTTTCAATAGCTTGGAGCATGTCTGAAGACTAGGGATGGGCCCGCAGTTCGAGTCGAGTTCGCCGGTTCTTCGAATTTAGAACATTATGGGGCATTCGCAGCAACTTGGGAGGGCTCCCACTGTTGGGAGGGCTCCTGCCGTCTGCACGCTTTTTGCTTTGAAAGTTTATTTATATGGCAGGGCGGGGCCACCCAGCGACACAAGCGAGTGACCCCACCCCTTCTGACGTCATGTGACATCAGAGGGGGCGGTGACACACTTACATCACCGGGTGGCCGTGGCCTTCCATATAAATAAACTGTCAAAGCAAAGAGTGTGTAGACGGCGGGAGCCCTCCCATGGTGGAGTAGCTGTTGCGGCTTTTTTTTCAGGTCCGTCGCACCGTGATTGACGCGCAGTGTATGAATTTGAAACTGGATATTATGCAGCTGGTATATAACACTATTGGAGGATTAGGCATATGATGGTGTCAGATGGTCCTGAAGCAATGCTTTCTAGGTACAGATGACCCAGTATGGGAAACCTATATTGAAAGAGATACAAAGGCTGCCACTGCAGATCACATTTTGCAAAAGAGTCTAAAAATTTGCAAAGATACCATTGACTTACTATGAAGAATACTGAAGAGCAGAACATGTTTAAGTATCTCTGTGGGTCCTTGTGGAGTCTAAGGCCCTGGGTAATCACACATTCTACCCGTATTATAATTCACCACTGAAAGGGACCCACTTTAATTACTTGAATTGAAAAATGCAAATATACCAAATTCTCCCTCTTTAGGAGAATATGACACAAACTGCATGATAAAGCATCTGTTGGGCACAATTTACTACAGGGTATGGCATTTCTTAAAATGGACATTCACAAATGTTTTGAGCGTAGAAGGGTGAGGTGAGACTTACAGTATATGTGATTATTTTTCAGTTCTTTTGTTTATTTCCATATTTCTAAATGTTCTACAATTCTCAGTTGTCCTATAAAATGCTAGTTAATTTGGTGACATTTCAAAATGAGGTTATTCTTGAAGAAATTTTCCACAACCTTCATAGATGACATATAGAAAAAAGCCCTAATTTGAAAAGTACTGATGGCCTACATAATAGATCTGTAATAGAATGTCTGCTTTTGGAGCCCTTTTCATAAAATTCAATGGACCCACTGGCTAAAGAGCAGATAGTCACCAAAAAATCAGACAGTGTCTTATGGCCAGATCAGCTGCAGGCAAATAATAAACAGACAGGTAAATAGAGCTATGACAGACAAAAGCGGGTTGATGATCAGAATAAGTCACGGGAAAAATTCCAGACATGAGCACTAAATAGAAGGAAAAGTAGATGTGCCACACTCAAAAGTCCAAATTATATTTATTTCATTAAAATAGTCCACTAAAAATCCTAAAGAGTTGCCAACGTGTTTCAGGGGTTTGAGCGTGCCCCATTCATCATGGTTAGAACAAATAGAGATTTTCATCCTAAACATAAATAAACAGACTATTAGGCACAGACAAAGGTTGGCCAATATATTCATCTTTTTTTCCGCTCAATCAGAAGGTTGAACAAAAAAAAAAGCCTTCCTCACAGTCAGAACACATTGGTCAGTGTTTTTCTATAACCAGCAGCACTGATCATTTGGGAAAAAAACAAAAGGTTGGTTGTACAGAAATTGATCGGCAGATCCACTTCTGTACAACCAGCCCACCCATACATGGCTCAAAATTTGGTCAGATCCTGCCTTAAACATTCAGCAGTCCAGATAACTTTTCTTGGTTAGAGCAGATGTGCACTGCAGAGACCTGAGTTGTTGGGTTGGGTAAGCACCAGCAGATGACAAAGAATCAAGACTGATTGTTACAATCATTTTAAACAAGTAGATAATATTCACTAGTCCGATTCTCGGACCGACATTAGGTGCACAAGTCGCATTACCTCACAAATTCCATGTTTCCCTATGAGAGCCGTCTTAACTGGTCCGACACAAGTCGGACCGACTTTGAAAAAAGTTCCTGTACTACTTTTGTCCGACTTTGATCCTACTTCAGCCCATTGAAAAGCATTGAAGTAGGATCAAAGTCGGATCAGTGTTCTAACCATCCGACTTTGGCATCCCACATTGTGCAATATCCCACCCCCTGCTGTAGCCCCTCCTGTAGTGTGCAGTGGGGAGGAAGAGGAAGTGAACTGTGTGCTGCCTGTCTGTGTAAACTGCACTGTATAATGGCACCCAGGAGAAACAGAGGGAGAAGATCAAAGGTTGAAAATGAGGTGGTCATTCGGCTGGTGCGGTCACGTCCACTGCTTTATGACACACAGGATGTAAATTATAAGGACACTGCCAAGAAGCAAAGAGCCTGGCAGGAGATATGTGAGGAGTACCATGAGGAGTGGAATTCATGGTCTGACAGTGTGCGTGATGACAAAAGTAAGCAATATGTAGTGGCTTGCACAAAAAATATTTTTTGAAAAAAAAAATGACATGGGTTCCCCCCCCAGATTGATACCAGGCCCTTTGGTCTGGTATGGATTTTAAGGGGAACCCCACGCCGAAAAAACGGCGTGGGGTCCCCCCAAAATCCATACCAGACCCTTATCCGAGCACGCAACCCGGCAGGCCAGGAAAGGGGGTGGGGACGAGCGAGCGGCCCCCTCCCTCCTGGACCATACCAGGCCGCGTGCCCTCAACATGGGGAGTATGGGTGCTTTGGGGCAGGGGGGGCACTGCACCCCCCACCCCAAAGCACCTTGTCCCCATGTTGATGAGGACAAGGGCCTCTTCCCGACAACCCTGGCCGGTGGTTGTCGGGGTCTGCGGGCGGGGGCTTATCGGAATCTGGAAGCCCCCTTTAACAAGGGGGCCCCCAGATGCCGGCCCCCCACCCTATGTAAATGAGTATGGGGTACATCGTACCCCTACCCATTTACCTGGAAAGAAATATGTACGCAAAAAAACACACAGCTTTTTAAAATATTTTATTAAATCTGCTCCGGCGTCTTCTCCCCTCTCTGGCTCTTCTTTTCTTCGGCTCTTTTGCGGGGTCTTCTATCTTCTGAGGGGTCTTTTCTTCTCCTCTGCGGCGTCTTCTGCTCTTTTGCCGGTCTTCTCCGCTGTCCTCTTCCCTCTCTTCTTCTTCTTCTTCTTTTCTTCTT
>BLSH010257947.1:1208605-1219878 GCA_018402905.1 Glandirana rugosa | reverse complement strand
CTTGTGGTCATGGCAGAGCCTAAGGGCGGTTAAACATTGTTCTTCACACCTCAGAAGACGTCCATAGGACGAAAGGCCTCAGGTGATACCAGATCGCATACCACGTCACTTCCAGTCTTACCCAGACACTTCCGGTAACACCTAGTGAAGCACAACAACACATGGAGGAAGTGTGTATATGCCTTCATCAATAGGGAGGATTTACCTACACACTAGGAGGAAAGTGGCCTGGACGACAGAGTGACTGTTTTTACTTTTGTTTTGGAGCATACTGCATGATTAGACATGTGTATGATTTTTGTTCTAAGAAATAAACCTCATTTTAAAACTGAATCACGCTATGGAGTTGTTCCCATTCCTTCCATGAATTGGACATCCCACACAATTTGGAGGATCCATCACGATACCAACCCCCTGGAACTCACATCGTGAAGGAAAGATCACCATCTGCCCATAGGACCTGGGACCCGCCTGGGAAAGGAGACAACCTGTTGGAGAAATATCCCCGGGAGAAAAAATCTGGAGAGGAGAGACCAACCACCAATCGGAGGATCCCTGACACACCTGCCTGAGACAGGCGCCTCTGCGCTTTACCCCTGTGTGGGGTGGCGCTGTCCGGTAAGCAGGGTGGCAATCGGGGAGCACGCGTGTCTCACTAAGGATTTATGTATTTTGGACCATAACTTATGGACACTTAATTGCACCATTGAGAAATAGATGTTGGCTATTGCTGTGAACAGATAGAGGACTAAGTGCAACAGACTCATGGTTTTAAGTTTTTGCAAGTTGTAATGCTAGCACATTAATACTAGCACATTATTTTCATTGGATATATTTTTTGAAGAGACTCAATAGCACCTTATATATCACTTTGCATAAGCACTTTAATATCACAGTAACTCGGGATATCTACGGTCCTTGTTTTCTGTGATACTAGCACATCAATACTAGCACATTATTACTTTTAACACTATTGTTGGATACATTTTATGTAAAGATTTATCAGCACCTCTATATATCACTTTGTACAAGCACCTTAAAATATCAGGGCAACGTGAATACATATATGATACTAGCACATTATCATTTTTAGGAAAGTGATATAATCGCTTTAGCCTGTATCTGCAAAATGATAAGCACTGTCAGCAGTATTCTTTGTATTCTTTTTACTTGGACTGTGTGCAACTGGGGTTGTCACATGACAACACGATACTAGCACATTAATGTTTATTTACTGAAAGTTAGGGGGACAGATCATTTTATTTAGCATCCGACAAGGCACATCTGTTTCCAGTATTACATTCCAAAAATACTCACCCCATCACTAAATAGCGATATTGGCACACTAGCATTTTAAATTTTGGTTACCATTACTTATAACATATTTTTTTCTATACCCACAATCAGAACCATTTATGAAAGAGACACCTATTGTAGATAAATAAGAATTTGGCACACCATTATATCAGGGGAGCGCCAACCCAGACTCAAACAATCAAATACCCTCACTCCCTATATAGGGAGTATACACTGGAGGCAGCATACCCACAACTTTCTAGCCTCAAAAAATCCTAAGCACGGTTTTTGTTTTTGTTTTTATCATCAGTATACAGTCCATACATGATTAAATACTCAAAATGTCCGAAACGGGTTCAGAAGGTGGTCTTCCATTTGTCGCCTTCCTGAATGTGGACAAGATTATAAGCCCCATGGAGATCCAACTTGGTAAAGACTGTTGCTGACCCCAACCTTTGAAAGAGTTCCGGGACTAGAGGCAAGGGGTAGCGGTTCTTGACCGTTATCTTGTTAAGTTCCCTGTAATCGATACAGGGCCTCAATGTGTGGTCTTTCTTCTCCATGAAGAATATCCCGGCACCTGTGGGAGATGTGGAGGGCCGGATGAAACCCTTCTCAAGATTATCATCCAGGTAGGCCTTGAAGGCCGACAGTTCCAGTTCGGACAGCGGGTAGATCCTGCCAAAGGGTACTTCCACCCCAGGTAAGAGCTCGATAGGGCAATCATAGGGCCTGAGCGGTGGTAAGTTCTCAGCTCCCTTCTTTCTGAATACATCTAAGGAGTTGTGGTACACTGAGGGAACAGATTGACGGATGTCGGAATCAGGATCAGGTTCCAAGCATAGTAAGGCAGGGCCAACTTCCTCGGACCGCTGCAAGCAGTGATGGTAGCAGTAGGTGGACAGAAAAGGGATGTCCTCAGTGGCCCAGTTAATGTGGGAGGCTGTGTGCCCGGAGCCAAGGTAGGCCGAGGATGATGGGGAAGAGGGGGGATGCAATAGCATCCAGGAGGAGAAGTTCTTAATGACCGCCGGCTGTCACAGTGGGTAAAGGAAAAATCTCAAGTGTGACCGTGCCATATTTGATGGTGGTCCCATCGGCTAGTGTGAGCCTTAGGTTGAAGGGGCACCTGTTGCAGCACTGCGAATGTTTGCTCCACATAGCAAGTGCACGCTACGGAAAGAATAATTGCCGGGGGTCAGTGCAGGCGGAGATCAAGCAAGGTCAGGATAAGCCGGGTCACAGGAAACAGGTAATCAGGTAACTCAGGAACACAGAATGCTGTAGAACAGACAGCTTCGGCTACATTGTGCTGCCTGTTTAAATAGTCAGTTTGGCGTCAGTGGTGGCGCGCACCCACACGCGTAACAGCTGGGTGCGCGCGTGCTCCCGCTGTAGAACAGACAGCTTCGGCTACATGGTGCTGCCTGTTTAAATAGTCACTTTAGCGTCAGTGGTGGCGCGCACCCACACGCGCAACAGCTGGGTGCGCGCGTGCTCCCATGCGCGCCTGCGCAGAGGAAAGGACATTCAAGCCCGAATTCCAGGATCTTCAGAGGAGGTTTCCTGACAGGTATGCTAAACTAATGGGCAATGATATGCTGCATTGAGGGGCACTAATGAGGCTGCAATGATGGGCAATGATAGGCTGCACTGATGGGCAATGATAGGCTGCACTTATCGGCAATGATAGGCTGCATTGAGGGGCACTGATAAAGCTGCACTTGTGGGCACTGATAGGCTGCGCTGATGGACAATGATATGCTGCACTGATGGGCAATGATAGGCTGCACTGATGGGCAATGATAGGCTGCACTGATGGGCAATGATAGGCTGCACTGATGGGCACTGATAGGCTGTACTGATGGGCTCTAATAGGCTGCACTGATGGACAATATTATGCTGCACTGATAGGCACTGAAAAGGCTGCACTGATGATGCAGCACTGATATGCTGCACTGATGGGCACTAATAGGCTGCCCTGATGGGCACTAAAAGGCTGCGCTGATGGCCACTGATCAGGGTGTATTTAGAGCGGGGCAGATTAGGGGTTGGGAACGGTTGGCGAGTAATTCTTAAGGCCTGGCTAGTGTCTCAGGACTTGAAATTTTGAGCCCTGATATATAATTGAAATGTATTCATGCGCCCGAAGAGATATAGACACCTTGGTGCCATAACAACTCCAAATGAGTACTGTTACGACCTGGAACCCTATATACAGTATCTCACAAAAGTGAGTACATCCCTCACATTTTTGTAAATATTTTATTATATCTTTTCATGTGACAACACTGAAGAAATTACACTTTGCTACAATGTAAAGTAGTGAGTGTACAGCTTGTATAACTGTGTACATTTGCTGTCCCCTCAAAATAACTCAACACACAGCCATTAATGTCTAAACCGCTGGCAACAAAAATGAGTACACCCCTAAGTGAACATGTCAAAATTGGGCCCAATTAGTCATTTTCCCTCCCCGGTGTCATGTGACTCATTAGCGTTACAAGGTCTCACGTGTGAATGGGGAGCAGGTGTGTTAAATTTGGTGTTATCGCCGTCACTCTCTCATACTGCTCACTGAAAGTTCAGCATGGCACTTCATGGCAAAGAACTCTCTGAAGATCTGAAAAAAAGAATTGTTGCTCTACATAAAGATGACCTAGGCTATAAGAAGATTGCCAAGACCCTGAAACTCACCTGCAGCACGATGGCCAAGACCATACAGTGGTTTAACAGGACAGGTTCCACTCAGAACAGGCCTCACCATGGACGACCAAAGAAGTTGAGTGCACGTGCTCAGTGTCATATCCAGAGCTTGTCTATGGGAAATAGACTTATGAGTGCTGCCAGCATTGCTGCAGAGGTTGAAGGGGTGGGGGGAGGGGGGGTCAGCCTGTCAGTGCTCAGACCATAAGCCGAATACTGCATCAAATTGGTCTGCATGGCTGTCATCCCAGAAGGAAGCATCTTCTAAAGATGTTCCCCAAAAATCCTGAAAACAGTTTTCTGAAGACAAGCATACTAAGGACATGGATTACTGGAACCATGTCCTGTGGTCTGATGAGACCAAGATAAACTTATTTGGTTTAGACAGTGTCAAGCATGTGTGGTGTCAACTAGGTGAGGAGTACAAAGACAAGTGTGTCTTGCCTACAGTCAAGCATGGTGGTGGGAGTGTCATTGTCTGGGGCTGCATGAGTGCTGCCGGCACTGGGGAGCTACAGTTCATTGAGGGAGCCATAAATGCCAACATGTATTGTGACATACTGAAGCAGAGCATGATCCCCTCCCTTCAGAGACTGGGCTGCAGGACAGTATTCCAACATGATAACGACCCCAAACACACTTCCAAGACAACCACTGCCTTGCTGAGGATAAAGGTGATAGACTGGCTAAGCATGTCTCCAGACCTAAACCCTATTGAGCATCTGTAGGGCATCCTCAAACGGAAGGTGGAGGAGCGCCAAGTCTCTAATATCCACCAGCTCCGTGATGTCATCCTGGAGGAGTGGAAGAGGACTCCAGTGGCAACCTGTGAAGTTCTGGTGAACTCCATGCCCTAGAGAGTTAAGGCAGTGCTGGAAAATAATGGTGACCACACTAAATATCAAAATATTGACACTTTGGGCCCACTTTGACCATTTTCACGTAGGGTATACTCACTTTTGTTGCCAGTGGTTTAGACATTAATGGCTGTGTGTTGAGTTATTTTGAGGGGACAGCAAATTTACACTGTTATACAAGCTGTACACTCACTACTTTACATTGTAGCAAAGTGTCATTTCTTCAGTGTTGTCACATGAAAAGATATAATAAAATATTTACAAATGTGAGAGGTGTACTCACTTTTGTGAGATACTGTAAGGGCCGGTTCACATTGGAGCGGCGCGACTTCGCGGCCCGTTCACATTTAGGCGAATCTCGCCTCAATGCTGTGCAAATGGGACCATTCTAATAGGAGCGAATCGCTGCGCTCCGCCTTAGAAAAATGATCCCTGCACTATTTTCAGGGCGATCTCAGGCGGCTTACATTGACTTCTATGATAGAAGTCTCCTCGCAAGCCGCCTGAGATCGCCTGGAGCGACGCATCGCGCCGCTCCAGTGTGAACCGGCCCTAAGTCCTTAATGTTTACACTTACACTGTATCCCATGTACCACCTTCCCCCCTTTCCTACATAATGTTTCCCAGATTAAACACTGAATAAACTTTTTTTTTTTTTTTAAAAAGTGACATATGCACTTTGTGTAAAGACAACAATATAACTGATATCACACATAGTGGCTTGACATTTGGACCCGTGTTTTAACATCAAATTATACTTGTACCCAGCTTCTGGCTGTTATTGAACAGATGGATCTTTTGCAAATGAGTCTCCTTTACCACTGCTGTCACCTATAACTGTGAGCAGGTTGAAATAGTTAAATGGTCGCTGTCCCAGAGAAGGTAAGAGTTAACGCCTTTGGGGACTTTTAGCAGGTTCTGCTCTGGGTCCGTCCCACTTGTCCTGTGACATAAAAATTACGTTAGTGGTCTGGCACACAGGAGAGAGCAGGAACAAAGTCCAGAGGGTTGAGGTGTGAGACCCATAAGGGATGGAGACGGACGCCGAGACCCATAGGAGTAGGAGAATGTCACTTGTCATGGCCTGCATAATAGAGACTTTTAGCTTGGGGTTCACCCTGAAGACACCAGTGTTGGCAAAACAAGGGCTATGATTACTGGACTACACTTATGCAGGTAGTTAGGAGTAGAGATGTGGGAATAACCTTGCATTTGTATGTTGGACTGTGAAATGTCTACTTTTGTACCTTTGCAAGTAAACTATTGAAACATTGTCCTTGCCTTTAACAAGGGCAAGCCTCTATCAAGATTTCAAATGATTGCCAAATAGGGGTACCATCCTCCAAATAACATGTGAAGGTATTAGGGAGGAGGCGGTTCCCCTAACAGCCTCCAAGAAGGAAAATATTGGACTATCTTGGTACCTCAGAAACAATACACATGGAATAGGATAAAAGGATGTTTTATTTATAAAAAGGGATAAAAGCAAGGTATCAAAATACAGCAAAAACATGAATTAAAATGCAAGGAAGTGTGTTGGAATATAGCTATACATTAATTCCACTAATACTTAGTCCTTGCCTTTAAGTCATTAAAGAGGTGTATCGTGTATATCAGGGATATGCAATTAGCGGACCTCCAGATGTTGCAGAAGTTCCATGAGGCATAGCAAGACTCTGATAGCCACAAGCATGACACCTAGAGGCAGAGGCCTGATGGGGCTTGTAGTTCTGCAACAGCTGGAGGTTCGCTAATTGCTTACCCCTGGTGTATATGATTACCTAACCTGTTTTACCAGGGTTTCATAGGTCATGTTGTACTGTCCTTTGATACATAAATGCTTTAGTATACACATCTGTATTAGTTTGCTACCCTTTATGATATGTTTTGAGGACTGTTCACTGGCCCTCTCTTTCATAACAATATGGCTATATGACCCTATTCAATGCTTGTAACTCCAGTGATACTTTTTCTCTCCCCACTAATTGCCCTCTTGATGCATTATACAGTTTTCAATAAACATGGTTTTTGATGTAAAAAGCGGTATATCGTAAGTAACTGGCACACACATACAGTAGTTCACCGAGTGGGTCTTAGCACCTGAAGACATCAGTATGGAGCGCAGTAACGTGAAGACACATCCAGCCGCCAAGAGAAGAGTAATGGAAGGTTAACAAGCAACCTGTCGATAGCGTGTACCTTTTTATAAGTGGTATGTCCTCTAGCAGTGAGGAAGATGTTGTCGGCACTCAGCACTACGGTCTGTCACCCATGGCATCAGGAGGGGATTGCACCACAGAGGTTCCCTATCCTGTAGTTAAATTGAGTGCACTTGTAAAGCCCACGCAGAGTACACGGCGGGATTGGAGTGGAACATGTTGGACAGGTGGAAATAGACATTGGCTCAATGTGTCCCTCCTAGTTACTGTGAAGGTGTGCAATGACACGAGGAACTGAGAGTTAACTATAGAACAGTTGTGGTGTCAGTGTGCATGGTGTACATTCATCTCTGACAGTAAGGGTCCACCTCAAGGTCGAGTATTCCCATGGAAACTTCAACGTTGTCCCAGGGCATTGAGGAAGACGGCACAGAACAAAGGTACCCCATGTGTGTGTGCGGTAAAGTGACCCTGTAGCAAAGTGCCTAACGTAGCCTAGAAGACACTACCCTGGGGTAGGCCTCTCATGTGACCCTTTTGTTTGCCACCCAACAACAAGGGAAACATGGAGGACGTGCCTGACACCCACCCACCTATCCTTACATACCAGAACTGGCAAATCATACACCCACAATTACCCCTATACTTTTGGTAAGATATTTGCTAGCCTGGTCCCTATTGATGCAAGACCAGTTGTGTAGAAATAATTCCATATGCTGAATTCAGTCACACAGAAAAGACTAAAACAGTTTGAAAACTGCTCGATAGGACAAGCTGACTGCTAATCATTTTATTTATTTTAGACTTGTTCCTAATTACACTCAACCAGCTGTGCTGCTAATTTTTGTAATACTAAAGGAACGCTATTAACTTGTGATTGTTTGGCACTTGCTTGGGTTTATTTTGGAATACTGATGGCATTGTTGTTTTTCAAAGGGAAACATATTTGAAGATGGAAGAATGCTGAAAGTCTGGAAACTCACTAAAGCCTAGTTAACACTTGCAGTTGGGGGGGCGCTAAAAATAGACAGTTGAGACAGCTTATTCTTGCCACCCCAACTTCCCCCAACCACCCCCCTAAGGGGTTATACACATGCTTTGTATACTCAAAGTCTGTGGATAGCCTTACGGGGTATACACATACTTTGCATTGAGGTGTGGTAAAATTGATCCCCCATGGCACTTTCCATGGGTAGTAAAAGCCACTGGACACAACCTATTCAGGCGAATGGGGCCATGCTGCAACTACCCCGCAACTGCATGAAATGCTTTTAGGGTTAAAATAAGCAGTGGAGAGGCAACATAATGCCTCCTTGCTGCCTATCAAATGCCTTCTGAAAAGCTATCCACCGCGGATGTCTCTTCAGAGGGCTAATACAAGTGTAATCAATACAGCCTCCTGCGTTATTTACAATCTTGGTCAAGAAATCTTGTCTGGCATTGCCAGTACCTTCAGTGTGACTTCCCATAGGATTAAATTGGTTGCACCCATAAAATCGGAGAGGGGTCCCAATCATATCTATTGAGTTACTGAGCAGGCTTGCGCAGTGTCAGACCAGACTGAGGCTGTCAACACCACAAAAAGCTACTTCTGTCGCAAAGGAGATCAGTAAATACCTGGTTGGGGGTTTTAGCCTAGCTGGGAGTTTTTATTTTAAGTGAACCTGTCCTTCAATATTTATATGAGGCAAATGTTAAATTAAAAAACAATGACCTGGTGCCCTTTAATTTGTTTTCAGGTCTTGATATTAATGTTATTGTAGTGTATTGAGGTGCATGAGGAAGTAATTTGTTTTTTGCTCTATCTTGGTCGCTCGTGTTAACTATCAATCCTTTAGCATGGGGCCCCCCAGGGTTCCCTCTGTAGATGGAGCGAAACACCAAGACAACACTCCTTAGTAGACCCCGGGGGTTGCTTAGCCTGGCATAACCAGAGTACAGTTCAAGCTTTCAATACCTTTCTGCCCTTTTCCTCCAAGGAAGGAACACAAGCAGTCTCAGTTTCCAGGTGGAAGATGTCCTAAAGCTTCCTTACTATGGGGAAGCTCACTGCCACTGCCTTCAAACTACAAGGTCACCCTTATACTAGCATGAAGGACAAGATGGCACTGTCCCACTGGTAACTGGCAGGGTTGCCATGCAACCCTAAATGGGTTCTTAAAACCAAAGCTCCCTCTTTTAGCAATAAGGATTAGACATGTGCAAAGCGAAAAAATGTGTTTAGTTTTGATTCAGTATTTATATAAATTTGTTTAGTTAGATTTGTTTCATTCAATTAATTCGTTTTCCGAATTTGTTTAGTTTATTCATTTCGAATTCTTTTGAATTCAAATCGTTTTCGAATTTGAATAGTTTTCGAATTCAAATAGTTTTCCATTTTCCAAGGAGAATGGGGTGGAGTGGAAAGTGGAGGAATAGAATGGAAAAGATAGAATACAATAGAGGGGAATATAACAGAAAATGAAAGAATATAATGTGGTGGAGAGCTGTTTTACGCTGTTGTATTCTATTCTTTTGTTTTCTGTTATATTCTTTTCTAGTCTATTGGTTTTTTTTTATATTATATTCCTTTGTTTTCTATTCTATTTTGTTCTCTTTGGAAATTGGAAAACTATTCAAATTCGAGGACTTTTCGAATTCACATTTGAAAACTATTCGAATTCAAAAAGTATTTGAAAACAATACGAAAATGATTCGAATTCGAATTTTGTCCGTATTTTTTATGTTCTTTCGGATTTGTTTAAATTCGGTACTATTGTAAGTTGGAAATTCGGATACAACCTCTCTTGTCACGTTTTTTGGGTTGTGTTCTATATGTGCAAAGGGAGATCACACAAATACTTAAAAATATAACATTTATTACAAGTAATGACAGATACAGATAAAGATAAAGAAAATATCAAGAATACTTAACTAAAGGTGCTTGTTTCCGTAGCCATGGAGTCCCTGACATGGCACAGGGGATCAGGACCAGACACGTGCCTCATGGCTGTTCTGGGTGAGACTAACTCGTATAGATTTTGGTTGTGGTAATATAGAACTTGTGTAGACCACCCCAAGCCAACACCCTGGTAAGCAACAATATGACCTTTACATTCCTGAGGAGAGGGGGCTAGCTTGACCATATAAGGCAGTTCAAATGCCAATAAGTTGAGTCATGCAAGGTAACCAGGATATTAGAGGCTATAATAGATATTTGTGAGGCCAACCTTAATGAGGAATATGAAATATGCAATTTCCCCAACACAACCGAATTTCCGAAAAACAAAAATTTGTCAGAATTTTAATTCGGAACGAAACGAACAGCACATGTTTAATGAGGATATCTTGGGGTCAAATGGAGGATTACACCAGTGCATTACCCTACTTATATTATCATTGTCCTTCAAAACATTCAGGCCTATGGCAAAGAGCTTGGTGCAAAACACAAGTGACCCTTTCCAACCAAACAACAATTTTCTTTGAAGTAAACCTTTCCTGTGAGAAATAAGGGGGGCTGTCACTGCTGACCTCCTTCAGAAAATGTCCATTGCCTAGCTGTCATACTGACCCTCCAGCTTCAAGACATTGAGATTTTCTGAATTTGCAACATGCATGCATATCAGAAAAGCCAGTATATAGTAAGGTTATCTGAATATTTGTGATTCAAAGTATTGAAGAAAGAGTAATAGCATGACAGACATGCAACTAGCATTTGCAGTATGAGAAGTCAGTACTGCAAGCCTCCATGTTTCTCTTAGGAAAAGATTCCTTTAATACTGTGTTTATAATGTCTGAATTTGCAGAAAACTAGCAGAGCTGGACTCCTAGTGCTGAGAAGAAAATGTGCTGCTTGTTCAATAAGCCTCCTGGTGTTCCTGCAGCTTAGATCTATACAGCAGTAAAACTATGTTTGTATTCCATGCTTTTATTAATCTTCATATGCATCCCAAGATTTTCTGTGTCTTTGCAACAGCAGTATGATAGGTAATACTGATGTTTGTCTGTTACCTGACCGTGTGTAGAATTTCTTATCCAGCTTTCCCAAGGTGCATTGTTCTCTGCATCAAATAATGTTTTATGATTATCTTTATTATTAGTAGGGGTAGCACTGCAATGCAAGTGGATAGCACCTTAACCTCTAAATGATGGAGCCCTGCTTACAATCCTCACAAAGGTCACTAGCTACATAGAGTCCTCATGTTTTTGTGGCTTTTCCCTTGATGCACCAGTTTTCTTCCAGAGCGCAAAAAAAAAAAAAAAAAAAAAAAAAACC
>BLSH010257947.1:1160828-1176946 GCA_018402905.1 Glandirana rugosa | reverse complement strand
TATATTTCACCTTTGAAATAAATAAATACACAGGTTTTTGCAGGTAAAAAAAAAGTGCATTTATTTATTTTACTAGGAGCCTGCAGCATTGCAGCCACAATCAGCCGCAAAGATTGTTGGTGCTTGTAGTTTTCACATTCAGCCAGGCTGCAACTAGGTGGATTTTACAGAAATGCAGAGGGGGGAATAAATATTTAGGATACTAATAAATTATAAATTGCAAAATGTAAGTAGGCCTTTAGGATGGTCCTCTTGACATATGCCATTCTCTGTTTTTTAGAGGGGTTCATGCAATAGTTTTTCATTTTCAGATGTTCATTACTGTGTAAGTTCTACAGAAAATCAGGATGTTAGAGGAGACGTTGTATTCCTAGGTATATTTGTATACTATGTGATTGACCCCGGGGAGTATTGCTAGATGACCCAATTCGAGTCCGTCTTAGTTTTTTTTACAGCTTGTACAAACATGTCTTCATAGATGACACTACGAAATCAGCAGATGTATTTGAAGTGCCTCTGCCTGTAAGGTCACCCTACTGAAATCCAGGTCACATAGGACTTAATGTGAGCCTGCTGAGCCTTTCTGTTCAGAACCATCAGATTGAGTACGCTGACAGTTTCTCGCTGGAGATTATTTTTCAGTGGGACGTTTCCTTCCTCTGTTTGTTCTAGCCATATACTGTACCTCTTGGTTATTCCAGTCTCTCTGGTATTGAAAGCATTCCTGGCATCTTCAGTTTTTAGTTGTGGTTGAAGTACTGTATAGGCTAATGTACTCACTAGTCGCTGCTTGTCATAAGACTGATGGCATGTTTGTGTTGTGTGAAAGAAAAACACCATTTTAGCAATGACGCATTATTTTGTGGCTGTTTTTAGCCTTGTGTGTAAATTTTTTTTTTTTTTTTTTTTTCTCTTCTTTTAGGCCATTGTTTTTTCAGCTATGGATGACCATATTATCTTGTCCAGTAACAGTGATCAAAGTACAGGGTGGGCCATTTATATGGATACACCTTAATAAAATGGGAATGGTTGGTGATATTAACTTCCTGTTTGTGGCACATTAGTATATGTGAGGGGGGAAACTTTTCAAGATGGGTGGTGGCCATTTTGAAGTCGGCCATTTTGAATCCAACTTTTGTTTTTTCAATAGGAAGAGGGTCATGTGACACATCAAACTTATTGGGAATTTCACAAAAACAATGGTGTGCTTGGTTTTAACGTAACTTTATTCTTTCAAAGTTATTTACAAGTTTCTGACCACTTATAAAATGTGTTCAATGTGCTGCCCATTGTGTTGGATTGTCAATGCAACCCTCTTCTCCCACTCTTCACACACTGATGGCAACACCGCAGGAGAAATGCTAGCACAGGCTTCCAGTATCCGTAGTTTCAGGTGCTGCATATATATATATATATATATATATATAATTCCCCCCCCCCCCCATCTGTCTCATTGGGGAGCTTTTTCTTCACTTCATGTCCTAATGATCTCCAAAGTGGGGGGAATACCTATTTTTAGATCGCTGTTGACAAAACCGTCCCAGTGGAAATTTGGTCCTCGCCTCCAGTTCATGTGGCAATTAAACAAAACAAAGAAAAAAACCAAAACATTTTCATCCTCCTTCCCCTTTTTATTTATTTTTTTTTTTTTTTCCAGAAACGGTGATCACTGGGACAAATGGAGAGGGTTAATCTCTTCATGTGGGATGGCAATAAAAACCTGCCAAAGGTTTTAACCCTTCCACATTTATCCTAGAAAACATTTATCCCAAAAAAGTTTTGACTTTACATCCACTTTAAAGATTGTTGTTCACTAGTGGTGCACCGAATGGAAATTTTTGGTGCCGAAAATGACAGTTTAAAATAAAAAAAAAAAAAAAAAAAAATTATATTTTTATGTACAATTGTCATATGCAGCCTACCTGTGCCGCGGCACTGATTGGCGCTGATAGGTGGCACTGGATGGTATTGGCAGGTGGCACTGGTTGGCACTGACAGGCAGCACTGGATGGTACTGGCTGGCACTGGCAGAAGAGATGAGTAGATTCACAATGCACAGAGCGCGCTGCTTGTATGAGCCACTCTGTGCATGAAACTGTGACCTAATTACACTGGAATTCAGAGAGAGCTGTCAGATTTTCACTGAGATCGGAGGTGGGCTGGACTGAACAGCTAACACCAGCTTCATGCCCACCTCCCGACATCAAGTTGAAGATCTGACAGCTCTCTGCATTCCAGTGTAATTAGCTCAGTTTCATGCAGAGAGTGGCTCGTACAAGCCGTGCGCTCTGTGCATTGTGAATCTACTCCTCTCCCACATCCATTGCGGGGTATGTGATGCACACATACCCCCGCAATGGACGGTACCTGCCCCCTTTTTGGTATCGGCCCGATTTTGGCCGAAAATTCCGCTAATTTTTGGCTGCTGAAATTTCAGTGCATCCCTATTTTATTCACAATGTAAATGCACAGGATTTTCTTATCTTTTAATACTACACTGGTAGCCATGATCCAGGGGATCACTGCTTGGTGTTTCTCCAAGTGCTGTAGTTTGATGTTACAACTTCAAAACAAAACTTCAAACCATGTATCAAAGTGCATAGACTTGTAAACCCAAGTCTGAATTTCACTTTGACAATGTGTGTGTTTTTTGGGTGAGGCTTGGGTGCTGATCGCAGTTTGCTCTTATCCTTTGTATGCCGGCTTTTAGTTCAGTTTTGTACACCTACCTAAATAAAGGCGTTTTTGGATTTACACTATATGGAGCCTCCATCTATTCTGCCTGTCCTCTGACGGAGTAAGGGAGATCGTGGAGTCGCCAACGTGCCTACGGTGGCTATCTGTTGGGTATATCCCACACAAGCTCGACTGATTTGCTGGCCATATGGTCATGTGAATCCAACTTTTCTAGTAAGCGGACATCTTGGCCTTTCCTGCTGGTGGTGGCACTGGGGAATTACGGAAGTTGGGTGTACTTTTACTTTCACTGGATTTGCTTCTTTGGAATTTCTTCACTTTTGGGACTTTTTACTAGAGACTATATTTTAAACTATAAACTTTGTTTTACCTGCCTATGCACTTTATTCATCTACACGACTTATTAGATTTCAACTAGGGATGCACCGAAGTTTCGGCCAAAATCTGTGTTTTCGATATCGGCCGAAGCAAAAGAACCGGCCGATACCGAAAAGGGGGCGGGTACCGTCCATTGCAGGGTATGTGTGCATCACATACCCACAATGGATGTGGAAGATGAGAAGATTCACAAAGGCTGCTTGTACGAGACGCTCTGTGCATGAAACTGTGACCTAATTTCACTGGAATGCAGAGAGAGGTGTCAGACTTTCAATTTTATGTCAGGAGGTGGGAGGGACATGTGGGTGTTAGCTGTTCAGTCTCTCCCCCTCCCTCTCTCCATTCCAGTGTAATTTGGGTCACAGTTTCATACACAGGACGGCTCGCACAAGCAACGTGCTTTGTGCATCTACTGATCTCTTCTACCAGTGCCAGCCAGTACTATCCACTGCTGCCTGTCAGTGCCACCTGCCAGTACAATCCAGTGCCACCTACCAGCACCAATTAGTGCCGCCTGTCGGGGCACAGGTAGGCTGCATATGACAAATTTTATATAAAAATATAATTTTTTTTTAAAAATGTCATTTTCGGTTTCCGGCATCCGGATTAGTAAATTTCGGTTTCGGCACCACTAATTTCAACACCATATAAACAGGGGTATGATCATTTTGCCCTTTGTGGTCGTATATTTACTTAAATCGGTTGTCTACCCAGTAAAAAAAATAACCTGCAAGACAATAGCATAATGAGCTAGTATGCACCGCCGTAACGCCGCAGCTGCTTTGAGGGAGAATATCTCCTAAACCGTACAGGTTTAGGAGATATTCATTTTACCTACAGGTAAGCCTTATTATAGGCTTAACTGTAGGTAAAAGTCCAAAAATTGGGTATACAACCGGTTTAATACTTAACGTTTATTTGTTTGGTTAATGTATTTAATCTTTTAGAGCAGCACCTTTTTTATGTTATTTTACACTACTGGTCAGGTAGAGTGCTTGCTGCTTCTCCCTCTTGCGCATTTATTTTTTATCAACTTGTGTATGTATACCACAGCACCTAGATAACAGTGGGTGTCTAAAATAAGAGCTACCAGGTCTAATCGCGCATAAATCAAGGGAGACTTCCTCCACATCCAAGACCCGGTGGGGTCAACCTTTGAGGTGAGCCTTCACTTCACCTGGTGGATGGAGCACATTTTGGTGTTTTACATGTCAAGCAATTGAGGATTACCTGCTCTTTAGAATTGAATAAGATTTCCCTATCGCGTGTGTGTGTGTGTGTGTGTGTGTGTGTGTGTGTGTGTGTGTGTGTGTGTGTGTGTGTGTGTGTGTGTGTGTGTGTGTGTGTGTGTGTGTGTGTGTGTGTGTGTGTGTGTACATATTTTTGGTAAAAAAAAAAATCACAATAGGTGTATATTGATTGGCTTGCGTAAAAGCTATTGCATCTTTACAACAGTGGTTCTCAACTCCTGTCCTCAGGACCCACCAACAGGCCAGATTTTAAGTATTACCTTTAGGAGATGCAGACTAGAATACTGCAATCACTGAGCAGCAAATTCTATCACCTGTGATGTATTTCAGTTATCCTGCAAACCTGGCCTGTTAGTGGGTCCCGAGGACAGGAGTTGAGAACCACTGGCCTACAAACTATGGGATAGATTTAGGGACTTTTTTTTTTTTTTTTTTTGTACTAGTAATGGTGGCGATCTGCAATTTTTACCGGGACTGCAACATTGCAGCGGAGAAATCTGACCCCAAATGACCCTTTTTTGGGGAACAATGACATTATTCCATTGATCAGTGCTATAAAAATGCAGTGATCAGTGTAAAAATGGCACTGGCAGGGAAGGAGTTAAACACTAGTGGGCGATCAAGGGTGTGTTCTAACTGTAGGGGGGATGGGCTGGCAGGGACATGACCGAGAACGCTGTTCCGGATGACTTGTTTACATAGGCAGATCCCAGTTCTACCTCTCTACTAGGCGATCGCGGGTCACACTCCCGGAGTGTACAGCTACGGCGATTCATGCAGGAGAGCCGACCTGCCGCTGCATAACGAAGACTGCGGTTGGTCGGCAAGTGGTTAAGGTTCGTGTGTGTGTGTGTGTGTGTGTGTAAAGGCAGGTGTTGCAATACTTTTGGCAATATAGTGTGTGTCCACAGACATTAGCAGCTGCTTGTACGTACGTGAAACAACCCTCCTCAGACTCTTCTATCGTGCAGAGGGTTGATTTAGAAAAACTGGAGAGTGCGAAATCTGGTGTAGCTCTGCATAGAAACCAATCGGCTTTCGGCTTTTGAACAAACTGGAGTTAGAAGCTGATTGGCTGGCTACCATTTACAGCTGCACCAGATTCTTAGTGCTCTAGTTTAAAGCGGAGTTCCACCCAGAAATTTTTATTTTTTTACAACATTCAAGTTCTTTGCCTATATAGACTTACCTTTTTGAAGGAAAACCGAAAACTTTTTTTTTTTTTTTTTTTTATACTCGCCCTAAGTAGCTTGTTGCTAGGTGGTCTCTGTAATCTGCCCCTTTTAGGTCCGAGGCTCTTCTCCTCACTTCCTGCTTCATCTGGCCTCCTGGGAGATGTGACTCATCATTTCCCAGGAGTCAGTGGGCTTCACTGTACTGTAAAATCATCATGTTATTTCCAGACAGGAAATGACGCGCTTTAAGGCGGACCAAGATTGAGGAGTGCATGATGGTTACCCACCATGCACTTCTTTCAGGAAGAGATGCCAGGAGACTACGGATGGGTTTCAGATGCCCTCACCTAAAATGCCCTCACCTAAAAGTCCAGCAGTGAGAGAAACGAAATTGTGAATAAAAAATACATGTAATTTACTAGGCGGTTTGAAAGTAAGGAAACAAAAGGTTACATCTATTTAGTATTTTTAAGAGTGGATGCCAAAAAAAAAAAAAATTTTCTGGGTGGAACTCCGCTTTAATGCCTGATTCACACCTATGCATTTTTAGTGCTTTTTGCATTTTGCAGATTTGCCCTACAGAATGTGTTCCATAGGAAACCATGTTAAATGGACTGCAGTGCAAATGTGCAAAAAGCACTAAAAATGCATAGATGTGAATCCGGCCTTAGTAAATCAATCCCTGTGTATCCCTAAATTCACATTGTAACACCAACAGGGCATTTGTAGTTAAGCATTTTAGAATGGTGGGGAAAGAACACTTGCAAGAAGTTCCTCACTGACCTACCTTTCACAGTTTGAGGCTGTAGCTCTTTATTTTTATTTCTGCTTCTAATCAGAATTGGACCTTGGAAGGATTTCTCTTGAAAGGGCTACGGTGCCGAAATGTACCAAAACCACCTCCACAATATTTCCGTTTTTATCAAGGCCCTAAAAAAAGAGGTGTGTGTGTGTGTGCCCCAAATCGGAAAGTTCACCTTGGCACCATGTCTAATTTGCACTCTCAAAATATCATCTTGAACTAGGACTTCTTGGTGTACATATGAAATTCTTCTTTTTTTTTTTTTTTTTTTTTTTTTTTTTTATCAAAGCTTGCCATTTAGGTCCATATTTCAGTCAGTTCCTGTTGAGTACTGTAGCCTGAAATGTGAGCCATGGGTGGCTCTGCTGACACCACCTGACCTGGCCAACTTCAATAGAGAAATCCAAGGAGCTGGGCAGAAAAGATGGCTGAACAGTGACTGCAGTTAAACAGCTGCACTCACTGTTCTGCCTGCCACAGGTGCCAGCTGACAGAATATAATAGCTGCTAGTAGATTTGTCAATCCACGCTGTTTACATGTATGGTCAACTTTTTATTATCTTGCTGAACCTTCCGTTGTAGCAACCGCTTCTTTTTTACAGACAAATCAGTCGTACCTCTTGACCTCTGGATGATTTTACCCCCTTCATGATGAGGCCATTTTTTTTTTTTTTGTGCTATTTAGCATTGCCCTACTTTAACTGGTAATTACGCTGTCATGCAACGTTGTACACAAATTACATTTTTATATAATTTTCTTTCACGCCAACAGAGCTTTCTTTTGGTGGTATTTGACCACCACTTAATTTTTTGCAATTCTAAATGGGGGGGAAAAAAGACCGTGTGGTGTGTTTGGTTTTGTGTTTGTTTTTTTGTACAACAAAAATTGTTTTTTTTACATTCTGCTACAAAACATATATCCAATAAAAAAAAAAAAAAAAAGTCTTCCTAAATTTTGACCAAAATGTATTCTGTTATGTCTTTGATTTAACCACTTGCCGACCGCCAACCGCAGGTTGACGGCGACAAGGTGGTTCGATATCGCAAACCGCCGTCATATGACGGCTGCAAGATCGTGCACTGTGAGCGTGCACCGCCTGAGGCGCGCGCTCACTGTGTCTGGGCGGGGCCAGGGAGCGGGTGCAGCGGACTCTATTTCCGCCGGCTACCCGCGGTGCCCCCCCCCT
Organism: Glandirana rugosa; assembly: GCA_018402905.1. Taxonomy (NCBI): domain Eukaryota; kingdom Metazoa; phylum Chordata; class Amphibia; order Anura; family Ranidae; genus Glandirana; species Glandirana rugosa. The sequence continues at coordinate 1,169,457 of BLSH010257947.1, read as the reverse complement.
GCAGTAAAAGAATGGAGGTCCGTGCATGTAAACACGGATCTCCGTTCTGTGAGATGGGGAAGGACTGTGATCACAGCCTTCCTCTATATGGAAGCTGTGATCACTCCCCTTCCCCTGCTAGGGCAGCCCACACACAGTTAGAACACGCCCAGGGAACACAGTTAACCCTTAGAGCGCCCCGTCCAGGTTAACCCCTTCACTGCCAATGGCATTTAAACAGTAATCTGTGCATTTTTATAGCACTGATTGCTGTATAAATGCCAATGGTCCCAAAGTGTCAAAATGGTCCGACATGTCCGCTGCAATATTGCAGTACCGCTAAAAATCGCAGATCGCCGTCATTACTAGTAAAAAAATAAAAACCCCAAAAATGAATTCTCATCCGTAAATGCGGCAACTTTTGCGCAAACCAATCAAACGCCGATTGCGATTTTTTTTTTTTTTTACACTAGTAATGGCAGTGATCAGCGACTTTTATAGTGGCACTGCAATAGTGCAGTGGGCAATCTAAAACTAACAGACGCTGGGAAGGACTGACTGACATCTCCAGTGACACGAATACAGTGATCAGTGCTAATAATATGACACTGGCTGGGAAGGGGTTAACATCTAGGGTGATCAAGGGGTTAACTGATTTAAAAATGTGTAATGTGTGCTGCTTTTTACTACAGATCTTTTTATTTCTTACCCCTTCTTTTCAGAGATAAGAAACAGAGATTGTTCCCCTTTGTACGGAGCCCTGTGCCGATTTCGCTCCCTCTGTACGGAACCCTGTGTCGATTGTCAACACAGGTCTCTGGTCTGTGATTGCACACAGCTAATCAGCTGCTCCCTGCCATGATTCATTGGCTGGGACTTGCTGACAGACTCCTGCTGTGTACAGTCGCAGGCTGGTCATCATGAGGCATTGAAGCAGGCACACTTTTTCTTTCAATGAAAGTTCAGAGGCACTCAATGGGTAGGGGCAATTAAAGAGCAACCCAGTTTTCCACCAACCACCTAAGACAGAAGCAGATGGGACAGAAACTGGTGAGGGCGGAGTTCTGCTTCATGCAGCCACTTCCCTAAAAAAAAAATCCCTACTTGAAGGGTTTTTATCACGTAAAACGGATTATGGAGCAGTATATATGTTTAGGCTTTTCTAAAATGCAATTTTGGTTTCCATTTGCCACATACAGAGTTTTACTCGCTTTGCCAGAAATCCAAATTTATATATTTCCTAACAAGTGGTATTGTTTCACAGATATGTATTTAAAAAAGGTAGAAGATTGTGTTTATTCGTTGTGAGAAATAATAAAAACTATTGAAAGATAAAAGGAGAAAAAAAAAAAAAAGGTAGAAGATTATTGCTTCTCCCTGGACTGCATTAGCACATCATTTTTGTAAGTGGTGTGGTGGGTTAAACAGAAGATGGAGGTTGTACTATATAAATGCAGCTGACCGGGTCTGCATTGTGATGTGAGTAGAAAATAGAGTGATTAAGAACTAGATAGGAAAGGACCAGACTTTTCAGAGTAAGAAACAGACACCTGTCTCAGGACCGGTGTACATTGGCAATGTGCTTGCCATATGTCTGAAATGTGTTTTGCCATTAATTAATTTTGACTTTTTTATGGAGGAATGAAAAATCAGGTGATGATCACAGGCTGACCTTTAGGCTGGGTTCACACCTATGCGAATTGGATACGGCTTACACTGCATCCAATTTGCAGACCATTTGAAAACCTGTTTTGCAACGTGTCTGGTTCACATATGTGCGTTGCATACGCACTCCACATTGCACAGAAACCGTGTGTGTTTTCTAAGCAGTGTGGTGCGAATTCCAGGCACATTCTGCTCAATGGGAAAGCATCTGATTTGCAGATGTGTTCCTGTGTTTGATTGTGAACAGGGATTGTGCTATGTACAGTGCCTTGCGAAAGTATTCGGCCCCCTTGAACTTTGCGACCTTTTGCCACATTTCAGGCTTCAAGCATAAAGATATAAAACTGTAATTTTTTTTGTGAAGAATCAACAAGTGGGACACAATCATGAAGTGGAACGAAATTTATTGGATATTTCAAACTTTTTTAACAAATAAAAAAACTGAAAAATTGGGCGTACAAAATTATTCAGCCCCCTTAAGTTAATACTTTGTAGCGCCACCTTTTGCTGTGATTACAGCTGTAAGTCGCTTGGGGTATGTCTCTATCAGTTTTGCACATCAGAGACTGAAATTTTTGCCCATTCCTCCTTGCAAAACCGCTCAAGCTCAGTGAGGTTGGATGGAGAGCGTTTGTGAACAGCAGTTTTCAGTTCTTTCCACAGATTCTCGATTGGATTCAGGTCTGGACTTTGACTTGGCCATTCTAACACCTGGATATGTTTATTTGTGAACCATTCCATTGTAGATTTTGCTTTATGTTTTGGATCATTGTCTTGTTTGAAGACAAATCTCCGTCCCAGTCTCAGGTCTTTTGCAGACTCCATCAGGTTTCCTTCCAGAATAGTCCTGTATTTGGCTCCATCCATCTTCCCTGTCCCTGCTGAAGAAAAACAGTCCCAAACCATGATGCTGCCACCACCATGTTTGACAGTGGGGATGGTGTGTTCAGGGTGATGAGCTGTGTTGCTTTTACGCCAAACATAACGTTTTGCATTGTTGCCAAAAAGTTCGATTTTGGTTTCATCTGACCAGAGCACCTTCTTCCACATGTTTGGTGTGTCTCCCAGGTGGCTTGTGGCAAACTTTAAACGACACTTTTTATGGAGATCTTTAAGAAATTGCTTTCTTCTTGCCACTCTTCCATAAAGGCCAGATTTGTGCAGTATACGACTGATTGTTGTCCTATGGACAGAGTCTCCCACCTCAGCTGTAGATCTCTGCAGTTCATCCAGAGTGATCATGGGCCTCTTGGCTGCATCTCTGATCAGTCTTCTCCTTGTATGAGCTGAAAGTTTAAAGGGACGGCCAGGTCTTGGTAGATTTGCAGTGGTCTGATACTCCCATTTCAATATTCTCGCTTGCACAGTGCTCCTTGGAATGTTTAAAGCTTGGGAAATCTTTTTGTATCCAAATCCGGCTTTAAACTTCTCCAACAGTATCTCGGACCTGCCTGGTGTGTTCCTTGTTCTTCATGATGCTCTCTGCGCTTTAAAAGGACCTCTGAGACTATCACAGTGCAGGTGCATTTATACAGAGGCTTGATTACACACAGATGGATTCTATTTATCACCATTAGTCATTGAGGTCAACATTGGATCATTCAGAAATCCTCACTGAACTTCAGGAGAGAGTTTGCTGCACTGAAAGTAAAGGGGCTGAATAATTTTGCACGCTCAATTTTTCAGCTTTTTTTTATTTGTTAGAAGGCACTGTATGAGCAAACCGTGTAACCAGGCAGTGGGAAAAGCAAATAGAATTCTGGGATGTATCAGTAGAGGGATCACCAGCAGGAGGAAGGAGGTTCTGATTCCTCTATATAGATCTTTAGTGAGACCTCACTTAGAATACTGTGTCCAGTTCTGGAGACCTCACTTACAAAAAGATATTGATAAAATAGAACGAGTTCAGAGACGGGTAACAAAAATGGTCTGGGGGATAAAACCGATCAAGAGCGACTTCAGGAACTTAATATGTACAGTCTGGAGGAAAGAAGGGAGAGGGGAGACATGATTGAAACCTTTTTAAATACCTCAAGGGGGTGAATAAGGTTTAGGAGGGCAGTCTTTTCAATATGAAACCAAAATCAAGAACACGGGGACATAACCTCAAACTAACTGGGGGGGAAGTTCAAAACTAATCTTAGAAAGTATTATTTTACCGAAAGGGTGGTTGATGATTGGAATAAACTACCAACAGAGGTTGTGAGACAGTCAAAATCCATAGTCAGACAACAAGGTTAATGTAAAAAAAAAAATAAATAAATAAAAAGGGGCAGACTCGATGGACTACTCAGTCTTTTTCTGCCGTCACTTTTCTATGTTTCTCATGTAACTAAAAAAGTAATGCTGAAAAAATATTGGCTTTGAGGGTCAATATGAGTGCCTCAAGCAATTTGAGGATTTTATATCCCTGGGCGATTTTTCAAAAATCTACCTTTGAGTGGGCCTGATGATTTTCTCTGTTATGGCGCCACAGAGGAAAAGATAGAAGTAGTGTTCTGGAGTTGCTATCACTACATGGGGTCTCTGATGTCAGTGTGAGAGGGGTGTTGGATATCTCCCTGCATGTTAAGACAATATAGGGGCGATTTACTTGAAGCAGAGTTTCATCTGAAATATGAGTTTAAGATAAAAATACCCCAAGAATACTCCTGCCTCGTGCAATGTAACAAAGGTATGCTGTAAACTATTAAATAATGACCACTGCCTTCATCTATAACTGGCCTTTGCCGCAAGGCGCATTGGAGGGCAACAAACAGAAAAGCAAATGCCAAGCTCTACTTACCGGCCAGCCTGCTCCCACTATGGAGTTTCTTACAAGTCAGAGATAGGGATTACAGATCACAGGGTGCCTTGGCGGGACCTGTAGCTTGCGCATGCATTTGCAAATTTGTGCAACTAAACCCCTGTTTTTAAACGCATACTGTTAGGTTAATCTGGTTGGTAAGTAGAGCTTTGTATTTGCCTTGGACTTTTGCATTCTGTAAACTATGCCCAGTTTTCCATTTTGTGCAGCATAATTTTCTTTGTGAAGTTCCTGCACAGTGCGGCCATCTCCAATGTGGGCATCTGAAGCTGCAGTGCCCTTCTTCCTGGATTCCCTGCATGCTGGCTACCCAGCATGCACCTGCTGATCTTGTGCATGTGCAGTGCGGTGCAATCTTGGTTAGCTTGACATGACTTCAGTAACATTTAACATTGGCTTCTATGGGGAATCTTGTCAGCTTTATGTGACACTGGAGCAGCGCCATGTCAGGCTGACCAAAATTTCCCGTAGATGCCAAAGTTGAATGGTACTAGACCAGTGCCATGTCAAGCTAACCAAGATCTCCCAGGAGCCAATGCAAAGCCGTAATAGACATACGACCCCTAAGGAGGAAGTGAAATTAGATATAGGCATAAATCTGGTAAGTGAACAGAAAAAATAAATTGCCAATTCATATTAAGAATGTTCATTAGTGCTGCATGGTGAGGAATGAAAAATGTGGGTGTAACTCTGCTTTAAACCAGAAAGTGCAAAATCTGGTGTAGCTCTACATATAAACCAATCGGCTTACAGGTTTATTGTCAAAGCATAATTTAAAGTTGTTTAGAAGTGGATTGGTTTCTATGCAGAGCTGCACAAGATTTTGCACTCTCTAGTTTTAGTAATTAACCCCAATGTTTGCAAGTCTGATGTAGTCAGACAGCTGAAATATATGTTGGCTTTCTCATTTTAGGGAAAATAGCATAGTCCCGTCCACTGGAGCAATAATTGAACTAAAACTAGAGGCCCCTGCATGACAGTTTGACAGTCCCAAATCCATTTACTTTGTAATTAACATGCGTTATAAAGGTAAGCAAAATCTTCCTTTTCCCTTACCTGACCTGCCAACTTTTCCTTCATTTCTCACATGTTCCCCCTCCTGAACACTGTAGATCACAGTGGGAGGGTTGTGGAAACCAAAGAAGTGCTGTCAATCCATAAGGCCCCTTTCACACAGGCGGATCATTCAGGTCGGCCTGTCAGGTTTTTCAGGCGGACCCGAACGGACTCTCCATTGCTCTCAATGGAGCGACCGATGTCAGCGGTGATTTGTCCGCTGACACCCGATCCGCTCCAATCCGCCAAAAACAGACGGATGGAAACCCTATTTTCCATCCGCCTATCGGATCGGATGAACACGGACAGACTGTCCGTGTTCATCCGATTTTCCATAGAGGAGAATGGAGCTGTGTCAGGACAGTCTCAGCGGGGATAAACTGACGCATCCCGGCTGAGCAGCGGAGCCCGTCAAAAGCTGGTGTGAAAGGACCCTAAAGCAGTGTTTAGGCCTTGGTGTGGCCATATGTTGATTGCCAAACTGCTTGCTTGTACAGGGACCATGCTGATCAACATGCCCCTTGCAACATTTTATCATTCCACTGTAGCGCAAGCAGGCACAGCTTACAAGAGTGGTAATTTTCCTCTGAATTTGGGAGCAGTGAAACGTTGTTTCCACACCATCACAGGAAGCTGCATTGGGAAGATTTCACTGTCAGGAACGCCAGATATTTGATTCTACTGGGTGAAAACTAACTGCAGATGCACTCATAATTATGACTGATAGAAGTCGGCTCAAACTATTTCCTTTACATAACTGCAGCTACTGTGAGTGCTGTAATATAGTACGCTGTAGTAGCATCTGTTACATACCGTATGTGATGCTGTGTTCTGGCAGCAGTACAGGTGACTTCCTGCCTAATGTTGGAATTCAGTAGTGTCAGTCTGAAATCTTCTCCGCCATTTAGAAGTCTTTTCGAATACAAGGCTTTCTCTAATTGGTCAAGGTGGAGAGGTGGGCACACAATTTCAACATTAACCAATCAAAGGAAGCTTTGTATTCATAAATAAAAATACCAATACTGATGCCGGCACACAGCACTGCATACTGTATGTATCTAATTCTGCTACAGTGTGTGTGTGTGTGTGTATATATATGTGTGTATATATATATATATATATTCCAATCAAATCCTCCCCACAAGTCTGTTATAAACTATCAAAATAAAATGTGCATGGTACTGTGGGCACCGGGTGCAGATTGATGTAACTGACGATGCTTTGTCAATTCATGTGAAAGTAGGCACAGGCTCCTTGCTCATTGTTTCCAGAGACACATCCCCTTTTGTATGACCAGCTTAGTGCTGTATAGGTGGTGTAATTAGCAGAGATCAAATCCATTCATGTTTAAAGTGGAACTTGCACTGCATCTGAGCACCACAAACCATAATATTTTTTTCTTTTTTTTTTTTTTTCAAATATGATCTTTATTAACACCCATTAAGGGCAAGCACCAGAGCGTTAGTCATAGTTTAGTAAGGTAACAGAGAATCAACAGTGGCAATCTTGAACTTCTGCCATAAGACATATCTGATTACCATTCATAAAATGATTTTGAGCTGTCTGGCAGCTTTCCCCCAATTTTCCCTTTTCTAATAACCAAGCGAGAAGGAGAAGAAAGGGGGGATGGAGTACATAGTTGAGTGGAAAAAAAGTAGAGGAGAGAGAAAGACAGAAGAGAAAATTATAGCGGGGCGGGGGAGAAAGAGGTTGAGTGCAGATTATGAGGGGTAGGGTAGGGTCAGAAGGGGCAGGAGATGTGTGAGGTGGCGACAGCACTCATCAAAATGGTTAGGGGGTCTAGAGAGTTGGAGGTTTTGCGTAAGTTCAAGGGAGCGATGCAGTGAGCAGTACTTTACCTTCATCTGACAACACAAACCTATTCCACAATCCCCAGGTTTTATTGTATCTTTCCCTTTTTGTGCTGGGAAGTGAGGATCAAGTCTTCCATTTTATTTATTTGTTCTACTTTGTTGAACCAGCAGTTTATAGAGGGTGGGGTTTGCTTTTTCCAGTACAGGGAGATACAGGCTTTGGCTGCGTTTAGTAGGTGGCGCAAAATAGATTTGCTATAAGTTTTAGCTGAGATCTGAGACCTGGAGAAGGAAAAAGGCTGGGTCCTTCGGAATCTGGTGTTCCGTATACTTTTGCGTAATTGTGTGTATTGTCGACCTGTATGTTTGTTTGTAATTGGTGGCAGGACCAAAATATGTGTAACCTAGTCCCTCTATCCTTCTGGCATCGCCAACATCGATCTGTGGAGGTGGGGAAGCACGCGTGTAATTTTAACGGGTGTGTAATACCATCTGGTAAGTACTTTGACGTTTGCTTCCTGTATCTTAGTGGAAATAGGATTTTAGGGTAAATCTGAGTATATTTTGAACCTGAATTGTCGTGAAAGTGCATTCGAGGTCCGCTTCCGACTTGGCCAGGCATGGTAAGTGCGATTGTTCCACTGGGGTGTTCAGCAATGCATAGGTCTTAGATAGAACTTTGGGTAGATCATCTGTGTCTGAGCAATATTCCTCAAAAGTCGTAAGAGGTCTGTGGAACCTAGATGGGTTATGAAGGGATTGCAAAAAATTATGTAATCGTACGACCAGCCAGAACGATAGTCGGTACCGGCCCCACTCTTCCATCAGGGTCGCGATCGATGGCCAGCGGCCGTCTCTCAGGAAGTCCGTGGCCTGGTCATGGCCTGCTTCTTGTAGGTGCCGATAATCTCGAGAATCGAGGCCTGGGGGGGAAGAGGGGGTTTCCTAAGATAGGGTATGGGGGGGGGGCCAGATTCGTAAACTAAGTTCGACCCATCTCTTGGGAGCACAGGCGGAGTGTGGTGCCAATGAGTGGATGAGACTTTAGGTCAGAAGGCAGCAAACTAAAGCACCAAAGTGCACTTCATAATTCATTTTTAATATTCAAAGCAAACTCATCCATCCATGTCTCCGTGCTTTATTTTATTGAGAAATCGCCCCCTAACATTTCTCTTTCAATGGTTTTTATTAATAATAATAATAATAATCGAGAATACAATGTAGCCCCCTAAAATTTCTGGCAGTATCCATCTTAAGTAACGGCAGATGATTCAGGTAAAAAAAAAAAAGAATCAAATGCTTAGACCGG
>BLSH010257947.1:1143439-1160818 GCA_018402905.1 Glandirana rugosa | reverse complement strand
TTTATTTTATTGAGAAATCGCCCCCTAACATTTCTCTTTCAATGGTTTTTATTAATAATAATAATAATAATCGAGAATACAATGTAGCCCCCTAAAATTTCTGGCAGTATCCATCTTAAGTAACGGCAGATGATTCAGGTAAAAAAAAAAAAAAAAAAAAAAAAAAAAAAAAGACAAACCATTCCCAGCTCAACTCCCTGACCAGCCTGCAAACAACCAAATTGCCCTGTCTAACTGTTTGCGTTTTTAAAAACAGGGATTTAGTTTGCACACATTTGCAAATGCATGCGTGAACTGCAGAGCCACTTCACGGCACCCCAGTATTATCTGCAGTCCTAACTCTTCATGTTGAGCGCCTTGACTGTGGAAGCACATGCATAATAATGGATAGATGGAGGGACGGGGACGCACTGAACACCCAGCATATAGCACAATGGCAGCAAAGGTGTGCTCCTTCCAAGCTTACCTGCCCTCTATTATTATGCATGTACTTCCACCATGTAGCCTCTCAAATTTATAGAGTTAGGACTGCAGATAATATTGGGGTGCCATGAAGTGGCTCTGCAGCTTAAGCATAACGTGTGCAAATGAAACCCGTTTTTAACGCATACTGTTAGACCGGACAATTTGGTTGTTTGCAGACTGGTTAATGAGTTGAGCTGGGAATTTACAACCACTTTAAAGGTGGGGGCAGTGGCCATTTGTTCAGTTGATTTTATGTAGCATTTACTTCCTGGAATCCATCTGCCCTTCGCTCAGGCATGATGTGAGCCGAGAACCCTCTCTCCCCTCCTGATGACTCTTGATGTATGACATAATTTGCCTAGGCATGAAATCCAGGAAGTAACTTTATATACATACATGCATACATACATACATACATACATGCATACGCTATCTATTTTATCATTTCAGCAGCAGAAGGATTAGAAATAGTCCATATTGATTGAGGGAGTGAAGTTCCGCTTTGAACTTTTAGCAAATCATAATTTTGTTGACGTATAGAAAACGGTTAACCGCTTCAGCCCCGGAAGAATTCACCCCATCGCCATTTTTTCCGATACGGCACTGTGTCCCTTTAACTGACAATTGCGCAGGCGTGCGACTTTCTACCCCAACAAAATTGACATTCCCCCAGAAATAGAGCTTTCTTTTGGTGATATTTGATCACCTCTGCGGTTTTTATTTTTTGCGCTATAAACAAAGGCCGCCAATTTTGAAAAAAAAACGCAAAACAATTTTTTTTTTCTTTCTGTTTAACCAGTTCCACCAGTCTATTTACGGCGGCAGTGTGGACGCTGGCCGCGAATCGCCGTAAAAAGGCGGCAATCTGTGAATGGCCGCTAGGGGGGCGCGCGCCCGCCGCACTCCGGGTCCGCCCGAGCCGCGGGCACACTCAGATGTCCGCCGGCGAGCCACGATGAGTGCCCACAGGCAAAGAGCGGGGAACTGCCGATGTAAACACAGCGGTTCCCCGCTCTGTTAGTGGGGGCATGGGAGATCTACTTATCCCTGGGATCAGTTAGATCTCTCATGCCCATGGTAGCCCCGCCCCCCCCCCACAGTTAGAACACACCCAGGGAACATAGTTAACCCCCAGATCTCCCCTGCAGGTTAACCCCTTCACTGCCAATGACATTTATACAGTAATCAGTGGACATTTAAATTTCTGATCCCTGTATAAATGTCATTGGTCCCAAAAAAGTGTCAAAAATGTCCACTGCAATATCACAGATCGCTGCCATTACTAGTAAAAAATAAAAATATAACCCCAGAAATGAATTCTCACCATCCGTAAACGTGGCCACTTTTGCGCAAACCAATCAATTGCATTTTTTTTTTTTCACATATATGAGGAAGAATATAAATCTGCCAAAACCGGTGAAAAAAAATTGATTTTTTTTTTTTTTTTTGGATTTGAATTTTAGCAAAATAAGAAATTTTTGTTTTTTTTTTGCAAAATGGTCGCTCTTTTGTTTATAGCGGTGATCAGAAATGACGCAGAGGGGATCAAATCCGACCGCGCAATTGTCAGTTAAAGCGACGCAGTGCCGAATCACAAAAAGTGCTCTGGTCCTAACCTGGGAAATTCTTCCGGGGCTGAAGTGGTTAATACATATCCAAAAAATATATAAAAACAAATTTATTCATCAGTTTAGGCTAATATGTATTCTTCTACATATTTTTGGTGTAAATAAAAAAAAAATAGCAAATAAGCGTATATTGATTGGTTTGTGCAAAAGTTAGTGTCTAAAAAAAAAAAAAAAAAAAAATAGGGCATAGCTTTATGGCACTTATTTTTCTTTTTACTAATAATGGCGGCGATCAGCGAGTGTGGTGATTTGGTGTTATTTATTTATTTTTTTTGTGGCCTTGCGGCGGACAGATCTGACACCTGACTTTTTTTGGTGAACCAGTGACATTACAGTGATTAGTGCTAAAAATATGCACTGGCATGGAAGGTGTTAACATCGGGCGATCAAAGGGTTAAATGTGTAACTGTGTGGTGGAAGGACTTACTGGGACAACACACAGATCTGTCTTTCTGTATAGCAGAAAGACAGGATCTGTGTGTCACCCCCTGTCAGAACGGAGATCTGCCTTGTTTACACAGGGGAACGATCGCGGACCTGCTGATTGGCTCCCCCGCTAGCCAATCGGCGCATGCGCGCGCCCACGAGAGCTATTGTGCGGACCAGTACAGCGATTTGCGCAGGAGAGCCGCCCTGCCGCAGTAGAACTGCGGCGGCTGGTTGACAGGTGGTTAATCAAGGGTTTAAGCTTGGTATTTTTGATAGCAAGGTGGTGGAGAACTTGATTGGTGAATACCCTGTGGTATCCATTGTTCATAATTTCCCCAAAACCCATAAAGGATTGAACCCACTGCATGGGAGGCCAATTATTTCCGGTATCGGCTTTTTGAATGGGAGACTGGGCCAGCGGCTGGATAAAACTCTACAGTCTCTGGTGTGTAAACTTCCCAGTTATCTCAAGGACAAAAACCACCTTTTGCGGGTACTTCTCAGTGGGATGAGCACGCAGTGTGGATTACCTGCGATGTATCCAGCTTCTATTCATCTATACCGCATGGGCTAGCTTTTGTGGCAGTGAATTTTTATTTTGAAACCTTCTGATTTTCTTGTGTTTGTCTTGGATGTCCTTCAGTATCTAACACACATTTTTTTTTTTTTTTTTTGTCTTCAAAGGGGAGTATTTACAGAGATGCAGGGCAGCGATGAGGGTGACCTTTTTCGCCCTCACACGCTAATCTATATGGGGTGGAGGGAGCGGTCCCGCATATATGGAGTAGACAATCCTTTTAGACCACATATTAGCATGTTCCACTATTACATAGATAACCTGATATTCATTGTGGATGAACGCATGGGTACTATGGAATCCTTTTTGGTATATTTAAACCATAATAACAAAAATCTATGGTGGTTTACAGGACAGACTAATAAGAGGGAATTTTTTTTTTTTTTTTCTAGATGTTCATCTATGTAGCGATGGAAACAGTGTTCCGATCAATCTCTATAGGCAGCCTCTTTCAGGAAATACCCTGTTGATGGCTAAATTAGGACATTCATAGCATACAATCAAAGGTTTCCCTGTTGGCCAGTTTTTAAGAGTTCGCCGCATGTGTAGTAACCAGCAGACATTTGAAATAGAAGCTCAGGCTTTATATTCGCGGTTCTTACAGAGAGGCTACCCTAGGTGACTGTTGGACAGGGCTATGTCTATCACAAACTCGAAAAAGAGGGATGATTTACTAAAAAGTAAAAACCTGGTGGTAGCCATAAAGAGGTTTAAAAAAGAGCAACCCACGTTTAGCACACCCTTCAATTTGGAGTTTGATGATATTAAGAAGATTGTCCACAGATACCTTCCCATTCGCTTTGAAGATCAGATTTGTGCTGATCTTCTTAGGGATGAAATTAAAGCGATACTAAAGGCTCCCTTGCTATCAATCTATCCAATGAGGACCAGAGCCCCTGGCTGGAGCTTCTAGGCTCGTCCCTGGCATGGGAACGACCGGGCTCGGGTAAGTAAACTGGAGCTCTGGGGGGCTGGTGCAACAAAAAAGGGTTTTCACCTTCATGCATTGAATGTATGAAGGTGAAAAACCGTGAGGGTTTACCACACCTTTAACATTGTATCGAGGTGGTCCCCTACATTGGGGAATTTTTTTTTTATCACCCAGTTTTTTTTTTTTTTTTTTTTTTTTTCTTCAATCCTAGTAAAATAGTCTACCACATGGCTTTACTTCATGGGCAGCTATTGCTGTGGTAGCGGTAATTGTCCCTGCTGTAGGCATGCAATGTTTGTGTTCCTTTTTGACTGAAGGAGAACATAAAATACTGTTTTTTTTTTAATTGCAACACCAGATATGTGGTGTATGTGATTACCTGCAAAATATGCCACGTACAGTATATAGGAAGCACCACCAGGTGCCTTAGGTATAGATTCTATGAACATTTTTTCAGCATTCAGGAGAATCCACTAATGTTGCACACCATTTTAATTGTCACCATAATCGTTATACTTCAGCAGTGGGGGTTCAGATTTTAGAGAAAGTCAGTACACCCAAGAGAGGGGGGTTATGTTTAGACTTCTCAGAGAGAAGTTTTTTTGGAGTTTTCAGTTTAAGACCTGCATACCATATGGTTTGAATTTTGAATGGGACGTTACCCACTATTATGACTAAATCTGTATATTGATTCTCTTCCCTGTGTCCCTCCCCTTGCCCTTCCCTCCTCTGTGTACTCTTTTTGTTCATTTTATGGATATTTGTGTACTTTTTGGTGTATTGGGCTGTAGTATACTCATTTTATTTTTCCCTTTTCTTATAGGACACACCATCTTATATATGGCCATTTATTGGGTCTCTTTATGGGCATATTTTTATAGCTGTACATTTTTGCTTTATCCTCAATTAGCCTTATCCTTTGTCTCCATATCCGGATAGGTTTTCCTTAGGTACATTTGTATATATTACAATATAGCCCGTTGGGTGCGTTTTTTGCTTTTTTGGTGCTTTTTTGTTTTCTGTGTCCCCCATTTTTGCTACAGGCCTTCCACATTAAGCTTGCTTCATATAGTCATTTGGAATTTTTACGTGTATTAACCTTATTAGTGGGTGTTCTTTGAGGAGATGTTCTGGAATTGGGTAGGAGATTTTTTTTTTTTTTTTTACTCGCGTATACAGGTGATACTCGAAAAATTAGAATATCGTGCAAAAGTTCATTTATTTCAGTAATGCAACTTAAAAGGTGAAACTAATATGAGAGACTCATTACAGGCAAAGCAAGATAGTTCAAGCCGTGATTTGTCATAATTGTGGTGATTATGGCTTACAGCTCATGAAAACCCCAAATCCACAATATCAGAAAATGAATTTACATGCAATCAATAAAACAAGGATTGTACATAGAAAAATATCAGACCTCTGAAAAGTATAAGCATGCATATGTACTCAGTACTTGGTTTGGACCCCTTTTGCAGCAATTACTGCCTCAATGCGGCGTGGCATGGAAGCTATCAGCCTGTGGTACTGCTGAGATGTTATGGAAGACCAGGATGCTTCAATAGCGGCCTTCAGCTCTTCTGCATTGTTGGGTCTCAGGTCTCATCTTTCTCTTGGCAATGCCCCATAGATGCTCTATGGGGTTTAGGTCAGGCAAGTTTGCTGGCCAATCAAGCACAGTAATCCCACGGTCATTGAACCAGGTTTTGGCAGTGTGGGCAGGTGCCAGTCCTGCCCATCTCATATTCGTTTCACCTTTTAAGTTGCATTACTGAAATTAACTTTTGCACAATATTCTAATTTTTCGAGTATAGCCTGTATATTTCTTTTGTATTTTCTATCTTTTAGGCAGTATTAATTACTTGTTACATCGCATTTTTGTGATATATTTTATTCTATTACTGCCGTTTCTGATTATTATTCAATGTGTGTTGCTGGCTTATCACTATTATGCAATTGGGTGATACATATAACCCAGTTTGGGGATAAAACACTTGTTAGACCACTGGCCCTTTTATGGTCAGTTGTGTTTACACATCCACCATCGCGTTATGGTTTATTGTATCATATTTGTGGTGTTTTTTTGTGTTTTTATTTCTTTGTTTAGGCTATGTCAGTAAGGTTTGATTAATGATTTTAAACACCTGTGTCCACTTGTCATGCATTGGCCAGCTAGTTTACCCAAGCAATTTCAGGTGTATGACCTGTCAGGTGTGCATTTAAAAAGCTTGGGTCTGAGCCATATCTTTGTAGTGAACAAGCATGAATGGCTCGTGTGAAATGCGTCAAATGTTCCGGTCATACTTATCTGGCATGGTGACCATAGAGACGTTTTGAAATGCATCTATCTTGCTGTGGTTTGCGGCAATTCTCTTCTTCTTGGGTATCTGCTATTTTGAAGGTGGTGAGCCGGGGCGAGCACCTACAGCAACCAGCCTATTACCGTTTGCCTGAGCGGTGTGTACTTGTTTGGGCCTTGAAAAAGTATTCATACCACTTGAAATTTGTCATTTTCCAACCAAAAACATAAATGTATTTTATTGGATTTTTATGTGCTAGACCAACACAAAGTGGCACATAATTGTGAAGTGGAAGGAAAGTGATAAATGTTTTTTCAAAATTTTTTTACAAATATGTGAAAAGTGTGGCATGCATTTATTCATCCACCTTTACTCGGATACCCCTAACTATAATCTAGTGGAACCAATTGCCTTCAGACGTCACCTGATTAGTAAATAGCATCCACCTGTGTGTAATCAATCTCAGTATAAATACAGCTGTTCTGTGAAGCCCTCAGAAGTTTGTTAGGGAACCTTGGTGAACAAACAGCATTCTAAAGGCCAAGGATCACACCACACAGATCAGGGATAAAGTTGTGGCAAAGTTTAAAGCAGGGTTAGGTTATACAAAAAAAATCCAAACTTTGAGCATCTCATGGAGCACTGTTCAATCCATCATTCGAAAATGGAAAGAGTATGGGACAACTGCAAACCTACCAAGACATGGCTGCCCACCCAAACTGACAAGCTTGGCAAGGAGAGCATTAATCGGGGAAACTGTCAAGAGGCCCATGGTGACTGTGGAGGTGCTGCAGAGATCCCCAGCTCAGGTGGAAGAATTTGTCCACATGACCACTATAAGTCATGTACTCCACAAATCTGGCTTTTATGGAAGAGTGGCAAGAAAGCCATTGTTAAAAGAAATCCTGTTTGCAGTTTGTGAAAAGCCATGTGGGGGACACGGTAAATGTGGAAGAAGGTGCTCTGGTCAGATGAGACCAAAATTGGACTTTTAACTTTAAAAGCAAAATGCTATGTGTGGTGGAAAACTAACACTGCACATCACCCTGAACACACCATCCCCACCGTGAAACCTGGTGGTGGCAGCATCATGTTGGGATGGTTTTCTTCAGCAGGGACAGGGGAATTGATGGGAAGATGGATAGAGCCAAGTACAAGGCAATCTTAGAAGAAAACCTGTTAGTCTGCATAAGACTTGAGACTAGGGCAGAGGTTCACCTTCTAGCAGGACAATGACCCTAAAAATACAGCCAGATCTACAATGTAATGGTTTCGATCAATGCCTATTCATGTGTTTAGAATGGCCCAGTCAAAGTCCAGACCTAAATTCAATTGAGAATCTGTGGCAAGACTGCTGTTCAGACACTAGCTTGAGCTATTTTGCGAAGAATGGGCAGAAATCTCACTTTTAGATGTGCAAAGCTGGTAGAGACACCCACAAAGACTTACAGCTGTAAGTGCAGTGAAAGGTTGCACTACAAAGTATTGTAACATGACAAGATGTGAAAAATTTTCAAGGGGTATGAACACTTTTTCAAGGCTGTACATGTACAGTGGATATAAAGTCTACATGTCCCTGTTAAAATGGCAAGTTTCTGTGATGTAAAAAAATGAGACAGCTAAATCAGTTCAAAACTTTTTCCACCTTTTTAATGTGACCTATAAACTGTACAACTCAGTTGAACATCAAACTGAAATCTTTTAGGTGGAGGGAAATAAAAATAAAAAAACTAAAATAATATGGTTGCAAAAGTGTGCACACCCTTAAACTAATACTTTGTTGAAGCACCTTTTGATTTTATTACAGCACTGTCTTTTTATGTATGAGTCGATCAGCATGGCACATCTTGACTTGGCAATATTTGCCCACTCTTCTTTGCAAAAACACTCCAAATCTGTCAGATTGCGAGGGCATCTCCTGTGCACAAGCCCTCTTCAGATCACCCCACAGATTTTCAATCGCATTCAGGTCTGAGCTCTGGCTGGGCTATTCCAAAACTTTAATCGTCTGGTGAAGCCGTTCCTTTGATTTTTGGATGTATGCTTTGGGTCGTTGTCAGGCTGAAAGATTAACTTCCTCTTCATGTTCAGCTTTCTAGCAGAAGCCTGACGGTTTTGTGCCAATATTGACTGGTATTTGGAACTGTTCATAATTCCCTCTACCTTGACTTAGGCCCCTGTTCCAGCTGAAGAAAAAGGGCCCCAAAGCATGATGCTGCCATCACAATGCTTCACGGTGGGTATGGTGCTCTTTTGGTGATGTGCAGTGTTTTTTGCGCCGAACATATCTTTTGGAATCATGGCCAAAGTTCAACTTTGGTTTTGTCAGGCCATAACACATTTTCCCACATGCTTTTGGGAGACTTCAGATGCGTTTTTGCAACATCTAGCTGGGCTTGGATGATTTTCTTAAGAAAAGGCTACCATCTTGCCACTCTACCCATAGCCCAGACATATGAAGAATATGGGAGATTGTTGTCACACAGCCAGTACTTGCCAGATATCAGAATCCTGCAGCTCCTTTAACCACTTGACCACTGGGCACTTAAACCCCCTTAACAACCAGACCAATTTTCAGCTTTCAGTGCTCTTACATTTTGAATGACAATTACTCAGTCATGCAACACTGTATCCATATGAAATTTTCGTCCTTTTTTTCACACAAATAGAGCTTTCTTTTGGTGGTATTTAATCATCGCTGGGTTTTTTATTTTTTGCGTTATAATTAAAAAAAGACCAAAAATGTTGTAAAAAAATGAATTTTTCTTCGTTTCTGTTATACAATTTTGCAAATTAGTAATTTTTCTTAATAAATTTTGGCCAAGATTTATACTGCTACCTATCTTTGGTAACAAAAACAAATTAGTGGATATTTGGTCTTTGTGAAAGTTAGAGTCTACACGCTATGGTGCCAATCACTGAAAATTGATCACACCTGATGTACTGACGGCCTATCATTTCCTGAGATCTGAACAAGCCAGGAAAGTACAAATACCCCCCAAATGACCCCTTATTGGAAAGTAGACATTCCAGGGCATTTAGTAAGGGTTATGGTGGATTTTTTGAAGTTGTAATTTTTTTCCCACAATTCTTTGCAAAATGAATTTTTTTTTTTTTTTCCCAAAATTGTCATGTTAACAGGTTATTTCTCACACCCAGCATATGCATACCACAAATTACACCCCAAAACACATTCTACTACTCCTGAGTATGGCGATACCACATGTGAGTCTTTTACACAGCCTGGCCACATACAGAGGCCCAACATGTAGGGATCGACATCAGGCGTTCTAGGAGCATAAATTACACACATAATTTCCTGACTACCTCTTGCACTTTTTGAAGGTCCTGGAGCACCAGGACAATGGAAACTCCCAAAAAATGACCCCATTTTGGAAAGTAAACACCCCAACGTATATTCTAGGAGGCATAGTGAGTCTTTTGAACATGTCATTTTCTTCACAAGTTTTTGGAAAATGTGGAAAGAAACTTTTTTTTTTTTTTTTTTACACAAAGTTGTCCATTTATACAATATTTCTAACACACAGCATGTACTTAGCAAAAATGACACCCCAAAATATATTCGGCTACTCCTCCCGAGTATGGTGATACCACATGTGTGACACTTTTATACAGCCTGACCACATACAGATGCCCAACATGCAGGGAGCACCGTCAGGTGTTCTAGGGCCATACATTTTAGAATCTAATTTGACCATCCTTTACACTATTGTGAGGCACTGTGGTGGCATGGGTGGGCACTGTAGTGGCATGGATGTGTCACGGATGAGAACTGATGTGGTATGGTTGAGCATGAATGAGGCACAAATGAGCCATGGATAGCTGGGTGATCATGGATGGATGGATGGGTGAGGATGGATGGCTGGGTGGGTGAGCATGGATGGATGGATGGGTGAGCACGGCTGGGTGAGCATGGATGGATGACTGGGTAAGCATGCATGGATGGATGGATGGTTGAGCACGGCTGGATGGGTGAGCATGGATGGATTGGGTGGGGGGTGGATGGGTGGGTGGGTGATCGCTGGGTGGGTGTGCATTCCTGTCACATAGCAGTGCTGTGGGCATTACACATTGCCCACAACACTGCAGCACGTCTTTCCTCTTCCCCCCCCCCCCCCTCCTCTCACAATGCACCGATCGGTGAGGAGATAGAAAAGCTTCCGCCGGCTTGCTTACATGTGACCGCGACGTCATTTGACGGCACGATCACGTGGTAAAAGGCCGCTAATAGCGGCCATTCACCGCGATCCGTGATCAGTCGGGTCCCCCGGAAACGGCGGTCACGGATGTTCCCGTGTGCGCGCCCCAGGGGGCGAATTAAGCAACCGCCCTGTAGACATCTTTTGTCTATAGGGCGGTTGTTAACTGATTAATGTTGCTGTAGGCCTCTTGGCAGCCTCCCTGACCAGTTTGCTTCATGTCTTTTCATCAATTTTGGAGGGACGTCCAGTTCTTGGAAATGTCACTGTTGTGCTATATTTTCTCCACTTGATGAGGACTGTCTTCATTGTGTTCCATGGTATATCTTGTACCTCTTTGTACCCTTCTCCTGACTGATGCCTTTTAACTAATGTTTTGGAAGCTCTCTACAGGCCATGGCTTTTGCTGCAGGATGTGACTAAGAAAATGCCAAAAAAAAAGATTTCAGTTTGTTTTTCAACGAAGTTTTACAGTTTTATAGGACACATTAACCACTTAAGGACCGAGCGTCTTTTTGAGATTTGGTGTTTACAAGTTAAAATCGGGTGGCTTTTTTTTGCTATAAAATTACTTAGAATGCCCAAACATAATAAATAAATTATTTATATATATATATATATATATATACATACACTTTTTTTTTTTTTTTTTTTTTTTTCTATCACCCTAGAGAATAAAAGGCGGTCGTTGCAATACTTTGTCACACCGTATTTGCACAGCGGTCTTACAAGCACAATTTTTTTGTTTTTGAAAAAATTCACTTTTTTGACTTAAAATAAGACAACAGTAAGGTTAGCCCAATTTTTTTTGTATATTATGAAAGATAATGTTACGCCGAGTAAATTTATGCCAATTGTCATGCTTCAAAATTTGCGCCCACTCGTGGAATGGTGACAAACTTTGGCACTTAAAAATCCCCATTGGTGACAGTTAAACATTTCTACAGGTTACCAGTTTTTAGTTAGAGGAGGTTCTCTAACGACCGCGGCGATACCTCACATGTGTGGTTTGAACACCATTTTTGTGTGTGTGTGTGTGTGTGTGTGTGTGTGTGTGTGTGTGTGTGTGTATGTATATGTATATATATATATATATATAATATATTACACATCCATTAAAAAAATAAATAAAAATTGGGTCACTTTTATTCCTATTACAAGGAATATAAACATTCCTTGCAATAGAAAAAAGCATGATGGGACCGCTTAAATATGAGATCTGGGGTCAAAAAGGCCTCAGATCTCATATTTACACTAAAATGCAATAAGATTCTTTTGAGAGCATTGGGCGGAAGTGACGTTTGATGTCGCTTCTGCCCTTCAATGCTACGGAGCCAGTGGGCGCCATCTTCCCCTCACTCGGCATTGAGGCAAGAGGACCCAATCGTCTCTGCTGGTAAGCGGCAGAGACGACGGAAAAGTGGCAGGGGGGCGCACTGCAGGATTTCAATCCTTGTTTGCGTATTGTTACCAATAGTTTGTTTGACAGTGGTCCCAACTGCCTTGAGATCAAGCTCCTATCTTGTAGTTCGGGGCTGATCCCTCACTTTCTCATGATCATCCTTGCCCCATGAGGCAAAATCTTGCATGCAGCTCAAGACTGAGGGTGAATAATGGTTATTTTGTATTTCTTCCATTGGCGAATAATCGCTCCAGCAGTTGTCTCCTTTTCACCAAGCTTCTTGCTGATGGTCTTGTAGCCCATTCCAGCTTTGTGCAGGTCTACAATCTTGTCCCTGATGTCCTTTGACAGCTCTTTGATCTTGATGATGGGTTTAAATGGAAGAACGAAATTCTGTGAACAGGTGTTTTTTATTCCCCCTACAAGTTGTCGTTAAGAGCACTTTCTGAAATTTGCAGGACTAATCTGTGTGCCACATGAGCACATACTGTAGCCAGTCTGTTGAAGCCAGACTTATTGTTGGTTGGTAGGGGATCAATCCTCTGCAACTCCATTGATAGTGTGTGTGTGTGTGTGTGTGTGTGTGTCTTTCTGGATTATTGGTTGATATTCTGTCTCTATCATTTAAAATACACCTATGATGAGCATTATAGACCCTTCCTTTCTTTTGTGGGAAGTGGGAAAGCTTACCAAATCTGCAGGGGATCAAATAATTTTCCCCACTGTAATTCCTTTAAAATGTAACTGATTATTTCAATTTTGTGATTGTATTTTCTGTCCATAATCATTTCAGACTGCCACACCTTTTTACAGTATTAAAAGTACTGCTAATTAGTAGGAATTATACATAATTCTTTGACTTCTCATACAGCTGTGTATAAGATTTTTGACCATTTAGTGCCAAGTTATATTGACTGGATATGAGGCATTCTGTACTTTTTCATCATGGTAAACCTATTCAGGAAGCCTATAGTAAGGATATGTGTGAAAGGACCATTGAGAAACTAGATGAGAGGTCTGAAAGAAGCAGTTATGCTACATACATGGTATTCATATTGGGCAGTGGTCTCTACTGTGGCCTGGGTGCCAGATGCGGTCCTTTGCTTGCCTTTATTCAGCCTTTGGACAGTGTTCCTCTCACTGATGCGAACAAAACCCTATTCCTCCCACTGACACCAATGATGGGGTACTATTCCTCCCACTACCAATGATTGGGCATTATTCCTCCCACTGACGCCAACGTCTGGCCACCCTAAAGTCTGACTGACCGTAAACTGGCCCTTTATTAGAAAGTTTCGACACCCCTGATATTGGGTGTTGTCCTTCAATTGGTAAGCAAGACACCAAATAGTCAGCATTTCTGTTGACTCGAAGTTAGGGAAACGATTTCACTTAATGGTTCATTGCAAAATAAGTACACTTTCTTTTGTCTAGCAAGTTATGCCCTTTACATTTTTTGGCTTTTTACTTGTAATGGAGCTGCCTTTTCAGATGATAAATGCTACAGTTCCTGTTTGAGAAATACAATGGTCAATGCAACTTGTTGCTGAGATTGGCTCTGTGTATAAAAGCACTATATCTGATGACCAAAATCTGTTATTCAGGGCATCGAGCTCTGACCTGGACATTTCATTCATGTTTGAACACATGTAGTGGAATTCAACCAGAGTCCTGGAATGTTACTTAATTGGATGACCTTTCATAAACCAAATGCAACACGGCGAAGCACCTCCTCCCCTTCTTACAATCTGTCCCTATTTTTGACATGTCATAGCAGGATACTACTATGCCATCTGACTTCCATTTTATATAATTCATGTATTTGCTAGCAAATGTATAAACTGGCTTTCTTAGCAACAAATGATATTTCCTGGTTTATACCTGAATGTTTATGAGAAGTAACAAATAGCCAGATGCTTGATTTGTGCTGTTCATAGAGAGGTGAGTGAGCTGCATTTGTTGCCAGCTGTGCTCAGGGGCGTAACGATAGGGGTTGCAGGGGTTGCAATTGCAACCGGGCCCCATGGTCCAGGGGGCCCATGTGCCTCCCTTGTACACCTGAATAGGAGGGATGGCGGGGATGGCATTTAGAGAACCCAATCTCCTCCATTTTCCTCTATCCAGTTTACTTGTCTTCTGCTGTTCCCAGGGCCCCTGTGTGCTTCCCTGGTCCCCCTGGGGCCTGCTGCAGAACTTGTGAAAGGGCCCCACTGCAGTACCGTAATAAAGGGACCCGTGATGGGAGTAAAGGGCCCCAGGATCAGTGGGAAGAGGGAAGGGCCCTGGCCAGGGGTCAGGGGGCCCTTCATAATTTCTTGCACCGGGGCCCTGAAGGTTCTAGTTACGCCTCTGGCTGTGCTTGTATTTCAGTTTCAGCTCCAGTCTCTTGCTTACCCATACAAGTTTTTTTATAAGAATGCAAAACTCACTTGTTGAGGGTCAGTTGCAGGTTAAATGCCCCTGTCAATGAATTCTGAATGACCTCAGAAGCGTCTCAAAATGTTTTTCACATAACTCTCGACTTCAGCGCGATTATGGGTAACTTACAACGGTGGCCAATCAGAAGAGGGAGAGGGGGTTGCCTTAAATGATTTTCCTTTTTCCTGTAAAGCTACTTCTTTTAGACGGTGATCCAACTTGGAAGGGACTTCCATTGAATTCTATGGGCTCAAATCGCCTAGAAGTCCTCTTGAAGTAGTACAGGAACCGTTTCAGAAGTCTCCCTCAAGTCAGAGCGACTTCAGTAGTGCATATTAAGACGGCTCCCATTCATTTCAATGGGATTTCTGATGTCAAGCGACTTGGGGCTCCCTAAGGCTGCATTCACACCTGAGCGTTTCATTTTCAGGCAGAAAGTCGTCCGATTTCCCCCCCCCTAGCGTTTTTAAGCTTCAATGTACAAAACACTCAGGTGTGAATGCAGCCTACTAGTTGTTATGACTTTTTTTAGTAATTAGATTGTTAGTGTTAATATATGCTTTCAAAATGAAACCTAAATGTAAAAATATCCAATTATCTATCAGTAATGCATATCAGCTAAAGAGAAAAATTATACTAATTTTTTTTTTTTTTTTTTTTTTAAGGATAGATTCTGGAGCTTTTATCCTGAATCTTTTTTTCTTTATGTATTTATTCACTCACCTGGAAGTAGTATGCAGGACAGACTTTTCAGGTTTTACTCACTCACTTGTTCCAGGCCAATCAGTCACAGAACCAAGAATCAGAACGACAGCCCTAGGGTCTGTACCTTTTTTAAAAAGCAAGTCCTCTATTGTAGTTTTCATCCTAAAGGTCCACTTTAAAAAAAAAAAAAAAAAATGGGCAAGATTTAAAATAATTATTTGGAAAGTAGGCTATGTTAACCACATCCGTACCAGGCACGAAAACCCCCTTCCTGTCCAGGCCATTTTTCAGCTTTCAGCGCTATCAGTTTGAATGGCAATTACTCAGTCATGCAACATTGTACCCATATGAAATTTGCGTCCTTTTTTCACACAAATAGCTTTTTTTTGGTGGTATTTAATCTCTAGGGTTTTTTTTTTTTATTTTTTGTGCTATAAATAAAAAAGGATTGAAAATTTGGTAAAAAAAAATGCCTTTTTCTTTGTCATAAAATTTTGCAAATTAGTAATTTTTTCTTTGTAAATTTTGGCCAAAATTTATACGGCTACCTATCTTTGGTTAAAAAATAACCCAAATAAGTGTATGTCCAAATATGTGGTCCTTGTGTAAGTTAGAGTCTACAAGCTATGGTGCCAATCATTGAAAATTGATCAGATCTGATCACACCTGATATACTGACGGCCTATCTCATTTCTTGAGACCCTAACAAGCCAGCAAGTACAAATACCCCCCAAATGACCCCTTTTTGGAAAGTAGACATTCCAAGGTATTTAGTAAGAGGCATGGTGAATTTTTTGAAGTTGTAATTTTTTCCCACAATTCTTTGCAAAATGAAGGTTTTTTTTTTTCCCACAAAATTGTCATTGTAACAGGTTATTTCTCACACACAGCATATGCATACCCCAAATTACACCCCAAAACACATTCTACTACTCCTCCCTGAGTATGGCGATATCACATGTCTGACTTTTTCTCAGCCTAGCCACATACAGAGGCTCAACATGCAGGGAGCACTGTCAGGTATTCTAGGCACATAAATTACACATCTAATGTCATGATGACCTATCACATTTTTATAAGGCCCTGGAGCACCAGGGCAATGGAATTGCCCACAAAATGACCCCATTTTGGAAAGCAAACACCCCAACAAATTATCATTGAGGCATAATGAGTCTTTTGAACGGTTCATTTTTTTCCCAGTAGTTTTCTGGAAAATGTGTTAAAAAAAAAAAAAAATGCGTTCATTTTTTTCCCACAAAGTTGTCCATTTATGATATTTCCAACACATAGCATGTACCTAGCAAAAATGACACCCCAAAATACATTCTACTACTCCCCCCCCCGAGTATGGCGATACCACATGTGTGAGACTTATACAGGTGATGTTTACTCATGGGTGTGACGGTCACTGACAGGTGATTGGCGATGGGCACTGATGGGTGACTGGCTGTGGTCACTGATATGTGATGGGTGTTTGGCGGTGGTCACTGATTGGTGAGGGTGTCTGGTGGTGGTCACTGATGGGTGATGGGTGACTGGCCGTGGTCACTGATGGGTGACGGGTCTCTGGTGGTGGTCACTGATGGGTCTCTGGTGGTGGTCACTGATGGGTCTCTGGTGGTGGTCACTGATGGGTCTCTGGCGGTGGTCACTGATGGGTGTCTGGCGGTGGTCACTGATGGGTGTCTGGCGGTGGTCACTGATGGGTGTCTGGCGGTGGTCACTGATGGGTGACCGGTGGTGGTCACTGATGGGTGACCGGTGTCTGGCGGTGATCATTAATGCATGAGGGGTGACTGGCGGTTGTCACTGACGGGTGGCGGGTGCACTTTATGATGGCAGTCTGATGACGGGTGCTCTTTATGATGACAGGTGCACTATGATGACAGGTATGACAGGTATGGGGGCAGATGGGGTGACTGTTGGGTGACTGGTGCATTGGGGGGGGGGCAGGGTGAAGTGTCAGTGTGTGTTTTTACTGTACAAATCAGTAACTCACTGATCCCAGCTCTTCTCTCCTCACACTGGACACTGTGTGAGGAGAGAAGAGCTGGTAAGAAGAGCTCTGTTTACATTGGATGTGATCTACTTCACAGCCGATCACAAGGTAACAGCCGCCGGCCGGCGGCTGATACCAGTGTCGGTGACAGGCAGTGTTCCCCGGCAACACGCTGACACGCACGTGCAGCGTGCTCCCGATCGCGCGCATATGCTGTGCGGACGTGCCATTTGTGATCGGCCGTGACGAAGATCACATGGTGAACAGCCATAACCAATTCAGTTCCGACCCCCCCCCCCCCCCCCCCC
>BLSH010257947.1:1093082-1105422 GCA_018402905.1 Glandirana rugosa | reverse complement strand
TAAGAGACAGCCTCAGAGGTTCATTTGGGTACAGTTGTTTTTGCGTTTACCCACCCCTCTTTTTTGACACAGCTTGGGGACGTCCCCACAAAGTCAAGAAGAGCTGCGTCTGTCAGTGAACGTAGGAGAAAAAGGGATTTTATTATAACTTACCGTAAAATCCTTTTCTCCGAGTTCACTGACAGACGCAGCACCCACCCCTCTGGGCTCTGTTTTGGTACGGCTTGTGTACAAACTGGAGAGTCCTCTGTGAGGGGGGGTTTTAATGTAGGAAAGGAGGACGGCCCCCAGGGGAGGGGCCAGCTGAATTCTTTCCCTGCCTAGTTAACTCCTGGTAAGACGAACATAAAACCCACAAAGTCAAGAAGAGCTGCGTCTGTCAGTGAACTCGGAGAAAAGGATTTTACGGTAAGTTATAATAAAATCCCTTTTTTCCGGTCACGGCTCATTCCACCAGGGCGATTAGTACTTCCTGTGCTTTCCGACACCAAGCGGCGGTGTCTCAAGTGTGCAAGGCTGCCACTTGGACCTCTGTGCACACCTTTGCTAAGTTTTACAAAGTCGATGTGTCCGCATCTGCGGATGCTGCTTTTGGCCGCAAAGTTTTGCAGGCGGCGGTGTAGGCGCTTCTGGCGCCTCCCGGAGAGTTTTCCGTTGGGTACGGTTGTTGTATTACCCACCCCTCTTTGGTTGACACTGCTTTGGGACATCCCCACATAAGAATAAGAGGCTGCGTCCATCAATGAACAAAAGAGAAAATAGGATTTTTTTTTTTTACTTACCGTATAATCCTTTTCTCTGAGTTCATTGACGGACACAGCACCCACTCCTCTGTGTTTTGAGTTTGTACTGCTTATTACGATTTGAAGTGCTAGCAGGGCGGAGGCGGTTATGCAGAGTGAGGACTGCCCCCTGGGAGGGGCTAGCTTGCTTTTTGTCTGTACTATGTTCTGCCTAGTCTACTCCTGGTAAAAGGTGCATACCCCACATGTCAAGAATAAGAGGCTGTCCATGAACTCGGAGAAAAGGATTTTACGGTAAGTCAAAAAATCCTATTTCTTTTTGTGGTGGAAGAACAGAGGAAGGCAGTGTCTTTGTACACTGTTTATAAAGAATCATAGTTTTGGGGGTCTTATGTCTGCACACCCTAGAGTCTTTTCTAGGGTCTGGATTTCCATTTCCTTGCTCTCTGTATCAGTCCGCAACCTTTGCCTAACTTCACCTACAGTTAGCTGGTATTGACCTTGTATGCATCCCACACCACCCTTGTTGGGGCAGAGTCAGAGTTAGTAAGTATTTAGCGATAGCCCGCCCAGATTTGTGGTTTGACCCCTTTGTCAGATATCCAGTTTAGGAACAGTCTCTATCATCCTTGCTACTTGAAGCAATATCGAGGCATGATCATAGATTCCCCTTTGCAAGATTGAGACCGTAGGGGCACTTTCACTGCCATACATCTGTGAGGTGATACACCTCAGCCCGCATAGAGAGGTCATCTGTATCGTCAGAGGTCGGCCTATCCAACTCAGGGTTAGTGGTCATGGTAAAGTGACCCATGATAATTATTGGTATTATTGATAGAGTAGGCAGTAATGTACGATATACATTCGTTAAGGCTGATGGGGGGCAGGTATAGTCTCCCCACCACCTCCATACATTCAATAACAGCATGACGGATAACATTTCATTCCTCCAGGTCTACCCTGGGGTCCAACAGCCTAAAGACCAGAGACCAACCTGAATTACTTCTGACAAGTTTTCCTGACACCAAGATAAAAAGGTGACCGGGGAGGGACCTCCAGATGATTGATGACCTCAGCTCTGTTACTGTGTGCTGTGTAAAAGGGGAGGTGTCGCTTCCCTCCAATCAGCTGTCGGAGCTCTCCTCACTGAGGTCTGCAGAGTGTAATTTCAGCTCTCCTTCCACTTTTTATCTGACAGCTCAGACAAGCTTTATAAATTCAGCACTTTGACAGATGTAGAGAAAAGAAGGCTGCAGATAAACAGGTACAACGTATGTAGGAGGATTTGCTTCATCTGTGTATTACCTGGAGCCAGTCACTTTGCAGGGTATATGTAAGGGTTTAAGAAATTGGAACACTATGGATTGCTTAATGGGAAAATGTAGTCCCTTTTGTATTCCAAGATATAATAATTGATAAATGTGAAACCATTCTGCACTGGTGGCCTGCCCAGCCGAGATTGTATAAAGCAAACAGATTGAACATATCTCAATACGAAATGCCATCTAGTGTAATTTGTGCAATAGCTGAGAGGTTGCAGATTATCAAAAACAATGAACCGAACATAAGGAACATGTAATACCCCATCTGCCTCATCCAAACTTGGGTAGGGTTGAAGCCCAAACCATTGCAGAGGGCCAATTGAAGGGCTTGCAATGTGCATAAAGCACTGGAGTATAGGAAAAGCCTGGTTTGCAAGCTTTGTGGGGTAAATGCTGAACTTAGAGCAGCATCAACATTAGAGTTACTGCAAATGATTCAAGCCTAGGCTATAAACGTCTTGTTTCTCTTTCCCAGTTTTTACTGTGCTCCACACCCCTTGTTCCTTGCCTTGAGACCTTTTGGCGTGTGCATCTTTTTACACCTTTTTGTATTACCCCTAGTAACAGTGAGCTTATTTAAGGCTCTGTTAACACTCAAGTTGCATAAAAGTCGAACCAAGGTAGTTCATGAATTACTTTGAAGTCACTGCAACTTTAAGTCGCACATATATGAATGTTTATCATTGGAAAACCTAGGGAACGACTTGTCATGCAACGTTGATGTCCAAATTTTATATGACAAGTTGCACAAGTTTGAATGGAGCCCAAGCGGAAAGTGGAGAGACTACATAGATGGGAGGAAGAAAGCAGACCGAGGAGACTAACATTTAAAAATGGGGAAAATCGTGCTACAAGGATTTACAAAAAAAAAGCAGCTGGCAATACCAGTTAGAACAAAAATTGTATATGTAGATTCAGTGAATAAAATTGTCGAGTGTGTGTGTGTGTGTGTGTGTGTGTGTAGAGATCAAAACATAGTTAATAACCTAAAGAAATCATAAAAATCCCAAGGTGATCAATGTGAAGATGAGAATTATTAATAAGCTAAAAATCCACATGGTTACGCATACTAGTCTCGTCTGACCCGAGAAGACTTCCCATGGGTACATAGAAAAAGAGCCAAGGACAACCACATAGCATAAAACCCTTTAAAACATAAATAAAAGTGCTAACCACTCACATACACGCCGAAAAAACAATATCTAGTAGGGATCCAAAACAAATCCAGGGGGAACACTTAAAGTCAGGCATAATTTTACATTCTTGGTTTGCCGCGTGGCAATCGCTGCAAAATCGCACATGCGTTTGGGATGTCATTCATGATGAATAGCACCCCAGTGCTTATCACACCTTTTTGCTACAATTTGGAATCGCGGAAAGAATTGAGCCAATTCTGCTCGCAATTCCTATTCGGCCAATGTGGCCTCGAAGTAGCTGAGAGAGGAATTTATGACTCCACCTGTAACTTGTAATTATGTTGAACAGTCTCACTAATCCAGATTAGCATTGGCTTACATTGCAACATAATTAATAAAATGTGGATAGTTTGGAATTTGAATCCAGGGACTCATCACTGCAAGATCACAGAAAGCCACAGTACTCCAAATGTACATTTTAAGTATGGGGTTTCCATTTTAGCAAGCATGCAGTAATTCTGTTAGGCTGGGTTTTACACTGATGCAAATTGGATGCAGGTTTCCCCACATCTAGTTTGCATGAGGGGAGAGTGTGGCCGACTCTCAATGGAGCCGGCTCACACAGCTCCAGGGCAGCCGCGGTCCGAATTGTAGAAGGGTCCTGTGTGTCTTCAGGTTCATTTCAGTTGTGAATTCAGCCAAAAATTCTGACCCGGTTTGCACCTGAAACGGTGCACACGCACCAGACCTCATGCTGTGAGCCGTGGCTGCAGCTAGTGTGAACCCAGCCTTAATCTTGGAGATGTATGTCAACGCCTTCATTATTTTCTATGTTAGAAAGGTAAAGCAGGCAATCGGTCAATGCATGGGTAAAAAGACATCCATATATAGATACAAATATTGGACCTCTTCTTTCAAAGTCTGTAGTCCTCAATGCACCACAGCTCAAAGGCTTCAAATGTTAATTATCTAAGGTGACCCCCAATTCCTTAAAATTTTGCAGCAGCAGCGACGCTACATCTGGTTCACATACTCGTTTATTCTCAGATATTGGCATGTGGGCTCCTTATCTTCATTTCCATGCGGTAAAACTGTTCCTTTTGACCTCCGCTATCCTAAGTATATGCCTGCTGAGCCTAAAGCTAAACTTGTCTCTTTGTAGATATTTATATATCAATTGCATGTCTACTACAGGCACAACACTTGAAACATTTACAATAGTAACTACAAAAACAAATGGGTAGTCCAGGTTTTTTATTTTTTCCCTTATTGGACCCTATGTACAGTACCAAAACATGTATCATGTTAAATAACCATGCACAAATATGAGTTTTTCAAACCCTTATAATGTTATTTCATTCATTAACCTTTGGGGTTATATGAAAACAGCAGGGAGAAAGCTTTTCTGCCTTTAAAACTTATCAGGGATAGGCAGCCTTGGAGAAGCCAAGCAACATCAATAACTTCCTGATCTTGTCTGAAAAAGAAGGCTTGCAGTGTTTACTTGGAATGCATGGCTAAATCCTTTCTTCAAGCAATAGATAGACTCAAGTCACACTACTCCATTCCACATCGCACCGCTTAAAGCTTCAGAGAGAAGCAGCCAACCAGCTTTCCATAAAGATGCATTTGTGAATAAAATACATTTTCCAGTTTTGTGTGGTCATCACATTTCATTCTCACAAACTGTGCATTTTCCTGTAATTGAGAATATGTAGCATTCAGTAGAGATTAAAAAGTCAAAAACCCAGTTTATATATTAAATTATTCTTTACACTCCCTGTTCTGTTACACGATTTGCATGTAACATAAATATGCAGCTATAGTAATGTTTTTATAGTTGGTTATTATAATGCCATCTTGTGGTTCTTTTGGATATTACACCTTTCTATTGTATTTTCTAAGTGTGTACCTCCCATCCTCTGTGAGCTAATTTCCTCTTCCTAGTTCACTCTACTCTGTACTTCCTGTTCTGGGTGCACTCTGCTATTCTATTTCCTCTTCCTGTGTCCTCTCTCTCATGAGGTAAAGAATATGGCCACACGCTAGAAGGCCTCACTCAATCTACTCGCATCCTAGGACACATTACTATGTTTTGACCTGCAGTTACCATCTTTCGACCATCTGTCACATTTGTTGTATGCTGTACCTGCTATTCCAATGAATAAACGCTCATGGAAGAAATCGGTAATTGGTGAGTCACTATCTGATAAGAACTGTCTGCGGTGATCATATCTGCTTATACAGGCCAGGCATAGAGGTCTCAACAAGGGATAAGTCGCCATTACAACAGTTAGGAGTCAGAATACTCCCATCATAAAATGGGATTATCAGGCCAGAACATGGTGGCCCATGCCAATGAGCTTTTACATTTTGAAGCTATTGCATATTATAGAGGGAGGCATCTTACCCTCTGCTCATATGAGATTATTGCCAACAGTGAGATGCATGGCAATTCACCCAACTCATGGCCCTGCCCCTTGTATAGAACAGCAATCTTTACATATGAGTCTTTACTCCCATCAATTTTCACATCAAGTTGCTGCATATTGCGCTACTGGCTAATTTAAAATGTACTGTTTACCTTTTTAATATTGTTGGCAGTGTTAATACATTTTTATAAAAAAAAAAACCTGTGCAACAAAACATAGGGCTGCTGCTGTTCATATAAGTTGTAATATCCCTTTAGAACTGAACAACATAAATGACAGCGCTGTCCCTATGCATAAATATAGAGTTGTGTATGATGCCAAAAATTACATATGTAAACCTAAAATGCATACAACGCAGTGAACGTTTAGCGGATCTTCTGTTTAACCCCAATCTCCACAATCAAAAAAATTGAATCAAAAGTCATATATTGTACAGTCTTTATAAAGTGCTGTACTATTCATACAATATTGTGCTCAATACCTGAACAGTGAATGTGAAGCTCTCCTACTTCCTTTTTTTTTTTTTTTTTTTTGCAGCAATTTCACACATGCACAGTGCTCCCCTGCTGGTGATTGCCAACTTACCAGAGGGTTTGGATCCTATAACTATATGGCTATATGAGTCTACCAGCTTGTGATATTCCATTTCTGTTTGGATGAAAAAGCATTGGCTTGTTCAAATATTCTCCAGGGGTTCCAGTACTTTGCATCCAACCTCCTCTCCAGTACCACTGTCCATGGCTTAATTTACTCCATATGTATTTAAAACAGAGGGATCCGACATAACGTCATACTGTTTTTATTGTTAAAATCACACGTATACAATTATATACTCGCTTGTTAAAATATTTGCCAGGCATTACAACAGAAATGCTGCCATGGACTGGATGTGACCTCCCGGAACCGGAAATGCTTCTACGTACGTGTCTCCTATTCAAGAACTGTTCTGCAGTGTCCCACAAGCACCAATCATATTTTGATTCTCTAGATGTAATTTTCCTATGCATGCTTGAATCTATAAGCTGTGGCTAACAACATAAATTAGCAGCTTTTGGTCAATAAAATTCACATGGTATTTACAGCTAGTCATTGCTTTGTATAGGCCGAGCAGCCGCAACTACCTGCACCCAGAAGATAAATACATAAGCTATAGCTGCATAGAATGTTTGTTTTTTGCAGCAGGTCTAGCCTGTTTGAAAGTGGCCCGGGAGTTTGAGTATGTCTGTCTGTGTACCCTTTTTTGCTGTGACGTTGTTCATGAATTCTGGGCCAGTATCACCGCTCTTATGTTTTTCTCTTGTGGAGCAATTCAGAATCCACAATGGAGGAAAGGCATATATGAACAGTGAACTCAGTCCATGGAATCGCCAGAGAATTTGATGTCGGTGCTAGAGGGTCCATGGTCCTGGCCACAAAGTGGGGCAACTTGTTGTTGAACCTTGAGGCTAGGCTGTCCACATCTAATGTCCCCCATTTCTGGCACAGCAGATAAAACATGTTGGGATTGGAGGGAACATGCTCCAGACAAGGGAAACAGCTGAGGAAATCCACTATCCAATCGTCCACTACCCGGATGTGAACAGCAGAGGTTGTTGGGCAATGCTTTTCAGTCTAGGAGATGATCAGACTTGCTTCCTTCAATGGAGCCTGACTCCTGGTTTACCCCTGGTGACAAAGTGTATCCCTCTATAGAAGGGATAGGTAACCTTTTGAGAAGTGGAGTTCTACCTAAGCAACATGTAAGAGATCAAAGATCACCAGGGTGCCGCATCCTTTTTTCCCCATGTTACTGTGTACAAAAAAAGTATATAATTATCTATTTTCAGCCTGCCCTGGTCTGGTCATGAGATCTTCCCTGTGTCAGCCAGCAGCGGCTGTGAAGGAGACAGCACTTGACAATGGCTGATAAAACCTGGAGCTGTGAGGTCACCCATAGGTTCCAATGTCCTACCTGTTATTGGTGCTCCTTCCTCTCCCCTGCATACGCCACTGACTCACACAGGTGAGATAATGTGACCAGATTGGAGTGGCCTAAAAATAGGTTAAACATAAATGTTAGGAGGGGAGGGGTCATTTATAAGGCTAGTTAGGTTTAAGATGGAATTCTGCTTTAAAAAAGCATGTTAAGATGGCTAACGTACATTTAGTTTGCTGGTTTAAAGTGGTATACCCCACTACAGGCTGCGTTTTCGGGCAGGCAATGCTGTTTTTTTGTAAAAGCAATCCTAGCGGCTTAGCTGCTGTATTGCATTTACAGACGGCAGAAGGGGGTCGCTCCCCCTCTTGCCACTCTCTGGTGCCTCTCTGCCCCGATGGTCAGTAGTAGTGTTATTTCAAACTACTCTCCCTATTGGTGGGAAGTGGCAGTAATTAACCCCTTTGTACTGCATTAGTGGAATCAGTGTCAGCGTTAATTACCCCTTTATGCTGCATTAGTGGTCAGTGGCAGTGTTTAATAACCCCTTCATGCTGCAGCATAAAGGCGTTAATTAACATTGACACTGGTCATAGTCTGGGGCTACATGAGTGCTACCAGCACTGGAGAGCTACAGTTCATTTAGGGAACCATGAATGCCAACATGTACTGTGATATACTGAAGCAGAGCATGATCCCCTTCCTTCAGAGACTGGGCCGCAGGGCAGTATTCCAACATAACGACCCCAAACACACCTCCAAGAAGAGCACTGCCTTGCTAAAGAAGCTGAGGGTAAAGGTGATGAACTGGCCAAGAATGTCTCCAGAGCGCAAGTTCTCGAACATCCACCAGCTCTGTGATGTCATCATGGATGAGTGGAAGAGGACTCCAGTGGAAACTTGTGAAGCTCTGGTGAACTCCATGTCCAAGAGGGTTAAGGCAGTGCTGGAAAATAATGCTGACCGCACAAAATATTGACACTTTTTGGGCCCAATTTGGACATTTTCACTTAGGGGTGTACTCACTTTTGTTGCCAGCGGATTAGACATTAATTGCTGTGTGGTGTTATTTTGAGGGGACAGCAAATCTACACTGTTATACAAGCTGTACACTCGCTACTTTTACATTGTAGCAAAGTGTAATTTCTTCAGTGTTGTCACATGAAAAGATATAATCAAATATTTACAAAAATGTGAGGGGTGTAGTCACTTTTGTGAGATACTGTATGATCAAGCCTAGATATTCCAGATACAAGGAACTCTGGAGGGCAGATTTTTGGATGTGGATTACTCAACTGAATGTCTGAGGACACTGGATAATCTTGACTTTTGCAGACTTTTATGAGAGAGAGGAATTATTGAGGAGAAGGTTGTCTATGTCCTTTAACCTGGATGCCCTGAGTTCTTAAAATAGAGAGAAGCTTCTTTTTGTAAGGGCTCTTGAAGCAGAGGATAGGCCGAATAGTAAATGTAAAGGTTTGACTCCAACTGTTAAGCACAGAAACCACTGACATGATGGGTAAATGGGAATATACAATAGAGGCAAGCATCTTGAATGTCTGCTGATGCTGAGTGTTCCCCTTGTCTCAGAAACAATAACTGACCTTGTGGATTCCATACAGAACTTGTACATGCAAAATGTACTTGTTTAGGGATTTTAGGTTTTAGTATCGTGAACAGATTTGAATGAAATCCATTTTGAACTGGTTTTCCAGAGGGCCCAGAACAACCATTCCCCGGTACAAGAGTTGGTTCAGTGCAGTTTGTAAATCTGACTGACTAGCAGATTTTTGACCCAGAGGAATGCAAACTGTAATCTCCACACACTCTTAGGAGTGAGTGTGCTCCTTGTGTATGTGGCTTTGTGGCAGACTCGCTGAATTTTGACTTTGAAGATGAAGCCGGAGTATAGCTGTGTGGCACTCTTCATTTTGAGCAGGGGCTTTTGGAGCTTTATGCTGTGAAAGAAGAACATTTCTCCTACGTTCACTGACAGACGCAACCCTTCATTGACAAGTGGGATTTATGCACATCCTACTAGGAGTAGACTAGGCAAATAGAAAAAAAGCAAGCTCCCAGGGTGGGTCCGTCCTCACTCCAGCATATAACCCCCCCAGCTCTGCATAGCATATCAGTTTTTTAATGCCTGGTGCAAGGAGTTAGACCTGGCTCCCTGCTGGGACCTGCGGTTCCCCAATTTTTTTCTTTCTTTTTGCTTTTTCAAGCTATCTGATGAAGACTGCTATCAAGTAGCCGGCTGGGGCATAGAGGATATCTCAAATCCTGGAATTTCCCCAGCACGGCCGACCGATGCGAGCTACCCTTAGCCTTGGCGGGGTCCGCCGCATCGTATCCGTTCCGTGCGGGAGGCTAGTGGGTGACCCCTATTTGCGTCCAGTGTCCGGGCTGTGCTCGCGTCCAGGGGTGCTTGGCCTACAGCATCCCTCCCCACCTGATGGGAGGAAGGTCTGCTACCGGGTGGCTACCCGCTACGCCTGTCGGATTGGTGATTGATGCCCCTCTCTTTCCCCCCCAGGGGTGCGGAGGGGGGGCTGGGCGTTTGCGGAATATGCCGGCCGGTGGAGGGTTCAGGGATACAGGTTCACCCCCCCGCGCTAGAACCGCCATGCGGCAATTCGCCGCCATTTTGTGGCGGATCGCCGCAATTTTGCCGTTGTCGCGGCCTGTGTGGAGCATGCTTTGGCCTCTTGTGACTGCTCGGCGGCCATGTCTGATGTGCCTGCTGAAGAAAACGTGCGGCTGGCGCTGTTTCTTCCTCTTTTCCTCTGGGACAGCGTGGAAGGCACAGTGGCTGTGATGGCTCCTGACAGGCGGTCAGCAATCCTACTGGGACGCAGCGCTTGAAGGGCAATTATTACACAGCAAGTATAGCTGGCTCCCCTGGGGTGTTGGTAGCGGTGGGTGCAGTCCTCCTGGGTATTCTCCCGGTTGCTCTGTGGGGCAGTGGTGGGGCTGCATTGTGGGGGTGTCAAGGCCTATTGGCCTAGCAAGTGTTCCGGTGGCGCAATTGCGGCTGAACCCGCGGGTTCTTCTCCGGAGGGGTCTGTGGAAGGGCAACCTGCGCTGGGTCCTCTGGTTCCCCTGGATCAGTTAAAGTCCATATTGGAGGAGTTTTTTCCCCCGGGAGGTGCCGAGCCGTGCTAAGGGGGTGGCTAAAATGTGTCCACCCCCTCCTCCTTCAGGGGAGGATTCTGAACCGGAAGGGGCCTCAGTGGTCATGGGGAACCCCGTGGAGCTCTCAGATGGTGAACTGGAGCCCTCGGATGGTGAGGAAGACCAGGGGGCCTCGGTAGCGTGTGAGGGGGCGCTGGTGGCCTCCCTGATGACCGATATCCGTGCGTCTTTGCTGCTGGACCAGGCCGGGGAGTCTCAGGAGACTGCCTACGTTTGTGGGTCCTTTAAGCCGTCTCGGTCCCCTAGGGCATATCCTTATGATTAATTTTTTGACCAGCTGGTCTATAAGGAATGGCAGCGTCCGCAGAATTCCTTTTCATTGCCCAAATGTTTTGCTGTGCGCTATCCCTTTGAGGACAGTTTTGTGCAGAAGTGGGCATCCCCCGCGGTGGACCCTCCGGTGGCTCGTCTGAATAAGGCAACAACCATCCTCTTGGAGGGGTCTCCCTCTTTTTAAGGATCCGGCCGATAGGCGAACGGAGGTGGTATCCAATGCACTGTTCTTGGTGGCGGGGTCAGCCATGAGACCAGCTCTGGCGTTGGCCATGGTGGCGCAATCCCTTACGGAGTTTGCGAATGAGTTGCACAATGAGTTGAGCTGCGGGTGTTCGCCTGAGGCTTCACAGCGGATGGACCATCTGATACAGGGTCTCCGGTACCTGTGTGACGCAGCTTTGGACCTGCTTCCCATGCTGTCTAAAATGTCTGTTTTTGCAGTCATTATCAGGCGGGTGCTGTGTTACGCTGTTGGTTGGGTGACCACACGTCCAAAAAGGGCCTCACGGATCTTCCCTTTCAGGGTGGTCGGCTCTTTGGGGCACAATTGGATGAAATCATTAAGGATTTCACCTGAGGGAAGAGTACCTTTCTTCCGGAGCCCAGGCAGCGGGAATTCCGCCGTAAGCAGGGTCCTGCTTCATGTCAGAAGCAATTTTTTTTTTTTTTTTTCAGCGGGCAAGGGCTCTAGGCCCGGCAAGTCTGCCTCGAGGTCCGATAAGCGGCCCTGGCAGCGCAAGAATGAAAAGACTGAGGAAAAGTCCTCTTCCGCATGATGGTTTGCCCCCACCCGACTTCTGGGTTTCGCAGACAGACTGTCTGCATTTCCGAGCGGTGGGTGCAGGAAGTGGTGTCCTCCCGGATACGGATAGAGTTCAGCACTCTACCCCCAGACAGGTTCTTCCTATCGAATTTGAGACTCCCTCTGAGGCGTCGAGAGGCTCTCCTAGGGGCTGTTCAGACGCTCTCCGCACAAGGGGTAATTGTGCCGGTACCTCCGCTGGAAAGGTTCCGCGGCTTCTATTCAAACCTTTTTGTGGTGCCCAAGAAGGGAGGGGTCAGGCCAGTTCTGGACCTAAAAGCGCTAAACCACTTTAGCCTGTATAAGGTAGGACTTAAAAGCGCGGGAGTGTTTCACCAAATCGCGAAAATCCAGGTCTTGACCGGACTGGGCAGGGAAGAACCCGTGGTGTTTTTCCAAACTTATATTCGGCGCCTTGGAAAGGTCGCCTCCATGGCCGTGTTAATGGGGAACACGCCTCTCGCAGACTTGTCGGGGATCCTCTCGGAGAGCTGCGGAGTCTCCCTCAGAGTTTAAGCT
>BLSH010257947.1:994199-1010846 GCA_018402905.1 Glandirana rugosa | reverse complement strand
CACTAAATGACTTCTATTGAGTAACAGTGTATCTAATAATGTGCTAATTTATGTATTTTTATAGCCCTTAAACTTTGCTGCAAAAAAGATTAATGGTAATTGTCTACTTTGAAAATCAGTTTTGGTACACAATGACCTACAAATTGTACAAAATCCTATCTTATTTTTCTTGCAGTGCTTTCAATGATTTTGATGGTTATAATCAGATACATCTCTAGAGTGCTTGTGTGGATCTTAACCATCTTGGTCGTGCTGGGTTCTCTTGGTGAGTTTTACAGGCCTTTCGCTATCTACATGAAATAAAAAAGTATGTATGTGTAGATGTGCATGTATGTATACAATAATAATCATTGTTACTCTGATATGAACCATCACTATTAGGAATTGGAAATCGGTGGCCTTATGAGTGCCATCTTATAGAAGAGCTAAAGGCAAAAGTTTGTTTTTTCATTGTGGAAAGGGGGGGGGGGTGCTCTGTCAGGTACTTTTGCCATCTGTCCCATTGAGATTTCCCTTCACTTCCTGTCCCAGAGCCAAAACATGTTGTCACCAGAACTGGTTTCCCCACTGGAAGATCCCCTCCCCCTATTCCTGTTTTGGCGGCAACCTGAAATGTTGGATTTTCTTTCACTTCCATTTTAGGTGATAATGGTAAACATGACAAATAGAGAGTGTGACTCTCCCTAATGAAGGTTTAGACCACAATAAAAGACAGTTGATCTAATTCCTCTCCACTTTATAATTAATGTAAACATTTTTCCCTTAGGGCTCTTTCACACACACTGAGCCCGTTTTGACGGGCTCCGCTGCTCAGCGGGGATCCATCCATTGATCCCCGCTGAGCCGGCGGATGACAGGACAGACTCTGCACTCCGTGCAGAGACTGACCTGTCAGAGCTCCATTCTCCTCTATGGAGAATCGGATGTCCGTGTTCATCCGATCCGATCCACCAGGCGGATGGAAAATAGGGCTTCCATCCGTCTGTTTCTGGCGGATCGGGTGTCAGCGGACATATCACCGCTGACATCCGCCGCTCCATAGAAGTACATGGAGCGTCTGTTTGGGTCCGCCTGAAAAACTGACAGGCGGACCCAAACGATCCGTATGTGTGAAAGAGCCCTAAGTTACACAAGCGTAGGGAGGATAACATTTATTTCTCCTACGTTCACTGACAGATGCAGCTCTTCATTGACTTGTGGGTTTATGCTTGTCCCACTAGGAGTTAACTAGGCAGGGAAAAGAACAGCTGGCCCCTCCCATGGGGCCGTCGTCTCTTCCCACATAAACCCTCCACATAGCATAGCTCCTCAGTTTCAATGCCTAGTTTGCATAGGAGTTGACCTGGCTCCCTTAAGGGATTTGCGGTCCGGACTGTGATCGCTTTTTTACTTTTACTTTTATTTTTATTCTTTACTTTTTTGCAACTACTTCTATCAAGCAAGAAGTCTGCTATCAAGAAGCCGGCTGGGGGATAGAGAGTCGCTCGTCCTCTGCACTTTACCCGGCCTGGCCGACCGATGCGAGCCAGTCCCGCGGTATGGGGACCCGCCGCATCGTGCCCGTTCCGTGCAGGCAGCCTGGGGTGACCCCTATCTGTGCCCAAGTCCCGGATTGCGATTCGGTTCGGGCGATTTCTTGGCCGGCAGCATCCCATCCAGGCAGGGGCGGAAGGTCTGCAAACGGGTGGCTACCCGCTGCGCCCGA
Source organism: Glandirana rugosa (assembly GCA_018402905.1). Taxonomy (NCBI): domain Eukaryota; kingdom Metazoa; phylum Chordata; class Amphibia; order Anura; family Ranidae; genus Glandirana; species Glandirana rugosa. The sequence continues at coordinate 1,009,141 of BLSH010257947.1, read as the reverse complement.
CAGGAGTGGTGAGTGAGAGTTCCTCCCTTCCCCCTTTCAGGGGCGGAGGGGGGACCGACGACCTCCGAAAAAAAAAAAATTCCAGTTAGCCGCTGGTAGGGGCGCATGGGGCCCCTTATCCCCCCCCACCCCACCACCGCACCCCCGCACTGCACCCGATCGTTGGCGCCGCTTTTTCAAATTTTCGCCGTCATGAGGCGATTCGCCGCCATTTTGCGGCAGACCGTCGCCATTTTCCCGTAGTCGCGGACATGCTGGGCATATGGAGCTTTCCCTCTAGAGCTCAGGGCGGCCATTTGTGGTAGTACACTTCCCCTGCAGGTGGTTTCGGCCTCTAGAGTTTACTCGGCGGCCATATTGGATTCCCCTGCTGCTGTAAAAACATGCTACAGATGGTTTCCTTTCTCTTTGGAATGGTGTGTGCTCCTGACGGCGCAGCTCTTCTGACGATCCTCAGTTACAGGCAGCAAACAGCAAGTATAGCTGGGCTCTCCTGTGGGTGCTGATGGCGGTGGGTGCAGTCCTCCTGGGTCTCCCTGGTGTGCTGTGGGGCGGTGGTGTGCGGCTGTGTGGGGGTGCCTCAAGCTAAGTATACTTCTGCTTGTTGCTGCGGGTGATTTCTGGGGAAGAACGATGGCAGACTATACTGCTGAACCTGCTGAGGAGGACTCAGCATCGGCGCAATCTGCGCAAGGGGCATTTTTGGACCAGCTGCGGGCGGTCTTTAGTGAATTTCTTCCCCGGGCGGATGTCGCCCATCAGGCCCCTAAGAAGCGTCCTCCTCCTCCCCCTGGTTCTTCAGGGGAGTACTCTGATCCGGAAATGGCCTCGGGAGTCACAGGGACCCCAGTGGATCTCTCTGACGGTGAACTGGGTCCCTCGGACGGAGAAGAGGTCCAGGGGGCGGCGACGGCAGCGCGCAAAAAAGCGATGGTTTCCGCGATTATCACTGGTATTCGCACTACGCTGCGACTGAGCCAGGATGGCGAATTGCAGACATCGGCGTATGTATGTGGGTCCACCAGGGCCCCCAAGGCTTACCCCTACGATCAATTTTTTGATCATCTGATCTACCGTGAATGGCAGCGTCCGCAGCATTCTTTTTCGCTGTCCAAACGTTTTGCCGCTCGCTACCCCTTTGAGGACAGCTTTTTGAAAAAATGGGAATCGCCTGTGGTGGACCCACCGATAGCTCGTCTGAATAAGGCGACGACCATTCCTCTGAAAGGGGCCCCTTCCTTTAAGGACCCTGCTGACAGAAAGACAGAGGCGCTGTTAAAGGCTCTCTTCCTGGTAGCAGGCTCAGCTCTGCGGCCGGCCCTGGCGTCGCAACACCTGTCTGAGCGTATGGCGGAGCTCCAGAACCAGTATGTGAAGGCGCAAAAGTTCCGGATGGAATCCATCCGCTCGGTTGTGACTGCCCTCCGTCAAGGGGAATTCCTGGCGTCTCTGGACATCAGGGATGCGTATCTCCATGTTCCCATTTTGTCCACGACATCAGCGCTTCCTTCGCTTTGCAGTGGGGGACCTCCATTATCAATTTGTGGCACTCCCTTTCGGACTCGCCTCGGCCCCTCGAGTTTTCACAAAACTGGTAGCACCGGTGCTGGCGTTACTGCGACAGAGAGGCATTGCGGTAGTAGCCTACCTCAACGACCTGCTCCTGCGAGCGGAGTCCGCCGCGGCTCTGGAGGAGAATGTGAGAATCACCATGACCTCGCTGCAGGACTTCGGCTGGTTGCTCAACCTGCAGAAGTCAACTGTGTCTCCAGCCCGTCGCCTGGAGTATCTGGGTCTGATTCTGGACACAGAGCAGGCGAAGGTGTTCCTTCTTCCGGCCAAGATGCTGTCGCTGCAGTCTGCGGTGCGAACCCTCCTGTCACACCGTTGGTCTTCATTACGATTTTGTATGCGGGTGCTGGGGCTCATATTTTCGACTTTTGAGGCGATACCTTACGCCCAGAGTCACACTCGTCTTCTTCAGCGAGCGATTCTGTCTCGGTGGGACAGGTCTCCTCGGTCCTTGGACCTTCTGATCCGCCTGAACTTCCAGACCAGGGCATCTCTGACCTGGTTGCTTCGGGACTCGGCACTGACTCAGGGGAAGTCGTTCCTGCCCCTTCAGTGGGTGATCATCACCACGGATGCCAGCCTTTCGGGCTGGGGCGGCTATCTGCTCAGGGCCGTTGGTCAGCGCAGCAAGCTCGCCTTCCCGTCAATGTGCTGGAGCTGAGAGCGATCAGGTTATGCCTATCTCACTGGACAGTGAGGTTGCAGGGTCGTCCGATTCGGATTCAGTCGGACAATGCCACAGCAGTGGCATATGTGAACCATCAGGGCGGCACGAGGAGTTCAGCGGCTGTGACGGAGGCAGCTCTGATACTGTGTAGGGCGAAACGTCACGTTCCGGCAATCTCCGCCATTTACATTCCAGGCGTGGAAAACTGGCAGGTGGACTTTCTCAGTCGCCAGACACTGGACCAGGGAGAGTGGCCTCTCCATCCGGAGGTATTCAGCCAGATTTGCCGCAGATAGGGGACGCCGGACGTGGATCTCATGGTGTCTCGGTTCAATCACAAAGTGAAGACCTTTGTGTCCAGAACGAGGGACCCGTTGGCAGTTGCCACAGATGCTCTGGTAGCCCCCTGGGGCTGTTATCGCCTTCTGTATGCATTCCCTCCGATAAAGCTTCTACCGCGATTGATACGCAGGGTAGTAGCGGAGGGAATACCAATAATCCTGGTGGCTCCAGATTGGCCTCCGACGTGGTGCAAATGGTGGTGGACGTTCCCTGGCGGCTCCTGCTGTGAGACGATCTACGGTCTCAGGGGCCCATCTTGCACCCTGCTTTACCGTCGCTGGCTTTGACAGCCTGGCTATTGAGCCCCAGGTGCTGAGGGACAGGGGAGTCCCTGACTCCCTGATCCCTACCTTGTTAAAGGCTCGCAAGTGTACTTCTCGCAAGATATATCACCGCACCTGGAAGGCTTACATAGCCTGGTGCAAGGCGGAGGGTCATAACCCTCGCTCTTACGCGGTGTCTAGGGTCCTGACCTTTTTGTAGAAAGGCCTGAACAAAAGACTGGCTTGGAGTACTCTCAAGGGCCAGATATCGGCTCTGGCGATTCTTTTTCAGAGACCTTTTGGCTTCGCACTCGTTGATTCGTACCTTTTGTACAAGGTTTGCGAGATGTGGCTCCTCGGGTGAGGTCTCCGATGGCTCCGTGGGACTTAAATTTGGTGCTTTCTGTGCTTCAGAAACCACCATATGAAAAAATCAGGGAGATTTCCTTACAACTGCTGTCGCAGAAGGTGGCCTTTTTGGTGGCCATCACATCCGGCAGACGGGTGTCTGAGTTGGCGGCACTGTCGTGCAAGTCTCCCTACCTAGTCCTGCACAAGGACAAGGCAGTCTTGCAACCCTCTCCTCCTTTCCTTCCGAAAGTGGTTTCTTCCTTTCACATATACGAAGATATTGTTCTTCCTTCATTGTGCCCACGTCCTTCGCACCCAAAAGAGTTTGAGTTGCATGCCTTGGACGTAGTAAGGGCCTTACGAGTGTATTTGGCTTTGACAGACGCAGCACCCACCCCTCTGTGCTCTGTTTTCGGTACGGCTTGTATACGAACTGAGGAGCTATGCTATGTGGAGGGTTTATGTGGGAAGAGGACGGCCCCATGGGAGGGGCCAGCTGTTCTTTTCCCTGCCTAGTTAACTCCTAGTGGGACAAGCATAAACCCACAAGTCAATGAAGAGCTGCGTCTGTCGGTGAACTTGGAGAAAAGGATTTCACGGTAAGTTTTAATAAAATCCCTTTTTTACAGTCTTTCACTCTGAGTTTTTTGCAGAGGTGAGGAGAAGCAATCGGATCCTACTACAGCAATTTTACATTTTACAGATTAAAGGAATGCTCCAGACAAACAGCTGCATATACAATTTTGGGGATACATAGTTGCATAGTTTTAGTGAGGTTGGAAAAAAGACACCTATACATTGAATTCAACCAAAAGATACAGAGGATGGAAAAAAGATGAAAATAAGTATTCATTTTTAAAAATTTGGAATTGTACTGATATCCAAAGTTACGTCCCACATGAAATGGGCCTTAGTTAAGGAAAGCCTACAGCCAAATTGTAAGGAACCATGGCAAAATTTCACAGAGTTTAGGATCTCTGGGTCTCTAATCCCCTCTAAATTTTGGGACTGCCTCAGTCGGGATCTCAGGGCTGGGCGTAACCGTCTCTTTCTCCTCCCCTTCTCCTTCCCCCTCCCCTTCTCCTTCCCTTCCCACCTCCCCTGCCTTGTACCTCTTCTTCTTTGCTCCCCTCCTTTTTTCTTTCTAAAAATGTAAAAAGAAAAGAATATTTAAAAAAAAAATATATATATTTTTTTTTAATACAATAGTCTTTATTGAAATTTTTCCACAAAGTTACAGAATAAAAAGAAAGGTTATGGTAATTTGCGATGACAAACTTCTAGACTTGACAGCAGAGTAAGCATTAGTAGATAGTAATTTTACAAACAAAGTATTGTTGTAGTAAGCATGTTTTGGCCATACCGTCCCTCTACCCGGACACCCCAATTTGGGCTTGTGCTGTGCCAAAGGGGTATAGGGGTGATACAACCGACCCTCTACAGAGAAGTTTGTCATACTGCTCACGAATGATTTGGGTGGAGGGTCTTAAGTGATAGTGCGGCTACTTAAGAGAGCCTATACATGTTGGATTAGTTTGACATGTGTATCCTGGTACTTGTACAACTCTTTTTAGGGAAAACAACATGGGTAACTCATCAATACTGTTAATAAGCAGGGTTGAACATCCTGAAAAAGGTGGCAATAAGCCGATTCAAGGACTTAGTTCATAGTCCGGTTTGAGCGCATCCTCCGCATTCAGTCATCAAAGTTTGGCATTCGTATATGGTAGGGAATTTTTTTTGGGGGGGGGGGGGCTTGGCGCTAGAGTTTAATGTTACTGATGGAGATTTTGCGTTAAAGTGGTGTACTTCTTGTATCAGCAGTCCAGGGTTCCCAGTTTTTGATGAAGCTCGTAGTGGCTAGATTGGCTTTGGCGAATGCGGCTTCGAGTTGATAGTCTGTGTTTAGTAGGATGATAAGATCCGAGGAGGTAGGTGTTTGGGCTGATTTCCATTTTTTCGCGACTGCTAAACGTGCGGCAATTAATATATGGTTTGCTAAAACCTGAACATGTCCGGGCCAAGTGTGGATTGATAAACCTAGTAGGAGGTCCAGAGAGAACAATGGAGACGGTATGTTGCACAGGGAGGAGATGAGGGTGGAAACATCTTGTCAGTAAGGTTTGAGGTGGCGACAGTCCCACCATATGTGATGCAAGGTTCCCTTTTCGCCGCAGCCGATCCAACATAGGGGTGAAGATGATGGGAATATTTTGGCGAATCTTGTCGGAGTATAGTACCATTTGTGAAATAGTTTTTGCAGAGATTCCCAGTGGGAGATGCAATGAGTTGCTCGAAGAGGGAGGGTAAGGGCCTCATTCCATAGCTTGATTGGAGGTGGGGTGTCCGTAAATGTGAGCCAGAAGGTAGTAGAGGGGTTGGGCTGTTCTGTTAGAGGGGTAATAAGTATGTAAGTATCTTAGATTCTTTATCAGACGAGTTAAATCTGGTAAGAATTGAGCGGATTCTTAGGTATAGGAAAACAAAAACTGAGGTAGTGCTCTATAGGTATAGTAAGAATGTCGCTCTGTGCACGCCGTAAGTTTGCTGTAGCTGTGAGAATGACAGTAATCCTGATGTGGAGAATAATTGTTCAAGTGTGTTGGGCCCTTCCTGCTCCCAAACGTTAAGGGATAGATCAGGTGATAACCGTTCTATCGCTTTGATGGGTAGGTTAGAGAGAAGCATTTGGGGATCCCTTTGTCTCGTATACATGCAGACCATACTCTCAGGGCAGCCATAATTGTTTCCAAATAGTAGTGCTGTGGTTTGAGGTTGAGTGTGACGGCGGTGAGGAAAAATTTCAAGTCCATTTTGATAACTGTAGCTTCAATTTGGGTCCAAACTATGCTTGAGTTAGGCACCCACCATTTTTTTAGTTGGTCAAGAATCACTGCTCTGTAGTTTGCCTGAATATCAGAAGCTCCCATACCTCCCCTTTTCACAGAGGTGAGAAGAATGTCTTTCTTGAATCTGGGTTTTTTGTGTTGCCAGGAGAACGCATTAATTATCTTTTGCAGTTGATGCAACTGAGTGGGTAAAAGGGGAAGGGGAATTGTACGAAACATGTATAAGATGTGAGGGAGTAGGTACATTTTTCGATTTGAGCGATTCTCCCAGCCCAAGAAGTCGGGGACAAGGCTCAGATCCTTGGATGTGCGCAAAATTTTCTTTTGTATGTCATCAGAGTTAACTTTTAATATGGATCTACTCGGGAAGGTTAAGCGAATGCCTCATTATGGAAGCGATGCGCTGGATTACCTCTGAAAGGGGGAATTTACTGAGATGAACTGCTTAGTTGATGGGTCAATGCCCAAGTCTAGCATAATAGATTTGATGTTATTGATTTTATACAGAGAAATAGCACTGAATTGGTCCAAAATTTTTTTGGACATTAGCAAGGGATGATTTGGGATCGGTTAGAGTGATGATGACATCATCGGCGTATAACCCGATTTTGTGCTCTATGCTGCCAACTCTAATGCCTTTTACCGACGGTGCAGATCTGATAGCTTGTGCAAGGGGTTCCATCACCATAGCAAGGATCAAGGGGGACAATGGACACACTTGTCTTGTGCCATTGGTGATTTCAAAAGGGTCTGATTTAATCCCTGATGTCCAAACTCTGGCGCTTGGGGAGGAGGTACAGGTTCAGTATTGCTGTCAGGAAAGTCCCTGTTAGGCCGAATTTCTGGAGCACTCTTTCCATATATGTCCAATGTTCTCTGTCGAACACCTTCTCTGCATCCAGAGAGAGGAACAGAGAAGGTGTACGGGCGTTCTCCACCCATTGTATCAGGTCGATGAGGCGTCTCTTGCCATCGCTCGCCTGTCTTTGTGGTACAAATCCCACCTGGTCTGGGTGTATTATTTGGGGTATGATCGTGGAAAGGCATTGGGCTAGCAGTTTGGCATATAACTTGGTGTCCGTGTTAAGGAGTGAGATAGGGTGGTAGTTAGCTGGATTGTCTGCTGATTTGCCCGATTTTGGAAGGGTGACTACTAGAGCTTTCAAGGACACTCTGGGCATTTTTCCGGTAAGTGCATAATGATTAAAGGTTTTGCATAGGTGCTGGGTGATTAGGTGTGAAAACTGTTTGTAATATTAGTTTGGGAATCTGTCCGGCCCATGGGACTTTGTGAAGGGGTAATTATTTAATGGCTCTGAGTATTTCTGTCACAGAGAATGGCTTTGATAAGTCTGCAACTGTGACTGAGAAATGGAGGGGAGATGAATGTATGAGAGGAACGCATCAATTTCATCCTTTTTTGGGGTGGGTTGCTGTATCGGAATCCTTAAGGTTGTATAGTTTGGCGTAAAAGGCACTAAACTCATTTGCTATGTCTAGGGGGTTGAGTATTTTTTGCCTTGGGAGTTGATTAGGAATTGGATCTCTTTTTTGGCTAGTTGTCTTTTTAGCTGTTTTGCCATGAAGGCTCCGATTTATTGGCCGCTGCGTAGAATTGGCGTTTGAGTAGTTTGACATAGTAGTCAAATTTTTTGTGAAGATGTTCACCGAGTTGATATCTAATCTTTTTTAGTTCTGTGGAGATTTTTGGGGATGGGAGTTTTTTTATTCAAGAGTTCCAGTTCTCTTATTTTGTTTAATAGGTTCTCTGTCGTGGCTGTGTGTTTTTTCTTTTCTTGGGCTCCTATCTTGATAAACAGACCTCTTAGAACAGCCTTGTGCACATTCCAAACAATGGACAGATCATTAACTGATTGAGAGTTCTTTTCAAAATACGACTCAACCTCGGATCGAATTCTGTCTGCACATATCGGGGATGTAAGGAGGGATGAGTTTAGCCTCCATACAGTGTGTTTTGGGGATTGGCTGTTGAATAGCTTGATCGAAATTGGCGCGTGATCTGACCAAGTGATCACTCCTATACGCGCTTCAGATACTGATTGGAGAAGGTATTTGTCTACAGTATGAGCTGTGAGGGTGGGAATAAAATGTATAGTCTTGCTCCACATCGTGTAGACACCTCCAGGGGTCATACAGGTCCTCTTCCCCCTTTTTTTTTTTTTTTTAGGGAGGCCAACGCAGAGGACCATCTTTTCGATGGATTGGACGTGTCAAGGGAGGCATCAATAATTTCATTCAAGTTCCCGCAGTTTATTAGTGGGTTGGTTCTGTAGGGGGTTCGTCTAGAGATCAGGTTTGCATAGAATTTACCTTGAGCTGAATTGGGTGCGTATAGATTAACTAGGGTGAGGCGATGGTTTTCAATGGTCGCAGAGAGAATCAGATCTCTGCCCTCAGCATCTGCCTCATAGTGATGTAATGTAAAGGAGACAGCGGAGCTGATCGCTATCATAATGCCTCTGTTCTTCTTTGGCGCATTGGCTACGAAGCAATGTAGGAATTTCTTATGGGAGCATTTTGGGAGCTTATCTTTAGAGAAATGCGTCTCCTGTATACAGAGCACATCAGCTTGTTGGGTTATGGCTTTTTTCCATATGATTCATTTTGAAGGGAGAATTTAGGCCTTTCACATTAGGAGAAGTGATATTGATGGCCATGTTGCTAGGTAATGTCTGAGGGTGGGGGCGACGGGAGCGAGACCAGACTTATGTTGATGAGAAGTGCCTAAACACAGAGGAACTCAAACCAAATATACAGTATGTAAATAAGGTATAGATATAGTAGGTCAAATTATGAACAGGCAGAGATGCTTACCCTTTTCTACTAGGACTGTCTCAGTGTGGTAACCAGTAAATAGGGTAACAACAATGCAGTAGATAAAAGACAAACCGGAGGGAGAAAAAGAGAACAAAAAGAAACAACAATTAGTGTGTGTGGCACACAATAACCTGGGGAGGTGGGTTTTGGAGAATGTAGACTCTCATACTGGATCTAATATGTGCATGGGACCCAAGGTTGTGGTATCAAGCTGGTTCTTATTATTTATTATTATTTTTTTTTACATACTGTCACCAGTCAGTGTCCCTGGTCACTGCCACACCAGTTATATGACTATATTTAAAAATAAAAATGTAAAAACATTTTTTTTTTTCCCTCATTTTCCAAGCAATTACGATGAAAAAATATGTAGAAAAATGTGCCATGCCTCTTACTAAATACCTCAGACTGTCTGCTTTCCAAAAAGGTAATTTGGGGGATATGTGTAGCGTCCTGGCTTTTCGGGTCTCAAGAAATGTGGATATATACCATAGTTTGTGGACTCTAACTTTCCTACAGGCTAAATAATATACACGGATTTGTGTTATTTTCACCAAAGACATGTAGCAGAATACGTTTTTGGCCTAAATTTATGAAGAAAGATTATTTGCAAAATTGTATAACAGAGAAAAACTATTTATTTATTTTTTTTGGCCAAGTTTCATTTATTTAGCAAAAAATTTACTAAAACAGTTGTAATTCAATACCACCAAAAGAAAGCACTAAAATGTCATATGGATAGTGGATAGTGTTGCTAAGTGAAAATTCACCAAACTCATTGTGATCCCTTATAATATAAGAAGGTCTCAACACGCTTTGTTTATGTATATCTCCAATCTTCAGATCCTCCTGCTCTCCACTGGTTCAATACCTGAGCCAGCCTTCCGCTTTCTCCATGCCGCCATATAAAATAAATAAATGTGGGGGAGTCCCAGTAGTGTAATACTACTTTTTATTAAAGTTCAAATACAAACAAAATGCACTCACATGTTAGCGTTGTAATCCTGCCGCCCATGTGAATGAGGCCTGATAGTTTGTAATTATGGGAGAGTCTCTGTAACAAAATGAATTCTGTTAATTTTCTAATAAAAATCTTCAGACAGTCAATGAAGTTTAAAAAAAAAAGTTCAAATTTTGTTTGTGCAAAATATAACAGTGTCACTTTCTGTAAAGCAAAATAAAATATAATATAGACTTTTGCGAGTCTAGTGGCATTTGTGAGCCTCTGAATAGTGTTCCCACTATCCAGATAAATTCTATAAGTCTGTTGATGTGCATTATGCAAATGTTATTTGCATCTCTATTAGGGATGAATCTGAGGAGTTAGTGCCTAATTGCTAACCGGAGTTGGCCCATAGGATTGTTAAATAAGGTTTTGTCAAATTGTGCATACAAAATATTTTCACTTTACAGGTTCAAGTTATCCGCGAATGTTACTAATTTGCACGTGCAATTTTTTTCAAATGACCTGTGTCACTGAAGGACAATGCAAGATTTATTCTTGGTTAGGATAACTGAGAGAAATGATCAAGCTGTTCTCCATTTGGTGCCTCTAATCATTGAAATGGTGTGATTTGTAATGCTGGAAACCTATAGTGTGGAATGAATGAGAGCGAGAACATCATTAGCTAGCACTTTTTAAATCCCTGTAATGTGTCCCTGGTTACACCTACAAGTCATTCATTCAATAAATCACATTGTAAGCTTCACTCATTCAGACTCCCAGGGTCTATTTGTCATATCAAGTAGGTCACCTTTCATGAGCACTATTAAAAGAAACATATTCATCACATTGTCCAGGATGCTTGAATGAATTCCTGTTATTGATCAGCATTTTAATCTATACTTCTACACTACTGAATTCCGAGCAGAGTTGCCATTCTCCTATAGGCTGCTGTGTCTGCTTGCACTGCAGCGGAATGAAAAATGGTGCAGGGTGCATGTTTACCACTATTGTTACTTCCTGTAGTTTGTTGATCAGCACCGAACTCTACTCACTGCTTCGAAAATAATTTACGTTGTGGTGCAAGTAACTTTGTAAGGGGGCTGTGTGAAATACAAATTGGGAAGCATTCATTTTTAAAGGGTCCATAAGAGCAGTGAGCTCTAGCAGTCTTGTGTTATGAGAGGAACATCATTAGCTAGCACTTTTTAAATCCCTGTAATGTGTCCCTGGTTACATCTACAAGTCATTCATTCAATAAATCACATTGTAAGCTTCACTAATTCAGACTCCCAGGGTCTTTTTGTCATATCAAGTAGGTTACCTTTCATGAGCACTATGAAAAGAAAGCTATTCATCACATCATCCAGGATGCTTGAATGAAGTCCTGTTATTGATCAGCGTTTTAATCTATTCCCACATTTCATTTATGACCTAACAGTAGAGACCACAAAATAGATGCAGTACAGTTGTATGGGGTTAAATGCTTACATTACACAGAGTGATTCTTTTGAGTGACACAAAATTGCTGATCCTCAAATGCACAAAGTTTCATAGGTTATAAAACCTTTCATGACTTCAGTTTTCTTTTTCATTTTATACATTGGGGATAATTTACTAAAACTGAAGAGTGCAAGGTAGGTAATCAGCTTCTAACTTCAGCTTGTTCAACTAAGCTTTGACAAAAAAAATTGGAAGCGGTTTCTATGCTAAGCTGCACCAGGTTTGCATTGTCCAGTTTTAGTAAATCAACCCCATTGTGTCCATTTCCTGTTTCTTAAAGCAGAACTATAGCCTCCCATTAACAACAAAAAAAATGTGCTTCAGCATCTTCACTTACTGTTTTCTCTGACCTCTTGCAAAGTCCTGCAGATGAAAAAAAGGTGCAGGGCACATGTTTACCACAATTGTTACTGTCTGTAGTTTGTTGATCAGCACCTAACTCTACTCACTGCTCTATGTGAAATACAAATGGGGAAGCATTGCTTTTTAAAGGGTCCATAAGAGCAGTGAACTCTAGCAGTCTTGTGTTATGCATTTCCATTCTGTCTACCGAAGTATGTCCCCAATCTTCAACAACTCTATAGCATATCTGCAGCTTCGGGAAGCTTTCTGTTGCATTATATTGTTTTGCTAAATATTGCCTCTGGCCCATTGGTGTAGGGCCACACTAGAGGCCCCTATATCAAGTGAGTTGACCACCACTGATATAGATGAAAAATTGTCTACTCACAATCACAATACATTATTTTCAGTATTTGGTCTTGAATTTGTTGTAAAGGGGGTATGATATGGTGAGAGAACATTAAGATGCAGGTGATTTTTGGTGGATGTACACCAAACATATAAAATAATTCAGTGACAATGTTCCACTTGACCAACTTCAGGTTTCCAAAGACAGCCAGCAAGCCTTGCTCCTCTAATGCCAATTGTCAAAACTATTAATACCTGACCAGTTTACAATATTTCATCGAAGGGTTACATTGTTCCTGAGACCTCAAGTGCTAGGGCACTTTTAGCTTGCCTTTTTGGGTGGAAGCATGTCAAATGATGATCTAATTTATTGATCTGTTGTGTATGTGTATTGGTTATTAAGAGTTAAGTTTTGTAATGGGCCTGCTTATGTCACAGTAAAACAGCCAGCACAGTAACATAACTGACTTTTTTTTTTTTTTTTTTTTTGTCTGTCAGACAACAGTTGCTGGTTCCTAAGATATGATTTTGATAGATCATTCTGCAGTAATGGAGATTAGGAAAAAGGACCGAGTACTGTATGGAAATCTGTATTCTGGTTGGACTGGATTATTAAGAAGAGCAGATTTATCATGCAACCCCAATTACAAAAATGTTGGGACGCTGTGTAAAATCTGCATGCAGACAGAATGCAATGATTTGCTAATCTCATAAACCCATATTTTATTCACCATTGAAAACAGAAAACCTATCAAATGTTTAAACTGAGAAATTGCATTATTTTAATAAAAATATATTTAATAATTAATAAGGTTTTCATTTTGCATTTGATGGCAGCAAACGTCTTAAAAAAGTTGGGACAGGGCAACAAACACCCGACAAAGTAAGTGGTACTAACAAAGAAGAGCTGGAAGAACATTTTTCAACTAATTAGGTTAATTTGCAACAGGTCAGTAACATGATTGGGTATAAAAAGAGCATCTTGGAGAGCCAGAGTGTCTCAGAAGTAAAGATGGGCAGAGGTTCACCAATCTGTGAAAAGCTGATTCTGAAATTTGTTGAACAATTTCAGAATAATGTTCTTCAATGTAAAATTGCAAAGACCTTAAAAATATCTACAGTACACAATATCAAAAGTTTTCAAGAATCTGGAGAAATTTCTGCGTACAAGGGATGAGGCTGAAACACAATATTGGATGTCCATAATCGTCAGGCCCTCAGATGGCACTGCATTAAAAACAGGCATGATTCTGTGATGGGTATCACTGCATGGGCTTAGGAATGCTTACAAAAATCGCGGTCTCTGAACACGGTTCACTGTGCCATCCAAAAATGCAAGTTAAAGCTTTATCATGCAAGGAAGAAGCCATATCTGAACATGATCCGGAAACGTCATAGTCTGCCCTGGCCCAAAGCTCATTTAACGTGGTCTGTTGCGAAGTGGAAAACTGTTCTGTGGTCAGACAAATCGAAATGTACCATTCTTTTTGGCAACCATGGGCGCTATGTCCTCCAGACTAAAGTGGCGAGGGACCTACCAGTTTGCTATACAGTTCAAAAGCTGAGAATTTCTGGTAGTATGGGGCTGCATTACTGCTTATGGAATTGCCAGTCTGCACATCTGAAAAGGCACCATCAGTGCTGAAAGATATATTCAAGTTTTAGAGCAGCATATGCTCCCATCCAGACAATGTCTTTCAGGGGAGGCCTTGCATTTTTCAGCAGATCACTGCTATACTGCATGCTGCATCTATGACAACAGTAAGGCTTTATAGTAGAAGAGTCCAAGTGCTTTATTGGCCTGCCTGCAGTCCATACCTTTTCACCAATTAAAAATATTTGACTCCTATTGAAATGAAAAATATGACAAGGTAGACCTAGGAATGTTGAGCAGTTAGAATCCTATATCAGGCAAAAATGGGAAAACATTCCCTTCTCAAAACTCCAGCAACTGGTCTCCTCAGTTCTCAGACTTTTACTGAATGTTGTTAAAAGAATAGAGGATGCTACACCGTGGTGAACATGGCCTTGTCCTAAATTTTTTGAGACCTGTTGTTGCCATCAGTTTCAAAATTTACCTTATTTTTTTCTTAAAAGGAGAAATTTTCTCAGTTTAAACATTTGATATGTTTTCTATTTTCTATTGTGAATAAAATAGGGGTTATGAGATTTGCAAATCATTGCAGTTAGTTTTTATTTATATTTTGCACAGTGCCCCAACTTTTTGGAATTATATTTACATTTATTTTTTAAGTTAATAATGTTATTACCGTATTTCTCACACCATAAGATGCACCTGACCATAAGACGCACCTAGGTTTTAGAGGACGAAAACTAGAAAAAAAAATATTCTGAACCAAATGGTGTACTAAAATATTTACCAGTGCAGCCATATACCAGAGTCCATGAAATACAGCCATATACCAGTCCTATGAAATGCAGCCATATACCAGAGTCCATAAAATACAGCACATACCAGAGTCCATGAAATACAGCCATATACCAGTGCCAATCAAATACAGCATATACCAGTGTCCATGAAATACAGCCATATACCAGTCCTATGAAATGCAGCCATATACCAGAGTCCATGAAATACAGCCATATACCAGTCCTATGAAATACAGCATATACCAGTGCCAATCAATTACCGACATAAAGTACCTGAGACCATATACCGACGTAAAGTATCCTGACCATATACCGACATAAAGTACCTGTGACCATATACGACATAAACTAACCGTGACCATATACCGACATAAAGTACCTGAGACCATACACGACATAAAATACCTGAGACCATATACCGACGTAAAGTATCCTGACCATATACCGACATAAAGTACCTGAGACCATATACCGACGTGACCATTTATAAAATCATGTGGTAAACCAAGTCTTATAAAAAAAAAGATCAAAAG
>BLSH010257947.1:949480-975985 GCA_018402905.1 Glandirana rugosa | reverse complement strand
AAAAATCTCTGGAAACTGTTTCGTGTTTTTCGCTAAGCAGGAGCATTATTTTGTATGTCTAGATTGTTCAATACCAGATGCTGTGATACCAAACCTGAATTTTCTAATAGTTTGTTTTTTCATCTGTCCTTAGAAATGTAGTAACTGTGGTTTTAATTTGGTTCTTGATGAGACATTTACCTGTCCATTGTTCTCTCCTGAGTGTGAGGAATAGCAACATGCTTATTTTTTCTGATGGCAGGGGGGCATTTGGTAGATGTTTGCCTGGAATCCTGCAAAGTAAGGTGCTTAAAGATTGACTAGCTAAAACATTTTTTCCTTTTGGATAAAGTAGGGGAGGATTTGAAATACTGCCATTTTTTCCTGCAATCTGGGGCTCCATTAGAGAGCTTTCCTTTCAGATCCGGTGTCATTGTGGTTTTACCAAATAAGAAGTAAGGTAAAATCTGCAGTATGGACACAAACTGCAGTAACATGCTGGCATGGGTTGTAACGCCCCCCCCCCCCCCACTCGAATAAAAGAAATAAAAAGGAATTCTGATTTGATATTAGTGTTTCCGACAATTTTTCTTTAAAAACCTTCTTGCATAGTATAAATAAATCCTCCAACCAATAGATATCTTATTGGCAGAAAAGGGATATCACAAATGTTGGAATTCATGGTTTGATCATTTCATGGTATATCCAGTAGGGGATTGTGGTTTCATTTCTGGTGGTTTTCTCTGTGGGGCAAATTTTCTAGTGTTTACATTTTGCTGTAATCTCATCAGTCATGCTCTGCAGAGAAAAGCTGCTGCGCTCTCCATATGTTCTGCCTCTCTTCCTGTGTCCTTCGTCCTGTGCCATAGAGAAATCAGCAGCTGCAGGATGTTTAGCAGAGAATAGCTGCTGTGCTTTGGATGCTCTGCCTCTCACTGCTCCTGTCCTTCCCCCTGTGGTATACAGAAACCAGCAGCTGCAGGATGCTGTTTAGCAGAGAATCGCTGCTGTGCTCTAAATGTCCTGTCTCTCATTGCCTGTGTCCTTCCCCCTGTGCTATACAGAAACCATCATGCAAAACAAAAAAGATTTCCTGTGCTTGGCATACAAATTAAAGATATGTGACAACAGCAACACTGAAATATCAGAATACTAGATATCAAAATATACTTCTCACTAAATAGGTGCGCTGTCACTTTAAGGTGCTATTCATACGAATTTAGATACAACAACAATGTATTATTAATAAACTTAGTGAAAATAATTAAGAATAAAAATAAAGATTAATAAAAAGTCCATATATGTGAAATAGAGTGCAAAAAGTCCCAAAGTTGACAATATTAAACTGTGAATCAATACAAATGAGAAGTGCTAATCAGATGGAGAGATGAATAAACAGAGATCAGTTGTGCTTTGCTGTGATAAAGACACAATATCCCCAATTGCAATTCAGGTCTGATATGGCTCCAGACAGATGGAAAGACCACAACATATAGAGATCAAATGCACCTTGTGATGACCCAGCCACAATCCCAGATAGCAAGCATAACTTGCCACAAATTTGTGCCAGTGTTGAATTGTACATCTGTTAACTTGTTGCATGTTTTCAGTGGAAAGTTGTACACTTGCAGAGCACTTGAAACACAAGTTCTAGTTGACATTTTTCCAATTTGTAGCACATTTGTGTGGAAAGTCTCTTAACAAGAGCAAAGTTGCATTGGTGGGTCTACAGCAAGAGCTCTGCAAATCTACAGCATGAAAATTCAGCCACAGTGACCCCTGTGGTGGGATGACTATTGCACAACATAACTGAACCAGATCTTGCAGCAGACTTGCAGAATGTTTGCAAAGAAAGTTGATCTAGAGTCATGCAATGTGGACTTGCTGCAATTGTGAAACAAACTTGTAAAACCTGGTAAGTCCAGCAATAGCTTAGCAAGTCGTTTTCAAACTTGCAGCTCAATTGCTTGCTATCTGCTATATCTCCCAACAGCTACTCACGTCTCCTATGGTTCCACTCATATGGCATATGAGATGAAGACAGAAAAAAGGGCAAACTCATAGTGCAGCAAATCTTAAAAACAAACTTTGAGTTTCATTTAAAAAAAAAAATTATACACGCCTAGGTTAAGACAACATTGATCCCAAGCTGCATCTTTCCCCTGCCTCTTAAAATTGATAACTGGGTGCTCAAAGACCACTGATCGCTCAGTTCTCAGTCTTCACTGAGCAGAGAGCCAGTGCCTGTCAGTCACCGGCTCTCTGCTTTGCCCCTCCAGTGGTCATTGGAGCGTTGGGCTGTGGTGAGGGTGGGAGTGGCTGGCTCAGTCTCCCAGCGACTTGCTGAGCTGCCGGTCCTAGCATTAGGGTGGATCCCGACTGTGAAGTTGGGGGATCCCGACTGTGAAGTTGGGATCTTTCCCAAGCCTGGACCGGCTGAGTGACATCAGCTGAAGGAAGGAACAAACTGCACTCCTCTGACTTATAGGAGATGTATAACTGAAATTGCTTTGACCATACTTCTTTAAAATCGTAAAAATGTATTGCAGTAATCCACTCACAAGGTAAATGGGAAAATAGCAGTATACAGAAACCAAGATGGTGCCACAAGCTTACACTTGTCCAGGCTTGTGACATCATCTTGGTCCCTGTATACTGTTATTTTCCAATTTAACTTGTGCGTGGTAAAAAGGTTGCCCTTTTTCTGTCTTTACCTCATATGCCATATGAATGGAGCCAAAGCAGACCTGAGCTGTTGGAGATATTGTGGCTGGGTCACCACGAAGCTCATTTGATCTCCTAGATGTTGCAGTCATTCCATCTGTCTGAAGCCATATTAAACCTGAATTGCCGATGGGGATATTGTGGCTGTATCACAGAAAGAAACATCTGTAGGATGCTGTTCAGCAGAGGATACCTGCTGTGCACTGGATGTCCTGGCTCTCTCTGCATGTGTCCTTTCCCCTGTTCTATATAGAATCCAGAAGCTGCCGTTCAGCAAAGAATAGCTGCTGTGCTCAGAATTCGGAATCAAGTATAGAATATATTTTCATAACAAAATAGGTAGTCTCTAAAGAATATATTCCCAACAACCAAAATACTGTATACTGTGACTTTTTGTAGCTGAATCTACAATTCTTTGTCACCCATACTAGAAACTTGATTACAACGCCCTAGTTAGAAATTTGCTACTTGAAATGTCCAGGGCCAGTTTGCTGGTCACAAACTTTCCTGTATGTTCAACTTCTTTTGGCTTTATACTTCTGCAATCTCCCTATTGCGTTAAAGTTCAATTTAGGAATGAAAGCAAAAACAAATGTATTTAGGCTGACGTGAAGAGCCCTTGTCACAAAGGCCTCTTCAGTAACAAATGATGCTGTTGTGTTTGAAGACCAAAGCTTACAAAAGGCATTTTATATTGTTTTTCTTTCCACGGTGCATGAATCACAAATGATGAGTAAACCAGGCTGCCATGAACTGACACTGACATTTGTCAAATGGTCTAGTGTTCCCGGTTTAAGGAGCTAGGTGATAAATGCTATGGCCCAAGTAGTAAATCAATGTTGGTATGCTGCAATTTTGTAGAAATCCTCTTTTCTTGTGTATTTTAACTCTTTTAAGGAGTTTTTTTTTTCTCTTTTAAAAAAGGGGTGCAAATTTACATTAATCAGCATGTAGTTATAGTATACATTAATCTACATGATGCAAAGGTTTGTTTTCTACTGTAGTTCAATATGTAGTTAATTGATGAGTATTTTTTAAATTGGCCTTTTAAACTCCACTCAAACACCTAACTTGTGCCATGAACTGAAATAAGGAACAAAATTACTTCCCCAGCAAATAGCTGAATGTTTATGGCTCATTGAAAACATGCTTTTTTGGCAACTCCAACCCCTTTGTTTTTAAAATGAGTATTTTTTTATTCTTTTATTCACCATATGGTGGTGGTTCTGTGATAAGCTTCATAAATCAAAGACATATTTAGACTACCCTTCTTTACATTTTGCCTGCCTTTAAAGTCCAACTCTGGGAATTAGTCAAAATGTACCTTTTACAATGGAGTCTCCCTCACTGCAAGGGTAAAATGCTTGTTATGTCTAGGCGGTAGAGCAAGAGACAGTATTACTCACCCTAATCCCTCCTCCTTTACTGTCCCTCTTCTGCCCGAAGCTCCAGTCTGCGGGCAGTCCCTTGGTGGCAGCACGTACAGTGCAGGGCTGGTAACCCTGCATCATACAGGGAGGGAAGGAGCGTGCAACTGTGGCTGTGAGCAGCTTAGAGAGGAGGCTGCAGCTACCTGGTCACACCACTGGAGAGTGCCTGCTGGAGTGCGGAATAAGGTAGGTAGATCTTCCAGAATAAGATTATTAATACTTATTATGGAACCCCTAGACCTAACGTAGCTGAAACCACTGCAAGGGTATTTTTTTCTGTCATGCCCAGAGCTGGGTTTTAACTCTCTCAAAACGAATTGTTCAGTGGAACTCATAGGTAAATGTGGGACATCATTGACCGTTAAAATTGTAAGAGTCGTATTTAAAATGTTAGGTTTCAAATTGGAACTTGTTGCTATGAGTATGATGCACTAGATTTATTTACAGTCAAAAGTTCTTGAACTCCAGTTTAAAGCACCATTTGTCCAGGTTTTTATAGAAATTTAAGCAGTTCAAGTTCAGTGCATAACATGAAATGATACAAATGTAAGTAGTAAACTGCCAGTTAAATTACCAAACACTAAAAGATAATGGCTTTTTTGAGGGGAAAATAAAGGGTTAACATACAACTTTTCTGCAACAGCTGAAGTGAAGCAAGTCTTGAATATTGATGCAAACAATTTCAACAGAATTCCTGTCCCAGTGTTTACGGATTACTTAAAAGCCCTTTGTATAAAGCTATCTAAAGCATTATTTCATCAATATTTCTTTGTAAGAATTTGTATATTGCTATCATAAGAGAAAGGCATTTAACAAAGGAAGCCAGAACAGACCATTATACCCTAAAATTGTGGTAAAAGAAAATGCAAAGGTGTCAGTGAGTATGGTTTCCTGAAGGAAGCTTTGACAGGAACAGGTCTAGCAGTCACAATAGAATCAAAAGATTCATTTCTGAAGGTCAACACAAGTCTGTTTAGCAGTTATATGGTATCTGCAAAATTGGGCTACTTTGATTAGTCAAAAATTTAGAATAAATTGTCTTAGACCATTTGAAAATATCAAAGTATGGTTTTATTTGTTTAATGCGTTTATTCGGTGTACACAGAGGCATCAAACAGGTTGAATTTCATATTTGGAACATCAGATACCTCAATGGTATCTAAAATTAAGCTTTTAAACAAAGATCTGTACATATGCAGTGTATAAATGTACATAAAGACTTCATTATACTTCAAAAAAATGCAAAGTTTCATATTTATGTTGATTGCCTGACCTGTGGACCTATCTTTATCATTGCCTAGTAAAACAATCAGTTATAATGATAGGCTAGTTGGAACTTGTAAGAGGTTGGAGGGCAGAAAGTTAATTGAAAAGTGTCGGACATCACGGATGTCTGTATAAGTCTGAGAGGCAGAAAAATGCAGAATATTCATCCCTGTGCTTATGCACCCAGTGTGCATAAGGCCTTAAGGTATGCGCAGGCAACTCTTATAAAGTAATATACAAGGTCTCTTTTTATGAAAATTGGCATTCTCTTTTCAAACCTACACTAGGAAAACCACAGTGGAAATCTTTTTTTCCTGTTGGGCAACACTTGAATTTTTTCTTGTAAACTGGACCCAATTTGTGATCATGTGATTTCACACTACATGCTAGCCTTTTCTATAAATTAATTTTCTAACAGTGAAAATACCATAAAAAGGGCAATAATTACAGCATTGTTTATCTTTGTTCTCTTTTAGATTTTGATTGTGAGCACCACAGGACTTGCAGGCATTTTGCTGCTTAACTACCAGAGGGACTACACAGTGTGGGTGCTGCCACTCATCATTGTCTGCCTTTTTGCCTTTCTTGTTGCTCACTGCTTCCTCTCCATCTATGAAATGGTGGTAGACGTATTATTCCTGTGTTTTGCTGTTGACACTAAATATAATGATGGGAGCCCTGGAAAGGAATTCTACATGGACAAAGTCCTAATGGTAAGTAATTTTGGTCACCCATGTTTTCTTTCAAGGCTGATGATGGTGGTATGGTGGTGATACATTTTTTTGTTGGTCTACAGGAATTTGTGGAGAACAGTAGAAAAGCCATGAAAGAGGGAAGTGGAGCCGAGAGCAGGGAACTAAAACCGATGGTAGGTGCAAGCGAGGAGATGGCCATACTCCAAGAATTTCACTTTTACTTCCTGTCCCTTTCTGTCTTCACTGACTGGGCTTCTTCTGGTGACTTCTTTGTTGTCTGCGTAACTCAAGATGTCCTCCTTTTCCTGCTTTTTGGCTTGCCCATCAGTTGGCTGGCAGAGTCCTTATCACAGCTAAGACCATCTTCTGTCAAGGCAAGCTGAAAGGAATATTGCCTTTGTTCCTCCTATGGGAGGAGAACTGGGTTAATATAATTATCTGTCTGTGAGATACATTAACTCTTATAGAGGCAACGTGTCCGTTATATTAATGGCCATTACCATTTTTATAAAGATATTTAAGTCAGGTCTACTTTGAATATTTCATTCTATAACCTTACCATAAATATATAGAGACAAAAAGAATAAACCCACATCCTGGTGTGTGTTAAAAAAACCATGTTTTCTTTTATAATAAATGCCACTATTTTAATATGTTTTTATGATGGTATGAACAGGCCACTTACTGGCATATTACAGTTTGCTTTATTACAACAAACCCCAACAGGGATTTTTTTAATTTCCTATTTGGCACTGAAGATTTATGATTTACCATGCATTTTCATGCTTAGAGTAGAGGGAGAAATTTACAGCTGAAATTATAAAAGACATGTATTCATTCAACTATATGTTAAAAATAAGATTTTACTAAGGCTGTAGTTAACATGGAAGAGTATCTGTTCTGCCTGACAGGTCCACTTTATACAGAAATGGCCTGCTGGTTCAGTTTGTCAAATGATTATCCGTTAATGCTGTACCTTTTGTGGGGAACAAGCAAAATGTCCTTTCAGCTTTTCAAAACATATCATTTATACATATTAGCTTGCTTGTAATGTATTTGTAACTTTTCTTTGTATATTAACTTCTATAAAATAACACTGTTTTTATGTAATCAACATTCATGCTTATGGCTTTTTATTTAATGTACAAGAAAGATACATGACTGTGCTCTAATAAATCATGATGTTCTTTCCATATCCATTTGCCATATAAAAACAAGAGCTGAGTTCAATGACTGATTTGCCATAAATTATTTACTATTTGTCTGTCGTAATAGAATCTGCTACCAATTGATTAATCTCCCTCTTCTAAAGCAAAACACTGCTTTTAGGGAATGCCAGAAAGGTGATTAAGTATAGTAATGTCTTTTTTTTTTCTAAGTGAGAAACTGTGTATGCAGAGTCTTAACTAAGCTGAAAAATATCAACTTGGCTTGTAGCAAAGCCTTTCTTGCTCATTTATTCAAACATGTCAAACCAATCCTACCTAAAGGATAAGGAGGAGGGTGCCTTTAGATTGTGATATTGGTGATGGTATACTTAATACTGCTACCTATGCTGCTTACCCTGTATAAAAAAGATCTGTATACTTACCTTTTTCCAGTCCGCCCTCGTCCAGTCACATGATCCCGCAACTCTGGCTCCCCTGTGACCATGAGCGGACAGCTGCAGTAGAGAGGAGGGAGTGCCAACAACAGCTGGGCTATGGGAGCTCATGAGTGATGTCACAGTTCTTGGAATTCCCAGCCATTGTTGAGCTATCCCTGACACAAGGGAGCCAGACCTATGGGACCATGTAACTGGAGTGGGCTGAAAAAAGGCACCCCCAATTCTAAAAAAATTGACACTGTGTAAAATTTGCATACAGTATAAACAGAATGTACTGATTTGCAAATCTCATAAATTCATATTTTATTCACAGTAGAAAATTGAAAAATAAAATGTTTAACTAAGAGAATGCACCATTTTAAGAAAAAAGGTACATTTTGAAATTGATGGCAGCAACATGTCCCTCTCCCTTTGAAGAGTAAAGTATGAGTTTTTTTTTGTTTTTTTTTCTCAGAATCATTAATACCCAGGTGGATGCAGCATCGGTCCGATGCTGCATCTGTCCCCCGCCGGCTCTAACACTGAGAACTGAGTGATCAAACACTGCCGATCGCTTGGTTCTCAGGCCTCCTCAAGCAGAGAGCTGGTGACCATCTGCTCTCCCCCACCACCTCGCTCACTGGAGCGCTGAGCTGTGAGGGGGTGGATCGGCCGGCTCAGGCTCTCATCGGCTCGCAGAGTGGCTGAGCCGGGTGGCGATCCAGGCACCTGGCAGATCCCAACTTCATTGTCCTGGAACGGCTCTGTGACGGGTCACAGGAGTGCAGAATGAACTGGCTGTACTTCTCCTTTAAGAACACTGTAAAAGTCTGGGAACTGAGACAAGTTGCTGGAGTTTTGGGAGAGGAAAATTGTCCTATTCTTGCCTGATATAGGATTTTAACTGTTCAACAGTCCTGGATGTTCTTTGTCATATATTTCGTGCACCAAACATTTTACATTGGTAAAAGGTCTGGCTTGCAGTCTGAACTCTTCCACTATGAAGCCATGCTGTTGTCATAGATACTGTAAGCGGTTTAGCATTATCCTGCTGAAATATGCAAGGACTTCCCTGAAAAAGACTTTGTCTACATGAGAGCATATGCTGCTCTAAAACCTAGATGTATCTTTGAACATTGATGGTGCCATTCCAGATGTGCAAGCTGCCCATTCCATACACACCAGGGCACTCCCATACTATCAGAAATGCAGGCTTGTGAACTGAGAGCTGATAAAATGCTGGAAGGTCCCTCTCCACTTTAGTCTTGGGGATGTGGCACCCATGGTTGCCAAAAGAATGTTATATTTTGATTTGTCTGAGCACAGAACAGTTTTCCACTTTGCAACAGACCATTTTTATGAGCTTTAACTCAAAGAAGAAGGCAGCATTTCTGGAGCATGTTTAGATTTGGCTTCTTTGCATGCTGAAGCTTTAACTTGCATTTTTGAATGGCACAGCGAACTGTGTTCAGTCAGTGATTTTTGGAAGTATTCCTGAGCCCCATGCAGCGATGTCCATTACAGAATAATGCCTGCTTGTAATGCAGTTCCATCTGAGGGCTGAAGATGATGGAATCCAATATTGAACTTTGGCCGTGACCAGCCATTTTTTGCTATCAGCACATGTCTTCTCACTTACCGTTTTGGCCGTGAGACGGGAAGTGAAGGGACAACACGCCAATGGGGCAAAATGGCAAAAATAAATCTTACATACTACTATCCAAAATTTAAAAAAAAGTTTTGCCTATAGTTCTACTTTAATTGCATTGTGTGAAAGTTATACCATCTACAAATTATGATGTGTTTGTGTGCGTGTGTGTTTTTTAAAATTTTTTTATGAGAATTGATCCGTCCGGATGTGCTGAAGGCCTATTTAATTTCTTGAGGCCCTAAAACGCCAGGACAGTACAATTTCCACCCAAATTACCCCTTTTGGAAAGTAGACAGTCTACGGCATTTAGTAAGAGACGTGGCAAGCTTTTTTGAAGTTGTCATTTTTTTAAAAATGAAAGAATTAAATAAAATATGTTGCTTTTTAAATAATTTTTGTTTTTTTTTAGACACTGTCACCAGTGCAGTAAATGTGTGTGGAGCGTCTTTGCAATTTTACATTGAGGAACATTATTCTGAAGTTGTTTGACGATTTTTAGACGCTGCTTTTCACAAATTAGTGAACCTTTGCCCGTCTTTACTTCTGAGACACTCTGATTCTCCATGATTCTCTTTTTATACTCAGTCGTGTTACAGACCTGCTACCAATTAATCTAATTGGTTGCAAAATGCTTTTCCAGCTTTTCCTTGTTAGTACCACTTACTTTGCCCTGTGCTAACTTTTTTGAGACCTATTGCTGCCATGAACTTGGAAATTACCTTATTTTTTTCTTAAAATGGTACGTTCTCCCACTTTTATATTATTATTCTTATACAGGATTTATATAGCAGCAGCAGTTTGCGCATCGCTTTGCAACATGAGGGCAGACAGTATGGTTGCAATACAATACAATACAGGAGGAATCTATTTTGATTAAATATGGGTTTATGGGATTTGCAAATCATTGCATTCTGCTTCTATATAGATTTTTCACAGCGTTACAACTTTTTGGGAATTGGGGTTGTACATGGGGTAGGCAGGATAGATAGCAGGAGGAGGATGGAACATTTTTATGAATAGTTATGGTTAGGCAGGAATTCCATTTTAATGATAGACTTTGTCATAAAACCTGTGTGAAATTTGATTGTCTTAATACAAGCAAATGCTATTTGACTGCCTCTTGCTGTTTACTCCTTGAATTGTTTAATGTGTCAATGTGGTGCACCAACTGGAGAAAATGGAACCAACATCCTTTGCAACTGGTTTCTATTGACACATAGGAGATTCCTCTGTGAATGTAAACCAAGTCTATTTATTTTACATTGTCTCATCAGATAATTGTGTTAGAAAGGTACCTTATTGTCCTATAAGTAAGGCTGAAACATGGTAGAGAATAAAGTGCATGCTGTAGTTTTGAACTGACAAATAGCAGCCACACACCAAATTGCTCCCTTGACATTGCTTTTTAGAATGAAGAAATCTGATATTGTATTGCAGAATCGTATAGCCTTAATGGGTCATTTGCATTGATCCACTAACCTGCTGTGTGTGTGTTTGTTACATTATGCAGTTCAAAAACTCTGGCTATGGTTTACCTTTCTGTAGAATATAAAAAGTATAAAGTAGATATGAAAAACTTTTACTTGCCAATTACAGTGAAAAATAATTTTTAATAGCATCCGGTTTGACTGGCATGTCTTAGAATATTCTAACAAAGACCAATAGTAAATAAATATGGGCAATTCCACTGAAAAAGACATCAAAGATTATTACAATAAGTCCAATGTAGAAGACAATGTTTTCACAACAGCAGGAGACGGGCCAGCGGGAGGGAAACTATGAATAAAGAGTGCAATTTCAGGATGGCACTTTGTAATTCTCTTTTCAGCAGTTTAAAAACTGCTGAAACAATCTTTTCAACGGCATGTCCAGTTTGATGATACTTTTAATGATATTATTTAAATATATAAAATGTTAGTCTTGAAAAATTCCAATTAAAATGCAAAACAAGTTTTTTTTTCTGCCTAGAGCAGGAAGGATTTCTTGACATGATTGCTAGTGCAGAAAGGAAGAATTGATATTACACATAAAGATTAACCTATCAAAAACCTGTGTATTTCAAGCTGAGCAAGTGAGCATATGGTGTAAACAATATACTGTATACTTTCAGAGAAAACCACATGTCAAAATAATCAGTAGATTTAGAGATATAGGCAGGTAAAGTTACATATGCAAAGCTCAATGATTCACGTAAAAAAATAAAAATGTGTCTTCCATTCTTTTCTATTGGACCTTTACTGTGGAAAAGGAAAACTTTTGATTGGCCACACTTCTAAAATCACTTTTATTGTACAAATCTTCAATAAAATCACAATAACATACACACAGCACAGGGAAAAAACAAAAAAGAATCGAACGAGTCTCATGCTAATCTAGAGCTTACAAAAGTGACCATCACCTAAACACATACAAATATATACCTTAACAGACCTCCCATCATCAGATAAAATCAGGTAAAGTGATGAGACAGGCAGCCAACATTCATTCATAGCTGCTGCAGACAGCAACACGTGAAAATGAATGAAAGCAAAATTAAAAAATAAATGGGAAAGCAATGTTAAATTAACAATCTATAAAACTACCTTGTGACTGGTGCTCTCACTAACTAGTAGAGAGACTCTGAAGGTACTAAGGGAGTGGCCAAGGCTGTCTAAAAAAAAAAAAAAAAAAAAAAAACTAAGCTTTGCACTTAGCTGTGGAATCCCTGTATCAACTGATTGGTAGAAGATCTAATCCACATTGCTGACTCCTAGATGGCAGATAACAGTTTTGAAGAAGCAGTAGAGAGAGAGAGATGCAACATTCAATACTTTATTGGTAAGAAATGTGCAATAATGATGCTACACCGTGCTCCTGTATGTGACCATACTGTTATGAATACAGTATATTGAACTCAGATCTGTAAATACAGTCCCAATGCAGATAAAAATGCTCAGTGCAATATTGCTACACCACAGTACTACAAGTAAGCATGCTACTATGGATATATTGAACTCAAGTCCATAAATACAGTCCCAATACAGGTAAAGTGCTCAGTGGCAGAATCTTATAAGGTGCTGTATAAGTGCTCGGACTAGGTGCCCCACATAGATGCACACTCACCTGAGATGGTAGGTCACTGAAGTGGGGTGAGTGTACATCTATGTGGGGCACCTAGTCCGAGCACTTATACAGCACCTTGTAAGATTCTGTCACTGAGCACTTCACCTGTATTGGGACTGTATTTATGGACTTGAGTTCAATATATCCATAGTAGCAGGGTTAAATGTAGTAGCGAGGTGTAGCAATATTGCACTGAGCACTTTTATCTGCATTGGGACTGTATTTACAGATCTGAGTTCAATATATTCATAACAGTACGGTCACATGCAGTAGCGCGGTGTAGCATCATTATTTCAACTGTGGATTTGCAGCATTGGCAAACTTTACCACTGCAGCTGATTGCAAGCATCTTGAGATGACCATTTATTGTATTCTGTGGCGCTGACATTTTTATTTGATTAAGAAATGTGCAATATCTTTACTAAGAGGAGCTGTTGAACTACCTAAACTATGGACCTATTGATTCAATGGTAATACATATACTGTTTTATGAGACATATATAAGGCTTTCTTTTGGCAATATTGTCTTGCAAAAATGATATCTTAATCGTGCAGGTGATTGGACACAGGCAGTGCAAGCTCCTAAAATCCTCTTTTCTAATTACTGCAGTTACTGTACTCCTGGCTGGTCTCCTGTAGACTTGTCACTAAGGCTCCGTTTACACAATGGCGTTCCAGATCACGGACTGAGCATCACGATTCTGCCTGCAATTCCGAATCGCCATAAGTCACGAGATGCCCTTTACGTTCCTTGTTATTTACTTCTTTTGGGCAACAGACTTCCTGCGATTCTGTTTGCGCATTTTTGCCGCAATTTGCGGTGATTCCGCCCATGATCTGGAACGCCATAGTGTGCCCTAAGTCTACTGCAGCAGCATGGCATCTGCCTGGTTTTCTATAGACCTATCACTACATCTCTCTTATTAGTAATTTTCTACCTTTAATTGCATCTGCATCTCCCCATTTCTCCACACTTTTTTCTCAAAAAGGCTCCTGAGTCAAATCTCTGATCATAGGGCCAGACACTGCTTCTGTCTCTTCCCTCTGTAATTGACAAATATTTGGGGGACACACTAACAATGTATTACATTAGAGATGGTGCTGTTATAAGACCATACAGACAGAACAGCATATTATAGCGCACACATGCAATAATGACATTTTAAATCCTGCAAGGCTATTTAAAAGCAGCTGAACATCTTAAACAAAAATATGGGGAGTTCGTTGCACCATATGGCCGACCATACAGGACTTAAGCCCACTACTGCGTCAAAGTCCCACAATTCAGTGGGTCCTACACTAACCATAGAATGGGAGATCCTGTCTCTTAACCATGGGACCAATACACTCCTTTTTATGGGAGAACTAAAAACTCTTTCTATGACTGTATGGACTTATAGCAGCACCATCTCTAATGTAATACATTGTTATGGTGTTCCCCCCCTAATATTTGTCTGTATGGATCCTGACCAGATCCTTTGGGTTGGAGCACTCCATCCGCCCTCATCACCTCTAATCGGTTTCCACCTGAGTCATAGGAAGAGTTCTTTTAGTTCTCCCATAAAGAGGAATGTATTGCTCCCATGGTTAAGGGGCAGGATCTCCCATTCTATGGTTAGTGTAGAACCCACTTAATTGGGGGACTTTATGGTCATATGGTGTAACTAACTTTCCAGATTTTTATTTAAGGTGTTCAGGTGCTTTTAACCACTTCAGCCCCAGAAGGATTTCCCACCTTAGGACCAGAGCACGTTTTGCGATTCGGCACTGTGTCGCTTTAACTGACAATTGCGCGGTCATGCGACGTTGTACCCAAACAAAATTTGCGTACTTTTTTTCCCAATAATAGAGCTTTCTTTCGGTGGTACTTGATCGCCTCTGCGTCATTTCCGATCAGCGCTATAAACAAAAAAGAGCAACAATTTTGCAAAAAAAAAGATTTATTACTTTTTGCTAAAATACAAATCAAAAAATTTTGGCCGATTTATATTCCTCCTCATATTTTTGGTAAAAAAAAAATCGCAATTGATGTTTGATTGGTTTGCGCAAAAGTTGCTGCGTTTATAGATGATGAGAATTCATTTCTGGGGTTATTTTTTTACTAGTAATTAGGGTTGTCCCGATACCGATACTAGTATCTGTATCGGTGCCAATACTGAGCATTTGCCCGAGTACTCGTACTCGGGCAAAATGCTCCGATGCTTGAACCGATACTTGGGCAACCAGGGGATGATCAGTGCAGCGCTGGGGGGGGATTTACAATCACTGATCTCCCGACTCCCTGTATGTATTTCATTAAAGCAACTGACAGCCGCTTCTCCTCCCGTGGCTTTCAGCTGCTACAATGAAATATATACAAGGAGATGGGAGATCAGTGATTGTTAACTCCCGCTGCACCAATCACCCCCCTTGACTGGCCCTGTATCCTTCTCCAGTACCCCTGTGTCCTCTGATCCCCCTCATTGCTCCGATCCCCCTCTGTGTCCGACGGGTCCCCTTCTGATCGGTCCCTCTTCATGCTCCTCCAGTCCCCCTTGTCCTCGATCTGTCAGGATGGAGAGTGGAGGAAAGAGCCGGTAAATCAGTAATTTATCGGCTCTTTCCTTTTCTGAATGGACAGTTAGTGATCACTGACTGTCCATTCATAAATGTCACTGAGCATCGTAAACTGTGCTTACGATGCTTCAGTTTATGAATGGGGAGGAGCCGCTGTCTCCTCTCCATTCATCTTCAATGCAGCTGAGGCTTCTGAGAAAGGGACTGGGGAATTTCTATCCCCAGCCCCCTTCTCCCTGTCTCAAGAGAGAGATGTCAGGGGTCTGTTAAGACCCCCTTATATCTCACCAAAGCCCCCCCCCCCCCAACAGGGCTGATAAAAAAAAATAAAAAAAAGAATTGTAATAAAAAGGTTAAATTGTAAAAATAATAAAAAATAAAATAAAAAAACACACTGACATCGTCCACTCCCCCCTCCCCCCAAAAAAGAAAGCATTGTAAAATAAATAAATAAGTAAATAAATTGTAAAAAATAATAAAAAAATAAAATTGTAAAAAAATTAATACAATAAAAAACTACTGACACCGTCCACGCGTCATCAGTGCTGCATATTCGTGCCACTGTCACATGACATTAAAAAAAGTATCGGTAATCGGTATCGGCGAGTACTTGAAAAAAAGTATTGGTACTTGTACTCGGTCTTAAAAAAGTGGTATCGGGACAACCCTACTAGTAATGGCAGCGATCTGCGCTTTCTAGCGGTACTGCGATATTGAGGCTGACATGTCGGACCATTTTGACACTTTTTTGGGACCATTGGCATTTATACAGCGATCAGTGCCTCGCGCCCCCTAGCGGCCACTCCGCAAATCGCCGTTTATGGCAATTCGCGGTACACGTTCACACTGCCGCAGTAAATATACTGTGCGCAGTGTGGAAGTGGTTAAATGGCCTTGCAGGATTTAAATGTCATTATTGCATGTGTGCACTGTAATATGCTGTTCCCTCTGCAATTGACACCCCCCATTTCTCTGGCTCCTTCCTCTGGCCTAGTGCTGCTTGGGATCTCTGGGCCTAATTTAATATCATGATATTTATATTCCCTTCAGCGTGACATTTTGTCTAAAACTGATCCCATGTTCATGAACATGCTGCCATTGGCACCCTTCGGTTGCATCTTCATTAGAATTTTCCCCAGATTATAGCTGACTACTTTGGGAGAACCGGTGCCAGGTTACTGGAACCTTACTCCTTACCATGCACAGAGGTTGGCTCCATTACACAGATCCCCTCTTCTACTCATGATCAACAGGCTACCCATTTTACGAGTCAAGAAGTCCTTCTCTTGCCTTCTCAAAATAAACTGGTCTTTGCACGGCTCAAGTACTCAGTTCTCAGTACTTCCCCCTATGTGCTTTTATCCCTCCTAGATGCCATCTATAAGTGCTCTGGCACTTGCCTGCCCATCTTATCATACATTTTTTATTATGTGATTACTCTACAAACTTTGCCCAGAGATCTTACAGTATCTCTAATTCCTTGCTATTCACCAATTAGGACCATTCCAACCTTGTGGTTGTGTGCTGCCAATTTCTCAAGGGCATGCAGATTGCTCTGTAATCTATCGTGTGAGTCAATTCTCACCTAGTGGGATGATAGGGAACCCCATACAAGAACTTGTTTTAATTTCTCATGCTGCAACTTCTGTTTAGAATCCCTAAACCTCTAGCCCTAGATACCCATCTTGGTTGGGCCTAGTACATCATCTTCCTTACGCCTTCATTTTGCACTCCCTTTTGCTTCTTTTTGTCTCTGTTGCAAGTTTCTCTTTCGTTCATTGACAGACACAGCCATCCATTACGATAGGGTTATATCGCCCCCTTCAGGAGTAGGACTAGGCAGAAAAAAGACTTGACTATGCCTATGGGCAGTCCCAGATGATATACACCCCCCTCTCTGCTATAGGCCTTCAGTTTTTTTTTTCTGCCTAGTCAGGAGTAAGGACCTAGCTCCCTGATGGGATTACTAGTCCTGGCAATTTTTTTGTTTATTTTATTTTTTCCTGGATTTTTTTATGGTGAGATCTACAATCAACTGCCGGGCTGGGTGACGGACTGGTTACTATAGGGCCAGAGGGTCTCCCCAGTCTGGCCAGCGAGCGTGTGCAGATTGCAGCTACGCGCTAGGTCGGCTGCGACATGGCCCCACTGGACAGGGGTTGGCCCTATGAGTTAAACGTCTCACGAGGTCGCATACTACCGGGTCTAGACCTGAGTCACAGTGTTCCTCATGGCCGACAGCCCCCCACGTAGGGGTAAGGAGGATCTGTCTGGGAGCGTTACTTGCACACTTCATGGATCGGTGAGTAAAGAGCCCCCACCTCCCCTTCCCGGGTGGGGTGTGGGGGGCACGGGTACTCCCCTGGGGTGGCCGGTCCCTACGGGGTTCTCCTCCATTCCCCCTTCCCTTCCTGAGTGAGGCCCTGGCTCCTGGCCTAGGTGCTTCGGGGGCTCACTATACCCTCTCTCCATCCTCGGGGTCCTTTCTGGGAGAGGGGTACCTCTACGGCCCACCTGCTGTTGGTGAGGCCTGGGAGACGGGTGACCGGGTGGCTGCATTCAGGGCCGCCCCGGGTGGCCGTCCCAAAAATTTAGGCCGTGGCTGCAGCCTTCCTGTCTTTTAGGCCTACCGACTGGAGAATGGGGGATGCCCCAGAGCGGGAGGCGGGGCCGCTCCGGTCCGTGTGCAGGCATTTGCCGTCATTTCCGCAGTGCAATCCGCACGCGGACGACGGGCGGCCGAAAAATTTAGGCCACAGCTTTTGTGGCCTAGCGGGCCGCAACCCACTGGACGTGAATTTGTGGCCTACTGGGGCCTCCGACCCTGTGGGGGCCTCAGCGGGGTCCCCTTGGAGGGGCTCCGATGGTGCCTCCCGGGAGGGGCCTCGGTATTGCCCTCTGTGCGGGGCCTTGGTATTGCCGCCGGTGAGGGGCACTGGTTGCCCTCAGTAGGGTCCCGGTGCGACCTGCATCCACTTTGGGGGGCGCCTCAGTGGGGCCCCTGTGTGGTGGTTGCCCCCAGTGGGGGCCTCAGTGGGGCTCCCTAGAAGGGGCTTTGATGGTGCCCCCTGCGTGGGGCCTTGGTATTGCTCACTGTGAAGGCCCTTGGTATTGCTCACCGTGAAGGGCCTTGGTATTGCCCCTGTGAGGGGTACTGGTGGCCCCCTGTGAGGGGCCTCAGTGATGTCCTGTGGGGAGCCTTAGTGGCATCCCGGTGCGGGCCTTGGCCCGCATCCACTGCAGGGTGCGTCCCTGTGTGGGGCCCCAGTGGTGCTTCCTGTGCGGGGGCTGTCGTGGTACCCTGTGAAGCCAGGGCCCACTGTGGGGGCCCTCGGTAGGCCTCCCTTTGGCAGAGCCTCTGTGGGGCCCTGGTGCAGGGCCTTGGGTGGCGGGGCTCTCAGTTGGCGGTCCCCCCTGTGTGTCTCATTCTGTTTCTACTTGGGCGCTTAGGCGTATAGCCTAGTACATGGCGTCCCCGCCACTCCCTGCTTCATCTTTTCAAAAGATACTATGTCTGGCTCTGCTGCCTCGGATGTGGCCCACCTTGCGGTTGGGGGCCACACTTTGGGTTCACTCTGGTGGTGATGATCCCTGCTCCACTGCAGTGGCACATGAGGAGGCAATGGTTGTCGCACTTATAAGGAGGGCCGGCCATTTTGCTTGACATCCATATGCCGTCTTGCATGGCACGTCATGTTCCCTCCTTAGAGGTGGACCGTTTCCACAGGTAATGGATTCTCCTGTCTCTAGGTTGTACAGGGCAACATGGTTCCAGTAAAGGAATCCCCGGCTGTTGTGCCCGGCAGACGGCTCTAGCGGAGTCCCTTTGACTTTGCTGAGATGGCAGGCCTGCTGGTTTAGGGGCTGATGTTGGTCTGCTGTGTTTTTTGGATGCAGTTTCCTGGTTGCTGAGCTCCCTGCTTCCGCTGGGTACTGAGACTTGTATGTAGCCCCGTGTCGGTCCTTTCACAACATGCAGTTTGTTCACCCTTAGAGTCCACTGACAAGGGTTCATATTTCTTAACACTCTTCAGTGTTCCGGCCTTGTTCGGGAAGAAAACGCCCTTTTTGAATTTGTGCGTCTGTGACCGGACTGTTGGCAGTGCCCTTTGGGGGGCTGTTCCAGGCCTGTTATCTCAAGGGGTTGACTGTTCCGGTGTCGGACCAGTTTTCAGGGGTTTTATCCAACCTGTTCGTGGTCGAAGTTAGATGACGGGTGTGATACGTCCAATGCTGGACCTCAAGCCCCTGACCTGCTTGTGTAGATATAGAAGTTCAGGATGGGGTCCATCCGCACGGTGGTAGCGTCCCCTCATCACTGGGGTTTTTTTCTGGCTTTGCCATCACGACTACTACCATACACTTTCCGCTATGACTGATCACAGCACTCCCTCTTTTACTGATGGGTGAAGGGCAGGATCAGTTCAGGGTATTGCCCTTTGGTCTCGACACCACTCCTCAGGGTTTTTCCCAAGGTGTTAGCCTCGTATTGGACATAGTTACGTCAATGGGGGATGCAGGACTGGGCTGCCTGGGCGACCTTCTGCGAGCAGGGTCCACTGCTACCCCGTAGAGTGACGTAGCCTCTATGTAGTCCTTGACCGATCAGATGTAGGCTTTGGCTCCTTCCAGTACATTGAAATATCTGGGCATTGCCCCGGCTCCAGCGCTGGCCGAAGTGTTTTTTTGCTCTAAAATGTCTCCAGAAGTTATATGCTAATTTTTCATCTGCGGGTCCAGCTGGTGGCCTTTTCTGTGGGCCTGCAGGCAGGTGTTGGGCATGATGGTATCTACCTTCTGGGCGATTACACTTACGCCAGGATCTCCCAGAACGGAGCTTGTGTGGAACTGTGTAATGGGACGAGTGCCTAAGCTCTCTGAGCGATCAGATTTGGTTGAGTCGGAAGGAAGGGGCTCCCTGGTCTGGTGGCTCTCCCTGTCTTTGACAGGGCAAATTTTCTCCCCTTGCAGGGGACGGTGGTTCCGCAAATGGCAATCTGTCTGCTTGGGGAGATATGCTGGGACTGTGTTCTGCTCAGGATCATTGGACACTGCAGAATTTCGGACTACTGGTTGTTATACTGGAAGTTCGGAGGACCGGTTTACGCCTGGATCATGGACAGATTGACTCCGGGAGGTACCGGTGCGGTTTCGGTTGGTTGTTGCCACGATGGTGGCCTATGTCACGTGCCAGGGCAAAACAAATTGTGTTGGCAGCCCTGGTAGTAGCTAGGATCCTCGGGTGGGTAGACCGTTCCTTTCCCCAGACAAGGATTCATTGGATATGTAGCTGGTGGGGCGATCCTGAGGTTAGATCGGTTTGCGTCCTGGCTGAAAAGGCTGGTACCGGAGCTTCTGGCAAGGTTGAGTGCCTCTGGTGGGCACCTCAACCGTTCTGGTGGCCCCTGTGGGCCAGTGTCATTTGGACTACACCTTCTCGCTCACCTGCGGTTGCTGCGCCTTTCGTGCAGGTTCGGGGCCGAAGGGAATCTGGTCATTCCTTTGAGCCCAGATTGGCCTGGTTGGTCATGGTACAACGACCTGGTCGCCGATGTTCGACAACTGTCCATTGGGGAGGATCTACTGTCCCTAGGGCCGATCTCTCATCCTGCTCTACAGTCACTGGTTATGCTGGCCTGGCTGTGTTGAACCAGGTGCCGATGTTCGATTTTGCTGAAGGCTAGGGAGGGAGCTTATTTGTAGGTGGGTCTACCGCCGGTCTTGGTAGGCGTATATGTCCCTGTGTGAGTCGTTGGGCATTCGCCCTCGTTCCTTTGTGGCTGCTCCGATTTCTGACCTCCCGTCCTGGGGGGTGAACAGAAATGGGCATTAAGTACCTTCAAGGGCTAGCTGTCAATCTTGGCAGTCCTCTTTTGCAGCGGCCCTTGGTCTCGCATTACATGGGGCGTGTCTTTTGGTTGCGGTTCGAAGTCTGTTTCCATTGGTGCAGTCTCTTCTACCGCTGTGGGCTCTGACCTTGATGCCTTCGGTTCTACAGAGACCTCCTTTTAAAGATATCGGGTGGTTCCCCTGCTTCTTGGTTAAGGAGGTGGCCTTTTTTTGGCGGCGATCACCTCTGCTGGCAGGGTGTTGGACCTGGTGGCGTTATCTTGTCGTATACCTTCCGGTGTCCCACGAGGCTGAGGTGTTTTTTTTCGTCCTTGCTCATTACCTTTTCCTCTAATTCCCTTTTGCATTAGGACATGGTGTTGCCTTTCCTGTGACATGGTCAACATCTCCTATGGCGTTTGTTTTACATGCCATGGATGTGGTTTGGGTATTTTTCGGGTGTATTTGGCAGCCATTGATTCTTTTCAGTTTCAGACTCCCGGTTTGTGCTCTTGGACAGGCCAAGACAGGAGGTCTGGTTCCTCTGCAACTATTTCGGAATTGATCAGGCTGATGATGACTCAGGCACGTTCTGTCAGGGTAAAACATCAACATAGGGAGGCAGCACAAATTTATATAACTTCTAGAAATTTGCGCTGCCTCCCTATGTTGTTTTATGCTTTATCTCTATGGACTAGGTTCCTTTGAGTTTGGGCTAGATGCATTTGTGTATATGTGTGTGTATATATATATATATATTTTTTTTTTTTTTTATATTTAGGATCAGATTGATTGTGCCCATCCAAAAAGAGTCCTAAGGCGCCGTGTATTACATACAGATTTCTCACGTTCTGTCAGGGGTTGGTCTCCTCCTTCACTGTTGCGGCGCACTCTAGTCGGGCGCTAGTGCTTCTGTATCTTCTGTCATCAGGCGTCAGGGGCGCCAGTTTTGCTGGGCGGCCACCTGGTTGTTTGGGTAACCTTTCGCAACATTCCACAACGTGGATGTGCTGCATCTGCTGGTGTTTTTTCTATTGGCCGCAAGTTTTTTTGCAGGCTACTTTAGGGGGTTCTCCCCTCCTTGGGGTGCATTGTTCAGGCTGGGCTCCAGTTCTGTGTTGAGCTCCTATTCCTTGGCTGGCTTGTGTTAGCCTTGGAATTTTGCTGTTATCCCACCCCTCATGTTTTGGCACTGCTTTGGGATGGCCCTATCGTAATGGATCGCTGTGTCTGTCAATGAACGCAAGAGAAAATAGGATTTTTTGACTTGCCGTAAAATCCATTTCTCTGAGTTCATTGACCGACACAGCACCCGCCCCTCTTCTATGTTTTTGGTACTTCTGATACTGCTTGTTACTAAACTGAAGGCCTATAGCAGAGAGGGGGGTGTATATCACCTGGGACTGCCCATAGGCGTAGTCAAGTCTTTTTTTTTTTTTTCTGCCTAGTCCTACTCCTGAAGGGGGCAATATAACCCTATCATAATGGATCGCTGTGTCTGTCAATGAACTCGGAGAAATGGATTTTACGGTAAGTCAAAAAATCCTATTTTCTGTGCCCCTCTGGTGCTTCCCCCAGGTGTTCTTGTCCATACAGAGCCCCCTTTTGTGGCTGCGGACAGGACTGTCATCTATGGTGACCTGCCATGTATTCCCTTGCCAAATAACCTCTCTTTTCGTTCCTCATGGGGTGGTGACTCTATGGGATTCCTCATTCCTCTTCCACATGACTGGATGGTTAAAATTGCGCTTCTTCCAAGGCTTCTACCCTTAGGGTATGAGTCCCTCCATCCCTACTTGAATCCATTCCCTGAGGTTGGGATTCTTTGGATCCCATGGTCTAGGAATCAACTCCTGTGTTCTGTATTGTAAGATAAAGATAATGGGAATTTTGACATACCTGTAAATTTCATATCTTGAAATATGGTACGGACACAGGCCCCTCCCCCCTTCCTCTGTAAATTCCTCACTGCTTGCTAAAAATCCTCGCAAAGTGGGCACAGTTATGAGTACACTGGGGGTGGTTCCCAGCAAAGATTTTTCCAGTGTCCACTCACCTGAAAGTAGCTGCATAAAACGCATTAATTCCTGTGTCCTGTACTGTACTTCAAGATATACAATTTACAGTTACGTCATAAATTCCTTTTTATTTTGCATTCTAAAGGCCAAAGGACTTTAAAAAAAAAAAATCACAAATTTGTTCTAGTTCGACCAGTGTTCTCTTAAAATAACTATTGTTAGTGTAGGTAAAAACACACCTTTTATTCTGTGGTTGTCCTGTTTATAATGACACTAAAATTACATTTCTGATTACAATGAATAGCAAAGTTTAAAAAATTTGCTACGCTACCAAACCTGATACAAAACCTAAAATTCCACACTTTTTCCACATGATTGGTTGGAGCGCAACCAATTAATAAGGCCTTATTACATAACATTTTCTTCAGTGTATATGAAAATGTGATTATAGTAGTGAAAACCTCAGATCCTTCAAAAATTAGTATTTGTTTCCAAAATTAAACAAAACTTTTTAAAAAAATAACATATTCACCACCACTTCATATGTCCATGTGTATTGTCCTTTAAGGTCCATAATAACAGCATATCTGTGTTCCATTTGTATTTGTGTTTTATTCTTTAGTGTAATCAGCACCACCACCTGTCACACCATGTGCTCACCTGAGAGACTTGACCTTTTAATATTTTAATATTTGAGGCATTCATTATCTTCCACAAATTTATTCAAATTCACCAATAGATTTTCCCTCTATATGGTTTCAGTGGTTCCAAGTAAATGGTGACGCTGTTCAAACACCAGTTGTAACTCAAAAATAATAAAAGGCCATCATCTTACATATATCTTCAATACCATTCCTTTTTTTAAAAAACACAAACCACACACAATAAAAGTGCATTTAAACCAGTGCGCATCGGTAAGATTGCTTCATAAGTTTTTACATTGCACCTTTAGGAAACGAAGCATTGGCATCATCTCACTTCCTGGTTTGCATGTGACATCACTAGCTCCATTCTACGCATTTCGTCACTGACCACATGACTTCACCAAGCTTTCCCTTTGAAGAAGACACATGGTCTGTGACAAAACCCCTTCAGGGTAGAGCTAGTGACTTCACACGCAAACCCAGATGTGGATGGACTGTTTCCACAATTGATTCTTTGTTTCTTAGGGGGGCAATGTAACCACTTATGAAGTGATCTTACAGATGTGCACTGATTTAAAGTGCACTTTTATTGTGAGTGGTATTCTTGTGGTTTTTAATAAAGAAATGGTATTTTAAGATACAATAATGCCCTTTATTAATTTTGAGATGCAACTGGTATATGGACAGTGTCACCATTTACTTGGAGCCCAACATTGGAACCATATAGAAGGAAGGTCATCTGCTAGTAAATTTGGGGAAAAAAATCAGTAGGAGATGATGAACACTATATATATATATATATATATATATATATATATATATATATATATATATATATATATATATAAAATGGAAAAGCATATGTGACCTATATATATTATGGGTTGATTCTCTTAGGTGAGCATATGGTGTGATAGGTGATGGAGCACATGTGTTGATTGCAATAAAGAATAAATCGGACTCTATGTGAACGGCTACCTGAAGCATTGCTCTGTGAAGAACCATGGTTGTCCAAGAGTGGAGTGTCATGGGGTGGAGGAGACAATGGAACATTTCTTGCTTCAGTGCCCCA
Source organism: Glandirana rugosa (assembly GCA_018402905.1). Classification (NCBI taxonomy): domain Eukaryota; kingdom Metazoa; phylum Chordata; class Amphibia; order Anura; family Ranidae; genus Glandirana; species Glandirana rugosa. The sequence continues at coordinate 951,434 of BLSH010257947.1, read as the reverse complement.
TCAATATAGAAATCTATAAGAAGGTGGGTGGGGCTCTGGGTATCATTTTCCTTTCCCGCATGTGTTATGCAGAGTGGGCATACGGGGCTTTTCAGGCTCGCAGGGATTTTAATTTCGGGACACTTTTTCTAGTCAGTTTAGTAATCTGTTACTACATGTGGAATGCACGGTGTCAGGTTTCCACTTGGGAAAAAGTCCTTCCTGCCATGGTGGGTGGTGTACGACATTCTGGGTGAGGTTTGAAAATTTCAGGGTGGAGGAATGTCAGGTCTTTGTAGCCATTGTCTGTCTGTCTCTGGGTGTGTGGCTTTTCTTTCTGTCCTTTCACATCCCCTTGATTTTGTTGCAATCAGATTTTTGAAATAGGGCTGCATGCATGGGTTAAATGTTTAATCGTTTCCTAGCCTGAGGGTGTGTTTAGATGGCGTTAGGGTTGTGTTTTGCATAATTTTAGCACTTTCATGATGATAAAATTGTTTCTTTGTATATAGTTCTATGTGTTATTTTTGGCAAAAAGCCATTTCTTTTCTGTTATCTGCTAGTGTAAGCTTGTTTGTTTTTGTTTATTAATGTATGTATTAATTTTTATTTATTTTTGTATATATGTAAATATGTTTTTAATAACATGCTGTATTTTTGCAAGATTTTTAATAAACAAAAAATAAAATACCAACACAAGAGGAGCACAGGTATGCTGTTGTTTTAGACTTTAAAGGACAATACACATGGACATACGAAGTGGTGTTGTATATGTTTATGTATCATAAAAAGTTTTGTTTCACTTTGGAAACTGGAATACAAAATTTTGAAGGCTCTGAGGTTCACTACTAGATTACATCTTTTTATGCACTGGATGAAGAAATCTTAATGTAATATTGTATTATTGGATGTGCTGCACTTTTTTGCACTTTAAGCTAAATTACTTGCAATTGAAATAAAGGCCTTTTTTTTTTTTCTAATAAACACAGAGATTTTAAATTGCGGTGGCATTTTGGAGGTTGCAAAAGAAAGATATTCTCAGTATAGGCACATTTAAACCTGCATCTTCCTTCCAATAACTTTTAATGTTGACATCTTGTTGGATTGCTAAGATTAAGGGATTCAATGCCAGTGCAAACATTAATGATGACAGGGGACACCCTGTGCTCCGGTGAACATTAAAAAAAAAACCTCAGAACTGTAACCGAGGAGTTTGGTGCGAGTTGTATAAAGCAACAAAAGCTTTAACAAAAGCATACCAACAGGCCAAGGATTTTAAAGGGGCATTATACGTAAGACCGGAAAACTAAAACCCCTATGAAGGTCAAAGCTAAAGAGCAACAGGCAATTGTTTTCAATTTTTGCATTCCAAATGACATTATCTCTTAATCTAATAAATTGGTGATAGATGAAAATAATAATGCCCATTTTTACTGTTAAAGGGTAACTCCACTTTCGTGGGGGAAAAAATAGCAAATAAAAAAAAAATATAGCATATACAACTGCAACACAAGTCCTATTATAATTGAATGTTTATTAAAAATTACCTTCACATCAGTTTCTCCCCTTTATGTCACAGTCCCGTCCCCCCCCCCCCACACATCACAAGTTCCCCCTTCTATGTCTCGTCACAATTCCACCCCACGTCACAGTCTCAAGTTAATATTATCCTGAACACAACGTCAACATATACGATATAAAAAAAAAATAAACGATAAAAAAGGGGGTGCTTTCACCTCAATGGGAAATTGTCATTTTTACCCGTAATAATAAAAGTAGATAGTGGTTAAATAATCTAATTCTCTATTACAGTAAACCTTACGTTTTTAACTTTTGTTAACGGACAACGAGAAATCGAAACTGGAAGTATCCCCAAAATCAAAAGGCCAGAATGCATATTACGGGGAAATTTTAGGAACCGGACAACCATACGAAAACAATTTCGAAAACAACGAAATATGTTGAGCGTGGTTTG
>BLSH010257947.1:928890-949071 GCA_018402905.1 Glandirana rugosa | reverse complement strand
GCATCCTACACCCCCCCCTCTTTATAACAGTATCCTTACCTCTCCCTTTATAGCAGTGTCCTCACCCCCCTTTATAGCAGAATCCACACACACCCCAGCAGAATTTTCATTCCTACCTTTCACAGGACAGGTCTGGATGCTCATGCAGCCCCAGACCATGACACCCCCACCATCATGCTTGACTGTAGGTAAGGCACACTTGTCTTTGTACTCCTCGCCTGGTTGCCGCCACACACGCTTGACACCATCTGAACCGAATAAGTTCATCTTGGTCTTATCAGACCACAGGACATGGTTCCAGTAATCCATGTACTTAGTCTCCTTGTCTTCAGCAAACTGTCTGTGGGCTTTCTTGTGCATCATCTTTAGAAGAGGCTTCCTTCTGGGACAACAGCCATGCAGACTAATTTGATGCGGTGTGGTGTATGGTCTGAGCACTGACAGGCTGCCCCCACCCCTTCAACCCCTGCGGGAATGCTGGCAGCACTCGTATGTCTGTTTCCCAAAGACAACCTCTGAATATGATGCTGATCATGTGCACTCAACTTCTTTGGTCGACCATGGCGAGGCCTCCTCTGAGTGAAGCCTGTCCTGTTAAACCGCTGTATGGTCTTGGCCACCGTGCTGCAGCTCAGTTTCAGGGTCTTGGCAATCTTCTTATAACCTAGGCCATCTTTATGTGGAGTAACAATTCTTTGTTTCAGATCCTCAGAGAGTTCTTTGCCATGAGGTGCCATGTTGAACTTCCAGTGACCAGTATGAGAGAGTGAGATTGATAACACCAAATTTACCACACCTGCTCCCCATTCACACCTGAGACCTTGTAACACTAACAAGTCACGTGACATTGGGGAGGGAAAATTGCTAATTGGGCCAAATTTGGACATTTTCACTTAGGGGTGTACTCACTTTTGTTGCCAGAGGTTTAGACATTAATGGATGTGTGTTGAGTTATTTTGAGGGGACAGCAAATTTACACTGTTATACAAGCTGTACACTCACTACTTTACATTGTAGCAAAGTGCCATTTCTTCAGTGTTGTCACATTAAAAGATAGAATAAAATATTTACAATAATGTGAGGGATGTACTCACTTTTGTGAGATACTGTGTGTGCTGGCATATAATAAATATATATATACACACACACACTATAACTTACAAAAATATAACTTACATGTATCAGCTGTTCAGTAAATTTCATCCTTTGGGTTTATTCTCGCAATACAGCTCTGGCTGCTCTGACACTCTCTCCGACACCCTATATGTTTCCCCTTAGCTACCGGGACCTATGATGAGGAGGAGAGGTGTGGTTTTTGCACTTGTGTCCCTCTTGCACTGCCTGTGTTTGTGGCGCACATACATACAGTTGTACAAAGTAGGAGCTCGCACGTAAAGGGGACTTTTACAGGACTCCTTAGGTCCCAGCGGCACAGAGAACATACTGTATATAACAGGGAGTGTCTCAGCATGATTGGGGGACAATTGTAAAAGTAAACTTGGAGAAAGGAATTTATTGAAAAAAAAAAAACAGGTAATACGTATACGTTATATTATCATCATCTGTTTTAACCACTTGCCGACCGCCGGCAAAGTGGCTCGTTCCCGCAAAACGCCGTCATACGACGGCGGCTGCGGGAATGAGTTTAGTGAGCGCGCGCGCTCACTGTGTTCGGGGAGGGCCAGGGAGCGGGTGCGGCGGCTTCGATTGCCGCCGGCTACCCGCGATGGCCCTCCCGGAGCGAAGGAGCGGAGGTCCGTGTATGTAAACACGGACCTCCGCTCTGTGTGAGGGGGAAGGGCTGTGATCACAGCCTTCCTGTACGTGAAGGCTGTGACCACTTCCCTTCCCCAGATAGTGCAGCCCCCATACAGTTAGAACACGCCCAGGGAACATAGTTAACCCTTAGAGCGCCCCCTGCAGGTTAACCCCTTCACTGCCAATGGCATTTACACAGTAATCAGTGCATTTTTATAGTACTGATCGCTGTATAAACGCCAATGGTCCCAAAAAAGTGTCAAAATGTTCCGACCTGTCCACTGAAATATCGCAGTACCGCAAAAAATCGCACATTGCCGCCATTATTAGTAAAAAATAAAAAACCCCAAAAATGAATTCTCATCATCCGTAAACGCGACCACTTTTGCGCAAACCAATCAAACGCCGATTGCGATTTTTTTTTTTTATCGCAAATATGAGGAAGAATATAAATCGGCCAAAAACGGTGAAAAAAAATGTTTTTTTATATTTTTTTTTTTTTTTGGATTTGTATTTTAGGAAAAAGTAAGAAATTTGTGTTTTTTTGCAAAATTGTTGCTCTTTTGTTTATAGCAGCGATCAGAAATGACGCAGTGGTGATCAAATACCACAAAAAGAAAGCTCTATTTGTGGGGAAAAAAAAGGACGCAAATTTCGTTTGGGTACAACGTCGCACGACCGCGCAATTGTCAGTTAAAGCCGAATCGCAAAAAGGGCTCCGGTCCTAAAGCTGGAAATCCTTCCGGGGCTGAAGTGGTTAAGAGAAATGTTGACTTTAATGTCACTTTAAAGTAGAAGGCAAGTCAAAACCTAACAATGCTTAAATCTACTCCCACCCCTATTCTAAGCTTATTCTATCTACCCTGTAAAAGGAAAGATGCTCATACTTCCCTTCTCTGAAGTCACTCAGGTCCGGTCGCATGATCTCTCTAGCGCCGGCAGCCAATGAAGAGAGATTACCAACAAAGCCTGGGTGATGACATCACATGTAGGCTTACTATGGGGTATCCATTGTCGGCTATCCCTCCTCTACACTGAAGCCAGTTATGTGACTGGGCTGGAGCAGCTTCAGAATAGGTAAGTATAGGCATCTTTCCTTTTACAGGGTAGATAGACTAGGCTTAAAATGGGGATGGAAGTAAAAAATGTAGTTTTTTGTGTGGAATTGTGCTTCAAGCATTCTGAGCTGGTCTTTAGGGAGTATAGGTAAAGATAAATATCTGAAAGAGGTGCTTATGTAAAACTCCTGGTAAATCATTGTTACTTATTCCTAAGTCCTCTTCCAAGACTGTAGGGGCAACCTCACTGTCACTGGTAAGACTGACCCCCCCCCCCCCCCAGTGGGGTTTATTTTCAGCAATCCTGCAATTAATAAACATGCATAGGTTTTTATCTGATGGTGCCAGTGGCATGCATGAAGTTACCATAAAGTAGACATCTAACCTGTATTGTGGAAACAGCCTATTATAAGTAGGAATGGTAACCCTCCCTACATTTTTAGTGTAAATAGTGTAATAATGTAATTTATGTTAAAATATCAAGGGTAGTTATTTACAGCTAAACATCCAACGTGGCAAAGACTTTACCGTTTTTGAGAGGAACAAAATCCTTGCAAAATTAATGAGAATGTCCTTAAAGGGTTAGTTCAACTGTTCCACAAAAATGTAAAGGTGAACTAACTCACTACACTCACACACACTCCCAGTCTCCGCTGCACTCATCGCCTTCTTTGATTATCGTCTGCTGCCTACACAGCAGGTGTAGTTGTCTGGGCATCTAAAAATGCAGTACACAGTCCAAAGGCTGTGTAAGCATCATAATGCTCGCAATGGTGAGTGGGCATTGGTCAGTGCTGGCATGTGATCATGGAGTGACTGGTGGTGTGAGGAGGGTGTTATGATTTAGTTCACTTTTTCATGGGATTTAACCCTTTAGAGCAAACCCCTTGCTTACCTTAGCTTGCAAAATGGTCATAGATTCATAATTTTGGCCCCTCAGGAAGCCTGCTCGCATCTTCAGAGGACTCCAGGACTCCAAAGACTTGGAGCGCTTTGTTATGCAAATATCCACCACAAGGTCTATGAGATTTGGCCCACCTCTTTCTATACCCCACACCTTTCTCTTGCCCAACAAATATGATCAGCAGCCTTGCTGGTCAGTAGGAAAGCCATTGGACAGGTTATTTGGAGTCCTGTCAGAAGTTTCTTCAATTTAATTGCACAGTCAAATAGTGTACAGGGGGTGCCCGAGTTACAACTTAATGAGTTCTGTAGGTTTGTTCTTAAGTTGCATTTCTATGTAAGTTGGAACAGGTACATTTTTTTAAGTAGAACGCCAGCCAAAAAATACACTATATTACCAAAAGTATTGGGACACCTGCCTTTACACGCACATGAACTTTAATGGCATCCCAGTCTTAATGCGTAGGGTTCAATATTGAATTGGCCCACCCTTTGCAGCTATAACAGTTTCAACTCTTCTGGGAAGGCTGCCCACAAGGTTTAGCAGTGTGTCTATGGGAATATTTGACCATTCGTCAAGAAGCGCATTTGTGCGGTCAGGCACTGATGTTGGACAAGAAGGCCCGGCTCAAATTCTCTGCTCTAATTTATCCCAAAGGTGTTCTGTCGGGTTAAGGTCAGGATTCTGTGCAGGCCAGTCAAGTTCTTCCACCCCTAACCCGCTCATCTTTGTGTTTATGGCTCTTGCTTTGTGCACTGGTCCAAATCATTTGGTGGAGGGGGGATTATGGTGTGGGGTCGTTATTCAGGGGTTGGGCTTGGCGCCTTAGTTCCAGTGAAGGGAACTCTTAAGACATCAGTATACCAAGACATTTTGGGCAATTTCATGCTCCCAACTTTGTGGGAACAGTTTGGGGATGGCCCCTTCCTGTTCAATCATGACTGCTCACCAATACACAAAGCAAGGTCCATAAAGACATGGATGAGCTAGTTCGGGGTGGAGGAACTTGACTGGTCTTCACAGAATCCTGACCTCGACCCGATAGAACACTTTTGGAATGAATTATAGCGGAGACTGCGAGTCAAGCCTTCTCGTCCACATCAGTGCCTGACCTCACAAATGCGCTTTTGGAAGAATGTCAAACATCCCCGTAGACACACTCCTACACCTAGTGGACAGCCTTCCCAGAAGAGTTGAAGCTGCAAAGGGTGGGCCAACTCAATACTGAACCCTACGGACGAAGACTGGGAGGCCATTAAAGTTCATGTGCATGTAAATGCAGGCGTCCCAATACTGTTGGTGATATAGTGTAATTTTTATGTTTTTTGGATAGCATAGGGAGGGTCAACATCCTTGTTACATTTGTTTTGCTGTCTGTGCACCTTTTTCCGAAGATTTCACCTAACTTTCTGTCCTTATGACAATTGGATTTTGAACATTTTGAGTTGTTGTGGAAACAAGGATTGGAGGCATCCTTTTTCCCATAACTCTTACAGGAGTGAATTTCTTCTCACTTCCTGTTGACTCCCTCTGTAAGTATGAGTCGGATGTATGTAACTCTGGGACTCCCTGTACTCTTATAAATGCTGATGGGCAAGGTTGACAACCTACATAATCCACTCCTACAATTCATCATGCTGGTCATTTACAGATGAAATCTGTTTTCTGTTTTTCAGTAGACTCTTAATATGTGCAGTGAGGGGAAAAGGTATTTGATCCCCTGCTGATTTTGTACGTTTGCCCACTAACAAAGAAATGATCAGTCTATAATTTTAATGGTAGGTTTATTTTAACAGTGAGAGACAGAATAACAAAAAAAATATACAGAAAAATGCATTTCAAAAAAGTTATAAATTGATTTGCATTTTAATGAGTGAAATAAGTATTTGATCCCCTATCAATCAGCAAGCTTTCTGGCACCCAAGTGTCTTCTATATAGGTAACGATCTGAGATTAGGAGCACTCTCTTAGAGCCGGTTCACACTGCTGCGACTTGTCAGGCAACTTGAGTCGCCTGACAAGTCGCCTCCATGCAGTGCAATGGAACCGTTCTAATAGGAGCGACTCAGGTTGCTCCGACTTAGAAAAAGGTTTTAAAGGAAGTGCTCCTAATATCAGCTTGTTACCTGTATAAAAGACACCTGTCCACAGACGCAATCAATAGCAATGCTGGAATGGGTTACAAGACCATCGGCAAGCGGCTTGGTGAGAGAGTAACAGTTGGTGAGATTATTCTCAAATGGAAGAAACACAAAATAACTGTCCAATCTCCCTTGGTCTGGGGCTCCATGCAAGCTCTCACCTCGTGGAGGTTCAGTGATCATGAGAATGGTGAGGAATCAGCCCAGAACTACACAGAAGAATCTTGTCAATGATCTCAAGGCAGCAGGGACCATAGTCACCAAGAAAACAATTGGTAACATACTACGCCGGGAAGGACTGAAATCCTGCAGTGCCCGCATGGTCCCCCTGCTCAAGAAAGCACATGTATAGGACTGTCTGAAGTTTGCTAATAAACATCTGCATGATTCAGAGGAGAACTAGGTGAAAGTGTGGTCAGATGAGTCCAAAATCTAGCTCTTTGGCATCAACTCAACTGTGTTTGGAGGATGAGGACTGCTGCCTATGACCCCAAGAACACCATCCCCACCTTCAAACATGGAGGTGGAAACATTATGCTTTGGGGGTGTTTTTCTGCTAAGGGGACAGGACAACGTCACTGCATCAAAGGGACGATGGACGGGGCCATGTACCATCAAATCTTGGGTGAGAACCTCCTTCCTTCAGCCAGGGCATTGAAAATAGGTCATGGATGGGTATTCCAGCATGACAATGACCCAAAACACACGGCCAAGGCAACAAAAGAGTGGCTCAAGAAGAAGCACATTAAGGTCCTGGAGTGGCCTAGCCAGTCCCTAGACCTTAATCCCATAGAAAATACTGTATGTTGAGGGAGCTAAAGGTTTGAGAGTTACCAAACATCAGCCTTGAAACCTTAATGACTTGGAGAGGAGCTGCAAAGAGGATTGGGACAAAATCCCTCCTGAGACGTGTTCAAACCTGGTGGCCAACTACAGAAAACGCCTGACCTCTGTGATTGTCAACAAAGGTTTTGCCACCAAGTACTAAGTCATGTTTTGCGAAGGGGTGAAATACTTATTTCACTCATTAAAATGCAAATCAATGTATAACTTTTTTAAAATGCGCTTTTCTGGATATTTTTGTTATTCTGTCTCTCGCTGTTAAAATAAACCTACCATAAAATAAAATTATAGAATGATCATTTTTGTCAGTGGGCAAATGTACAAAATCAGCAGGGGATCAAATACTATTTCCCCTCACTATATTAATGTCTGGTAGGGAGCAGGCAAAGTAATCTGTATGAAATAGTAGATTGTTCAGTCTGATAATAAATAATGAAAAAGAAGCACTTTGTACTATGCCTATTTTTTACATACTGGAAATTGACTGACAATATATTATGGTATTGATGTTAATGAGTTTTAGTTCAGCAAAGCCTACATATGTGCCCTTCTACTTACTGCAAAGTGCTATTCTTTCTGTTTGTGTTGTCTGTACTGAATTACATCTAAGATCATCCTGTATGACTTTGTTTTCTAGGCTTCGGGAACAAGTTCAGCTTGAAACTAGCCCAGCAATACTGGACCCCATTGACATTCCAAAATAAAACCGATCAGCCAAAATATAAGCAGGGTTAATAATTTTCCTGTTTCTATATACGTATATATTTTGCTCCGTCTTTTCTGGGTTGCTGCAAGCAGCATCGATGCTATACCTTTTTGTGTTAGGTGTACAGCGTTTGAAAGATCAAGTTATTTCCAGTGAGGGGAAATAAAATCTTCCTGCTATATTCTCCTTCTTTCCCTCAAATGAGGTTTGATGCTTTAATACACTAGAAGCAGATTTTACACCCCTTGAGCTTCTTCTGTGGTATTTTTGTTACATGTAAAGAATCTATGGAAGGACATCTTTTTTTTTTTTCTTTATTTTGGTTTACAAATGTGTTAAAACAAAATGACACATACAAGGGAACAAATGTAGATATATATTTTTTCTGTTATGCTTTTGAACCCCCCTCAAATGACCTCTGACACTACAGTACTATCCCCAATTTTGCACTAAATGTCAATGTAATGTCAGTAAAAAATCATGGTACAGATTTAAAAAATGACAGATGTTTACACAACTAGACAAAGGTGTTTATGTTGTCCTTACAAAAGACAAAAAATCATTTCCATTTGCTCCAGCTCTGAAAGTGATTTGCCTGCTGTTTTATCTCTATACTTCCTGATCTTGCAATGACTGTAAATGTTAGCATTTTTCCTTAAATTTAGTACTGATATTCACAGCAGAGCTCAGGTTATTTCCTCTCGCTTGTTACCTTACCAGACAACTGGCTTGCTGGTGAGTGTCTATGCAGAATACACTTATGCCATCACATGGGACATAAAACAGCTGACATCCACTGTTCATGATGTTCATTCCGTGGGACTTTAGGCAGCTTCATAGTTTTTCATAAACTAAAAAGTCCTAGCATTGGACCAACACTCATATTTACAGGGCTCATTTAGCAATACTACTTGAGGGAAGACCTCTTTGTAAGGTTAAAGTTCAACATGAGACTACATTGCCAATTTTAGTTGGCCTGTTTCTATAAAGGTGGATATAAAAAAAAAAAAAAAAAGCTTTAGATGAAGCAGCCTTTAATTATGTCTGTATCTGTGATATCTGAAGTCTGTAAGTCTTATTTTTGCGGAATGTTTGTACTTTCTTCAAAGAAATAATGTTCTAATATGTTAATGAAATGTACGTAACCATTGTCACTTTTTCTGAAAGTGAAACAAAATCATTGATCTTTCTGAAAGGAGGCTTCCCAATGTTATCAATGTTTCACACACGGCAAACTCATTGATTTAGCAATTGCAAATTTACTTTGTTTACATACTCTTGTTTTTAATGACTTTTGTAGGAAAAAGAAAATCTAAAAATAAAGGCTTATATCTTGGTTCATACTTATTTTATGTGAATAACAAATGCCACCCTGTAAGTGAAAGTCTGCATTATCCTAAGAAGTTTCAGTCATGCTAATGAAGTAGAGTTTGATGGAGTTTTGATTGCAAGAGAATAACCTGGATAAAAGAGAGAAAAGGGACAGCTGTAGACATTTGGGTGTATTCACAAGGCTGTATAGAAACAAAAAAGTGTCTATAGACTGTGGTTCTAAAGGCAGAAGGTTTTTTTTATCTTAATGCATTCTATGCATTAAGATAAAAAAAAAAAAACACCTGTGTGCAGCAGCTCCCCTCATCCCCTTAATACTTACCTGAACCCATTTTGATCCAGTGATGTTGCACAAGAGTCTCAGCTGTCCGGAATTCTCCCTCCTCATTGACTGAGACTGAGACAGCAGTGGGGCGTCTTTACTGCTGTCAATCAAAGTCAGTAAGTCAGTGAGGAGAGAGAAGGGGTGGGACCGAACCATGGCTCTGTGTCTGAATGGACACACTGAGCAGCAGCTCCAGTGCCCCCATAGCAAGCTGCTTGTTGTGGGGGCACTGAACAGGAGGAAGGGGCCAGGAGCACCAGTGAGGGACCCGAGAAGAGAAGGATGCTCTGTGTAAAACCACTACACAGAGTGGGTAAGTATAAAATGTTTGTTATTTTTGAGGCTGGATTCACACCATTGCAGTGCAAATTCCAGCCTGTTTGCCTGGGAGAAGGACCGGAGCCGCCGCTCGGCGACTCCTGTCTGTTCTCACAGCGCAGCAGCTGCCCGAGGGGGGAGGGGCCGGGAACAGGGAGAAACATCCCTGTTCAATGCGGAACACATCTGCGGGTCAGATGCATTCCCATTGAACATAATGGGCTGGGAATTTGTACCGCATTGCACAGAAAACGCACACGTTTTCTGTGCAATGCGGAGCGCAAATGTACCGCACCTATGTGAACCAGACACATTGAAAACAATGTGCTTTCAGGTGTCCTGCGAATTGGATGCGGTGTAAGCCGCATCCAATTCGCATAGTTGTGAACCCAGCCTAAACAAGCAAAACAAAGACTTTAATAGCACTCTAATCGTGATCCCCAATCCAATAAAGGAATCTGAATAGCGTAAATCTATTAGATAAGAATACGTATACATCTGCATGTGCAATATTTAAGCTGTTTAGAACCAGATGTTTTAAAAATACCTAAACTTCCTCTGTTATAGTGGAAATCTTCACATGGGCTACAGACTTTCAATTCAGTCTCCTGCAGGCAGCAGGATCAGTGACTTCTTAAAGCAGTATTAAACCCAAAAGCAAATATTTATTATATTGCAGTTTACCAATTCTGAGATGTGATGGGTGTATTTGTTTCCATTTTTAGACTTGCTTTCTTCTATTGTCATCTGGTAATCCAGTCATCAAGTCTGTTGTCTTTCATAGCACATACTCTCCAGCAGAATGTATCGGTTTACCTGGATTAGACAAACCGCTTGACACTGGCAGGGGTGATTTAAAATGATAAGCTTTTATTTATTCATGCAAAACCTCTGCTAATACATTTAACACTCCCCTCCCCCCCAGACTGACAATACCACTGTCTGCTCTACCTCCTCTGCTCATTCCTCCAAAGTTGTGTCTCACTAATACAGGAGGTGTTTTACTGCCCAGATCACCAGGTAAAAACAGGGGGTAAAAGCAAAGTAAAAACAACAAGTGCAGACAGCACATCTAATGCTTGGTAAGCTGCAATATATTACATTTCTGGTTTTGGGTTTAATACCAATTTAAGAATCATAATAGAAAATGTGCACTTTTTAACCATTATATACAACAGACTAACTATTTTGTGAGCTTTAAACGTATAAAGCCAAAGTCACTATATAGGTTTGCTGGTTTCTATTCTGTTTGAGCTTACAAAACGTATTACAAAGTAGATTTACACCTGTGATAATGTCATACCAAAAAAATATGTATGTACACCTCTCAGAGCCCAAACCCCGAATAAGACTAAACAGGGGTCTAGGCAAAATATCAGGTTTAGTTCCGCTTTGCTACCCTAGAACCAAGTTTCTCACATGTCACCATCTCCATGCGTACCATCACATGTTACCAAGACTGTAATGTTGCATTGTTGCATATGAATCACAAGCTATCTGGTTTCTGTGTGTATTCCATTACCATGGTAGGATAGCCATCTGCTATTGATGTTCCTTGTGACGATGAAGACACACTAAATACATTTTATAAAAAACTCCAGGTTGTCATGGTCTCCTGATCACCAATGTAGAGACCATGGGGTTGATTTACTAAAGGTAAGTAGAATATTTGCTTTTCAAAGTAATTTGCCCCAAAGCTTCGTGAATGAGTTGAAGTGCTAGTGACTCTCATTATCCAATCATGTGCAAGCAAAAATGCTGTTTTTAAAAAGAATTTCCGTCCACATGATTGGGTATTCTTTGCAAAATGAAATTTCACTGCATTCACAAATCCCTGGGGAACTTCTTTCAAACTGAACAGCCTATTTGATTTTAGTAAATCAGCTCCCATGTGTAAAATTAGGAAACTGGTAAACATTTCCCTCCTGATAGTTGCTCTGCGGCTGGGCAATTGTCTGGAAAATCCCACAAACTTCATTGGGGTTCACAGCTAATTCTGGCAGATAATACATTGGATGCGCAAATGAAATAATCACTTAGACAGGGGAATAGTCCATTCTAATAGATAGTGACACAAATAGGATAAAGAACAAGTCCATCCAGGCATAGGTGGAGGCAAGGGAGCACATAAGTGTCAAGAACTCAGGGCAAGTCTCTTGATAGGTGCAGAAGCAGTCTCCAGGTACATGCATAAAAAGACTATAGAAGTACCTCTGAGTGCAGACTTTTACTGTTCAGAGTAATGTAGACCACTCACATTTTGGCGCTATATAAGCGCTGCGCAAACTGTTGGCACTATATAAATCCTGTATAATAATTATAATTTATTAGGATTAAAAGGGCACATCAACAAGTTCATCTCCAGCTGCGTCACAACACGCCCAGCGATGTCACTACACCCGACGTCACGCTCTACCACTGTTGATGTGCATTCTTTAATCCTAATAAATGTGAGTTTCCTACATTACAGTAAAATTCTACACTTATGGCCTGTACACATGGTGCAACTGTCGTACAACAGCTTGTTGTACGATAATCCGACCGTTTCGCGTGATTACAACAGCTGACGTTCAACAGTCGTACAACAGAAGTTGGCTGAGCAAACTAGAAAACTTTTGTTGGCCAACAAGCCGCTGTACGACTGTTGACTCGTGTGTACAGAAGTTGGCCCAACAAAAGTTGAAAGTGCAATCATGCATGCTCGGAATCCAAGAAATGTTCCTAATTCACAAACCACATTCACCTGAATTTCCTCGTTATACGCTCGTAACACGTCACTATGTTCGGCTTTGTTGGTCGATTACTTGACTCATGTCAGTACACTAGACACAGCCACCAACAGCCGATTGTTGAACGTGCGGTCCTACAACAGTTGCACCATGTGTACGAAGCATTAGAGGTGCTTTTGTATTCTCTTTTTTTTTTCCAGCTAATTCTGTCAGCCTTAGAAACAGTGGGCTGGAAGTGGAAGTTCACTGTTTTCTTTAACACATGATTACCTCTGAATTAGCATAATTGCGGGAAGTGTCCTTAAATACACTTGCCTTATGCCAGTTTGGAGACTTTTGCAACCTGGAGGTCGTAGTTAAACATTTTCAAGGATGAGAACAAATTATTGCTACATACTGCAACAGGTGTTACGAATTAACCAACTTAGGCCCCTCTTACATGGGACTGACTCCACAAGGAGTCTGCTTGCTCAGCAAAGAATCTGCCTGCTAATCCCCGCTGAACAGGCAGATGACTGGTCCATGTCCGCTCTGCCTGTGCAGAGCGGAAACAGACACAGCCCACTCTCCTCTATGGACAGTCTGATGTAAATGGACCGCCCATCCATTTACATACGACTGCCATCCGATCTGCTAGACAGAATGTTTTTAGAGGATTGGATTGGGTGTAAGGGGATGTAAACGGACACGTGTCTGTTTATACCCTATGTTCCATAGAGGAGAATGGAGGGTCCGATCTGGTTCACCTGAAAAACTGACAGGCAGACCCAATCGGACTGCTAGTATGAAAGGGGCCTTAGAAGGAGTTTCCTGTGGGCAACACCAAAGGAAGTGGTTCTTGGACCACGAATTGAAAACTATGTACATAGTAGCCCACATTAATGGCTTTTTTTCTTTTTTTTTTTTACTAAAGCAGCATCACCAATGCATTCCATCAGTGTGATGTTTTTGCAAAGCATGTAGAAGCATGCTAAAGAAGGTGGAAGTGTTTTAGCTCCATTATGAATTTAAAATTGCTTATATATGCATTCCCTGAGGACTTGTGTGTGTTTAAACCAATTAGCTGTGTAACCATTTAATAAAACAATAAGACCACACCTGC
Source organism: Glandirana rugosa (assembly GCA_018402905.1). NCBI lineage: Eukaryota > Metazoa > Chordata > Amphibia > Anura > Ranidae > Glandirana > Glandirana rugosa. Next base: position 935,855 of record BLSH010257947.1, on the reverse strand, counting down.
ACTTGACTTAGGGTTGCCACCTCATCCCTTTAAACCCGAACACATATGAATTACACAGGTTCTGAGGCTAATTAAATCAGATAAGTCACCAAGTGAGTTTACCACCTTAATCAGCCACAGAACCTGTATAATTCATATGTGTTCGGGTTTAAAGGGATGAGGTGGCAACCCTAACTTGACTGCCAATTTACAGCACAGATAAAAGCATTGCACACAGGCTTAGAAAAACATTAGGCTGGATTTATGAGTGTGGGGTGTAGAAAATAATTTAGTGCTTGTGTTGGTAGGGTGGTGTTTTACCAGTCATGCTGCTATCTAGGTAGGGTGGACTGCTGTGGAATTGATAGAAATGAAAGCCAGCCACAAATCTAAACTTTTATGGAAAATTTGGGCCATCACAAAACCTGCCAAGCACTCACATTTAGCTCTGTCCACTACACCTGACCCATCATTTACCACACATTCACATTTTTCTGTTCCTGTGGGTTGCTTTAAGGAAGCCAATTCATTTTGAAAGATCTCAGATATGCAGCGTGTGTTTTCAAGATACTAAGGCCTCATGCACACTGGACGTTTTTGCTGCTCTTAGGGGTGTGTTGCGTTTTTTTTTTCTTTTTCCTGCCTCTAAACTCCCCTGCATGTTAACTTGTGTGCCCATGGACATAGGCATTTAGAAGCAGAAAAAAGCACTGCCAGCATGACCAGGAGCAGCAGCATTTCTTGCAGCAAAAACGCTTGACGCGCTTAAATGCATCTGAACAAGTGTTTAGTGATTGGACGTTAATTTCAATGGCCAAAATAACAATTTAATAAATGAAATAATGCCCAAGTGCTAAGCGTGCAATTTAAATGTGCCAAAACGCATTACACATGTTTAGAAGGTCAAGCATTTTTTTCTGCCAAAGCACTTCCAGGAGGAAAGGCGTCTAGGAGAGATGGCTGGTGTCCAGCGTGTATGAGGCCTAAGGGAACAGATGTGCACAAAAAACTGTATTGCCTAGTGTGTTGCAGTGACCTTAAAATTGAAAAAAATAGGCCCTAAGGGCTGAAATGCATTTTTGTGATAGGGTGCGTTGCATTGACACGCGCCTTACTGCTTAGTCTGAAACTTGCCTACTAAGTGCTTCTATCTACTGCCATGTAAATCCAGCCTCAAACCTACAGAGTACACTGCACAATAGTATTCTCAAATACATAATCCTTGTCTGATTGAGCTCTTACAAGCAGAAACCAAGAACTTGGGGAAAAAAAAACATGCACAGTTATGAATCACATTTCATAACTAAGTGCATCTAAAAACCTAAACTCATGATATTCTGGTACACTTAACAGTGTCACTTTCTGTTAAACAATCTCATTATCTAATTTCATTCACAGTTTGGATTGGAACTGTTGTGCTGTTGCAGTCTATTAAGCAAAACCGCAATAGCATGCTTAGAGGTACACAGTATGAGATAGCAACTGAAAATCCAATAAAGTGTTCTGCTGTGCACTTCATCAAGGTGATACCTTCACTGACTAAAGGTAATTCAAATAGTGCAGACTAGTTAAAAAAGCAATTAGAGTTATAGGCTTTAATGTGTATTGCATTTGCTACACTGCAAACAAGTTTTGAAGTGAATTTCCATAGTTGCAGACAAATTTGAGAACCCACCATGATATGTTTGCTATGTGTTCTCATTCACACAGCATACCAAAAAATTGGAGTAGGACACCACAAACAGCTTGTATTATTCAAAATAACAAAGGGATATATTTAAAGGATAAAACAAATGTGCATTTACTATTTTTTTTTCTTTAGGAGCCTGGAAAGCATTGCATCAGCAGTTAGCATATTGCGGGTGCAATGCAAGGCTCCTGCAGACTGTCAGTGTTAGCTTAGGTAGAAAGTCGTGCGACTTTACCACGATTTTGTACACGTGTAAAAAGCAGAAAAACGCCCAAATCTGCCTGAAAAAATATCTCCAGAACTTATTTGAGCCTCAAGCATTTTCAGGCTTTTGGCTTCAGGCGTTTTGGAGTGGAGATGTGAACCATCTCCATAGAGAATCATTGATTTTTTTTTTTCCCCTCCAGCGTTTTGTAGCTTTAGGCTTCAAGCTAGAAAACACTCAGGTGTGAATGGGGCCTAACTCCCAAGCACCCCCTTTCCATTACATATTTACAGTTATGCTATGTGAAGGGAAACATGTAACAAACATAATGTAGGTTTTAACCCAAATTTGATTGCAAAAGTGGGAAGACACTTTAACTGCTTCCCAACCGTGCGCCGTCTTTTCACGGCGGCAGTCGGGGAGCTGGGCGCGAATCGCCGTAAATATACGGCGATTTGCATATTGGCCACCAGGGGGGCCTGAGGAGTGTGCCCGCGGCTCGGGCGGACCCGATGTCCGCCGGCGAGCCGCGATGAGCGGCTACAGGGAAAAGAAGGGGAACCGCCGATGTAAACACGGCGGTTCCCCGCCCTGTCAGTGGGGCATGCGAGATCTACTGATCCCTGTCACTGGGATCAGTTAGATCTCTCATGCCCATGTTAGCCCAACCCCCCCACAGTAAGAACACACCCAGGGAACACAGTTAACCCCTAGCTCCCCCCCCAGGTTAACCCCTTCACTGCCAATGACATTTATACAGTAATCAGTGGACATTTAAATTTCTGATCGCTGAATAAATGTCATTGGTCCCAAAAAAGTGTCAAAAATGTCCGACATGTCCGCTGCAATATCGCAGTACCGCTAAAAATCGCAGATCGCCGCCATTACTAGTAAAAAATAAAAAAAAAAATAAAAACCCCAGAAATGAATTCTCATCATCCGTAAACGCGGCCACTTTTGCGCAAACCAATCAATAAACGCCGATTGCAATTTTTTTTATCGCAAATATGAGGAAGAATATAAATCGGCCAAAAACGGTGAAAAAAAATGTTTTTTTATATTTTTTTTTTGGATTTGAATTTTAGCAAAAAGTAAGACATTTGGGTTTTTTTGCAAAATGGTCGCTCTTCTTTTGTTTATAGCGGCGATCAGAAATGACGCAGAGGCGATCAAATACCACCAAAAGAAAGCTCTATTTGTGGGAAAAAAAGGACGCAAATTTTGTTTGGGTACAACGTCGCACGACCGCGCAATTGTCCGTTAAAGCGACGCAGTGCCGAATCGCAAAAAGTGCTCTGGTCCTAAAGCTGCAAAACCTTCCGGGGCTGAAGTGGTTAAAAGAAGCAGCTTATTGGAAAGAAAAAGAAAACTTGCCTGATGGTTAAAGCTACTACAGGGATTGCAGTTGTCTTCCGGCTCTCATACTGAGCAGCTGCCCTGTCGCATAGTAACCAACGGGGGGTCACTTTCTCAGCATGGGCACCATTCACAGAAAGCCTTGCATTTTTCCTCAATGAATGCAAGGCATTATCTGATTGGACGAAGTGGAGACATGGGAGGCAGCAATGTTGCGATTTCCACCGTTTCAAAACAAAGAATGGTTTGCATTCATGGAGAAGAGTGCAAGGTGTTCTGTGGATGGTGCTTGGGCAGAGAAAGCATCAATGGATGCTAGATCCATCAATCTCAAAATAGCAGTGCATTCCTCACCCCTATTCAAAAAGATATTCCATATGTAGTACAGTAATGATAATCGCTATGACATAATGGCAAGTGTATTCCAGGAGCTAACTTGTAAGACCACATTGCATCATCTGCTACCACATCATACTTCATCTTTAACTTACACTGTGAACTATATTCCATCCTTCAACCCCATTCATGGAATTCTTACTTTAGTTTGCCATCCCTGTTTGGTGTTCTACAGAGGCTCCTGATTACATATGGTTGGTATCTGTCATGATGGAAGTTCCCATCCCATGCTGAGGGAAGCTACTATACAGTGGTGCTAGTTTACGAGCAGAATACAACTCGGCAGCACCATGCTTTTCCTGATGACAGCACCATGTGCGGCAACAGCCATCTTGACATATTTCATCAAAAGCCACATTTCCTAAAGAAGTTAGTTGCCAAGTTTGCTAATTACATATGCAGCATGTTTTGCCAAGCACCTTTTCTACAAGTACATCACTTTCACAGCCTTTATTTTTAAAATAAGTAGTTAAAGTGATCTTTGCAACCAGTAACTAGTTTCCAGCAGCATAGCCTGTACCCTGCCAGCCTTATGTTTATGTTCCTCTGGATGGTGAGCAAGTCTTTACTAGGGAGCATTGTTGGGAGACTGGCTCAATGTTGTGTTGAATAAGCAGCCTAGCCTGTCTCCAAAGAGCAATCTCAAGTTGCTTGTTCTCCAGCCAGAATGCATGCAAACGCAGCACTCCGATATTGGAAAAGGCTTCTGTAGATGTGTATGTATATTTTTATATATATGTATGAAAACACACCCAGCATCAGGCAAATATCTGAAACTGAAGTGTATACGGAAGCCTAGGAATAGGGATATGACCAGTAAATAAAGTGGTCGCTGAACTTGCACTTAGCAATTTGCAATGCCAGGCTGAATTAACCAAAAACGTCTGCATTGTTTTAATCTGGTCTTCCATACAGTGCTTTTTATGTGACCGATCCAGTTTAAATTTTGCATGGATCTACAAATAAGGATGAGATCATGCACAAAAATGTATGCAATGTTGGACTTTGTATACATATAAAGTCTGGAGAAGAGTGGAGGTGATGGACACAAGCAGAGTTCAGCTATCAATTAATATTATTGGATAGGTAATGAATAAAATATTTAGTTGCTATGGTAATCGCCTCCATTGTTTATATATCAGGTTCAGAATGGCCAAATCTTTATTTTCTCCTTCATAGTGTTAAACATAAATGTTGTTGCAATCTGTTAGTCTGGGAATTCATATAAATCTAACTTGTAACCCCTAACTCTAAACTGCTCACTGTCTACAATGATGAAAGTATATGTTATCCTTGTTACAATTCTGAACATAATATTCCTAGGTATATTCAGTGCCACTGTGCATAGAAATGTTTTATAAATGGTTTTAAAGTGAACATGTACTATGAATAAACCTGTTTGATGACCCTCATTTGGTGACAGTAGGCCCTGTCTGGTTTCTGCAGACCAATGTTACTACATTCAAAACCTCTGCTACATCCTGGAGGAGGTCCTATGCAAATTTAAACTTTTCAGAATCTCCAGCATAGGCATGTCCCCATCACATCCCACAAAAAGTGAGCACTTAACTGGTCACAAAGACAACAAGATGGCAAAGATTTGGGGGTTTCTGAGGCACAGTAAAGATGTTTTGGGGTCCACAAACTGCATTACAGACACCAATCAGTGCCCACTAGCAACACATAAGGTTAGCTTAACCTGTTTGTTCATCATAGAGGTTTGCTTTAAGTAAAAATATTTTGATAACATTTGTGAATAAGTAAAAGGTTCACAAGACTATGGACAGAAGGCATTTAAAATAAAGATAGCATACTTTGCTTTATCAATACTTTACAATGGAGAGCTAACTCCCCATTCTTTAATGCCATTTCAGGGTAGGAATATGGAAGCAGTTTTTTTCTTAAAGGTGCAAGCTTCAAAGTTGATATCATTGACCTGATTTTGCAATTGTTTCCTCTTAGCCTTATGTGTACACTTTCCCTCTTTCTCTTCTCAGAATGCATATCAATGTCCACAAAGCACCATAGTTGAAATGTACACAATTTTTTACAACTATATTATTCAATACTCTTATGCACTTTCAGAAACTAGTAAACTGTATGTGAGGTCAGGCAGGCAGTTGACAGGGCATAAACTAACTTCCCTTGACCTCTAACCCCTGGCTCTCAGGCTGAAGGGACAAGTTATTATTTAAATAAAGAAAAATCAAGAGTAAAGATAAACCTTTCACAAATAAGCCTGTGCAGTTATTATAATTTAACAGAATATTTAGAATCTTGTATACACGTAAACATAAGCATTAGAGGTTCTCTTTACTCAATACAACTATTAAAGAAAACCACCAATTGTCATTGTCTTGCCTTCTTGTGCCTCAAGCGGCAACTTCGACAGAGCAATAGGCTGCTCATCAAAATTTCATCATTTGAAACGTCTGAATTTGCCACACTGGTGAATGTTTTATGTAGGTTGTTGACATGAATATATAGTCATTTCTTCAATTATTATATAGATCCTTTAAATCTTGAATACTGACCACATAAAATGGTTAACTGCTAAGGTTACTATCAATTGGTTGGTATGTACTGTACTTATTTAATATGTTAATACATTTTTTTTGTCTTTGTTTTGCCCCTGGAGGCCGATAATTATTGCCTACAGCTGTTTCCAATAAACTATATATTCACTAACATTGTTCTCCCGTCAGTGAAGCTCACTGTGTAAGATTGAATACAGTACTAGGAAAAACTGTATATTGTTGTTTAAGAAAATGAACTTTTCCCTTTTTAAATGAGAAGATATGGAAGCCTAATAACAATAAGCTTTTCTGCTTTTGCAAAATAACTGTTTGTCAAGAGTATTGATGCAATTGTATTTTAGTCTAACAGATGTATAGATTTTTTATGTAATAAAAGATTTTTGTACTGTAATTTGTGACTTCTTTTGTTTGTGCAGATATGAAAAAATTAAGAATTGTAATGACATAAATGTGGCCACTCCTACTTACATTTGTTGTTTCATGTAAAACTGATAAGACCTAAAGCCCAACTTCAGCCAAAACTGTGTATTTTATGTTGTGTAGAATGGGGAAGGTTTAAGGCCTCTGTATTGCTGTCTCTCCATATTGGGGACGTTTCCCCTCACATCCTTTCAGGAAATCTCTCCAAGGAAGACTCAGAAAAAACAAAGGGATAAGAGAAAGTTTAGAAATTCTGACAGTGTTTTTGGTAGTTGTCTTTATTATCTTGTCGCACTGACAGCTGACCACACCAACCCCTTTTATTGTACTGATGGCACAGAAAGTAAGGAGAAATCCATGCGGGGGGGGGGGGGGGGGACAG
>BLSH010257947.1:906809-918148 GCA_018402905.1 Glandirana rugosa | reverse complement strand
GTTGCTCCCTGCATGTTGGGCCTCTGTATGTGGCCAGGCTGTGTAAAAGTGTCAGACATGTGGTATCGCCATACTCAGGAGTAGTAGAATGTATTTTGGGGTGTAATTTGTGGTATGCATATGCTGGGTGTGAGAAATAACCTGTTAACATATGACAATTTTGGGGGGAAAAAAATAAATAAATAAAAAATTCATTTTGCAAAGAATTGTGGGAAAAAATTACAACTTCAAAAAATTCACCATGCCTCTTACTAAATACCTTGGAATGTCTACTTTCCAAGAAGGGGTCATTTGGGGGGTATTTGTACTTTCCTGGCTTGTTAGGGTCTCAAGAAATGAGATAGGCCGTCAGTAAATCAAGTGTGATCAATTTTCAGTGATTGGCACCATAACTTGTAGACTCTATAACTTTCACAAAGACCAAATAATATCCACTAACTAGTTTTTTTTTTTACCAAAGATAGGTAGCAGTATAAATTTTGGCCAAAATTTATGAAGAAAAATTACTAATTTGCAAAATTTTACAACAGAAACGAAGAAAAATTAATTTTTTACAAAATTTTCGGTTTTTTTTAATTATAGCGCAAAAAATAAAAAACCCAGCGATGATTAAATACCACCAAAAGAAAGCTCTATTTGTGTGAAAAAAGGACGCAAATTTCATATGGGTACAGTGTTGCATGACTGAGTAATTGTCATTCAAAGTGTGAGAGCGCTGAAAGCTGAAAATTGGTCTGGTTGTTAAGGGGGTTTAAGTGCCCAGTTGTCAAGTGGTTAAAGGGACAGATTATTGTTTCTTGCACAAAATCAAAAAGTGCATCTACATAGCTGGTTTAAAAAAAAAAAAAAATTCTAAAAACTACATTTGCGGCCAGCGGTGCATTTCTTGCACAAAAAAAAAACAGTGTTGGCTACCTCCTCCCCCGCGACTTTCACCGCCTCCTCAACCTCCAACTCCACCTCCATTTTTAATTTTTTTATGTGATTTTAGCTTAAAAATTATTTTAAGTTATTTCCCTATCCCCATTTCTTTGTAGGGCACTTGTCCAACACTTACCCCCATTTTCCTTCCTTTTGCAGACCTCTAGGATTGCCAGGACTTTGTTACAGCCATTTTTGTGCTTAAAAGTTCGGGTCCCCATTGATTTCAATGGGGTTCGGGGTCCGGGTCAAAGTTCGGGTCAAGTCCGGACCCGAACCCGGACTTTGTCTGTAAGTTTGGCCGAACCTGCCGAACCCGGACTTCCAGAGGTTCGATCAACTCTACTGGTGGGGCCACCATTAAAGTGAACACATTGTTTATAAGCCCTGATATAATTACACAGCTCTATACATAGCATATTGAAGAATTCAAATATCTTCATAATGAAATTAAATCTCTGCCTGCACAGGAGATGATAGCTTTATCTTCAGCACAGTCTTAAAGCCACCACATATGCAGGGAATTTGGTCAAAAGCCATTTAACCTGCCTAAATGTTTTTTGAAGAAAGTAAAGCACCAGGAGGACAATCCAAAAATCACAATGTTTACCTGCAAGGCAAGCTCTGTGCTGTTACTGCCCCGGTTAGAAATCAAATCTAGGACAGTGGTGCTTTAGGGCTACCCTAACAAAGACAGCCATATTAAGCTACAGAAAAAGTCAAGTGTTCAGAAAAAAGAAATGGCGTGCTGTTTTTGAATATCTGAAAACTGAGCCAGCATCATAGGGAATCATTAGAATGCAATAGAGAAGTTGCCACCCTCCCCTGCTTTTTGTACTGCCATCCCATGTCCTATATAACCCCAATACTGCACATTGATTTGATGTTGTCCCACTTCTTAATAACATTTCAGATGATCAGGAATTGAACGTAAACCTTCTGAAAATGCTAGTTGCAGATAAAGCCTTGTGACCTTTTGTCATCTTTCCTGATATGCATACTTGTTCTGAGTTAGTGATGAATAGTAACATTTGTGTGTCAACATAGTAGACAGAAAACTAGCATTTTCAGAATGAGGTCAGCAATGGATATTTCTTTATTTCTATCTGCACAGGTTTACTTTAACCCTCCTAAAACGATCTTAATAATATTGACAGCCATCTTTCTATCAGTCTTTAGCTTAGCCAAGTGTCAGTAAATGACAAATGGATCATTGTCCACGTTCATTTTTCTTGTCAACAGTTCCAGTAACATGTTGCTTTCACTGAATGTGCGCAAGCTTTCATCACTCTATCCTGGTCAAATTTAAAAATAGCTTTACGACCATGGGCTGAAGCCAGTTTATGAGATACGTTAAGCTCGTGGCTAAATATCACAGCTTCAAATTGATCCCTATTCATACCAATGGGGTACATGCCACGGGCCTCAAAGTGGCAGGGTCTGCCACAAAACTGCCCCGTTTGATGACATCCTACTATACTTAAGTCACCTGCACATTTATCTTTCCAATATGCTAAGACTTCTCTCTAAATTTGCTTGATTGTCGGGCCTTCATGTTAATCACTCCAAATCTATTTCCCTGAATGTCATTTGTTCTGTGCTTTCCCTACAATCTTTTACAAAAATAATTGTCATCTTGGGATTACACGTAAATCTGCTGGTTTGGTTGCATCCATATAATCAAAATGTCATATTTACCTAAGCTACTCTACCTCTTGCAAGTCTTATTTATCACGCTCTCCCCTCCCACATCCCCTCTCACATCAATCATCACAATCCTTGCAAACACAAATGTTTAAATTCACATGGGGTTCTACTTGCCCAGACTCAAAATAAACACCCTTTATAAATCTAAGCTAGGCTGGGTGCACACCTAATTGGATGTGGGTTTCTCTATGAAGCCGGTTCACACATCTCCACTGCGGCACCGGAGCAAATTTGCACAGGGGTCTTGTGCATCTTTTGATCCATTTCAGGTCCTAATTCAGCCCAAAATTTGGGCTGAATTCAGACCTGAAATGGTGAATGGAGATGCACCGGACACCTGCTGTGAGCCGCATAGTGTGAACGCAGCCTTATCTGGATTCCTCTTGCCTTATGTCCATAATCCCTTGATCTGGTCCTAACACAATACCCTGTCTATATGTGACTCAATTAAATATCTCACAAGCTTTATCTTGCCTAACCTTTCCTTGGTTCATAATTTTTCTTTTTAACAAACCCTATGATGAAAAGAGTGATATCTGTGATATATTCTACTATCTTGAACAATTCCTCTTACCAGGCTCCCTCCTATTGCCTCTGATAGGAACCTGAGCTTAACAAAACCCTCTCTCTGGAGGACTTGAGTGAAATTTGACTTCCGTGCAGTGGAAAATTTCTATAAAGTTATGTCTAGTTATTAATTTATTGCTCTAATTCACCCCAAAGGTGTTCTATCAGATTGAGGTCAGGACTCTGTGCAGGCCAGTCAAGTTTCTCCACTCCAAACTGTATATACAGTATCTCACAAGAGTGAGTACACCTCTCACATCTCCCAGAGGAGATTTTAGGAGAGCTGGACAGGGCCGTAGAAGGTCCTTAACCCATTAGCAGGATCGGTATCTGCTCCTTTGTGCAAGGAGGAACAGGATAAGCACTGCCAGAGCCCTACAAAAATGACCTTCAGCAGGCCACTGGTGTGAATGTCTCTGACCAAACAATCAAAAACAGACTTTATGAGGGTGGCCTGAGGGCCCGATGTCCTCTAGTCTAGTCTGCACTGTGGAGCTTGATTGGCATTTGCCATTGAACACCAGAATTGGCAGTCCCACCACTGGTGCCCTGTGCTTTTTACAGATGAGAGCAAGTTCACCCTGAGCACATGTGACAGACATGAAAGGGTCTTGAGAAGCCGTGGAGAATGTTATTTTGCCTTTAACATTATTCAGCTAGATCAAATTGGTGGTGCGTTAGTGATGATCTGGGGGGCATATCCATGGAGGGACGCACAGAACTCTTCAGGCTAGACAATGGCACTATTAGGTACTGGGATGAAATCCATGGACCCATTGTCAGATCCTATGCTGGTGCAGTGGGTCCTAGGTTCCTCCTGGTGCACAACAATGCCCGGCCTCATGAGGGGAGAGTATGCATCCAGTTCCTGGAGGATGAAGGAATTGATACCATTGAATGGCCCCACGCTCACCTGACCTAAATTCAACAGAACACCTCTGGGACATTATGTATTGGTCCATCTGACGCCACCAGGTTGCACCTCAGTCTGTTCAGGAGCTCAGTGACGCCCTGATCTAGATCTGGGAGGAAATACGCCAGGACACCATCCGTCATCTTATTAAGAGCATGCTCTGACGTTGTCAGGCATGCATACAAGCATGTGGGGGCTATACAAACTACCATTTTGAGTTGTTGCAATGAAATTTCAGCAAAATGGACTAGCCTGCTGCATCATTTTTTTCACTTTGATTTTCAGGGTGTCTTTGAATTCAGCCCTCTGTAGGTTGATAATTTTCATTTCCATCAAACTATGTGGCATCCTTTTGTTCCTAACACATTACCCAGTCCATATCAGTATAGATATCCAGCATGATATTTTTCTCCATTGAGATCTGATTTTTTTCAAAGTGTTCCTTTAATTTTTTTGAGTAATGTGTGTATATATATATATATATATATATATATATATATATATATATATATATATATATATACACAGTATATATATAGCCATTCAAACTATTGCTCAGGTATAGAAATCCACAATTCCTTAATTTTTCTAAACTTAAAAGGTGCATGCAGGGTATGTTCAATAACTGTTATATTATGCTACTCATGAAAATTGTCTCTTTATCTCTCAGCCATGACTTTACTAGTTATTACCCTCCTTCAAAGGAGACATCCTTCACCTCTGAGGCCCTGAAACAAGCCCCACACCAATAGTTAAACCCTATTCTCATTTCTATTAACAGGCCTTGACTAGCCATCTGAGGCTGCCCCCTTTCCTTTCCTTTCTTTCCATTCTCCACTCAGGGGAAGATTTCTATTTAAATCTCTTTTTGAAGGTTCTCAGCAATTAATTTTGACATTGCCTTGGTTCATAGAGGGCTGAGAGGGTATACTTGCCCCCTAGGAGTAGTGCAGCCTAAAATTAACCGGTTATTAAAAATGGAAGGAATCTCACAGCCAGCTCATCTTTAAGCACTTACCAACTGCCCGCCGTCGTTGTACGTCGATACTTTGACGTGGAATACCGTTGTTATGGTAGCAGATAGCTACCATAAGCCTGGTATCATTTTTTTCAGCGGGCGGTCGGCTTTCAGATATAAGTAGTCTCTGCAGCGAATTCTCTGCAAGATCACTTTTATCGGGGGCGGGAGGGGCCCCCCCACTTCACCACTTTCCGGTCATCTCGGCTGCTTACCGGATCCATCTGTAGCAGCGGAGACAATCAGGTCCGCTCCACTCACTGCCTGGATGCCTAGATGGCGTCCGCTCGGCTTCATGGCATTCAAGGGCGGAAGTGGCGTCAAACGTCACTTCTGCCCAATGCTCTTAAAGGAGACAACTTTTTTTAAGTGACTTTTTTTTAATTGCATTTTAGTGTAAATGTGAGATCTGGGGTCTTTTTGACCCCATATCTCATATTTAAGAGGTGCTGTCACCTCAATTTTTGTGACCCAATTTTTTTTAAAAGTACAGTGTAAAAATAAAAAGTAAAATAAATAAGAAAAAAAAATTTAGAGCGTCCCATCCTGCCGAGCTCACAAGCAGAAGCGAACGCATACTTAAATCCCGCCCGCATATGGAAACGATGTTCAAACCACACATGTGAGGTATTGCCACAATCGTTAGAGTGAAAGCAATAATTCTAGCACTAGATCTCCTCTGTAACTCAAAACTGGTAACCTGTAGAAATTTTTAAACTTCGCTGATGGAGATTTTTAAGTGCCAAAGTTTGTCGCCATTCCAAGAGCGGGCGCAATTTTGAAGCATGACATGTTGGGTATCAATTTACTCGGCGTAACATTATCTTTCACAGTATAGAAACATTGGGCTAACTTTACTGTTGCCTTATTTTTCAATTCAAAAAAGTGATGTTTTTTTCAAAAAAAATTGCACTTTTAAGAACGCTGCGCAAATACGGTGTGACATAAAATATTGCAACGACTGCCATTTTATTCTCTAGGGTGTTAGGAAATTTATATAATGTTTGGGGGTTCTAAGTAATTTTCTAGCAAAAAAATGATTTTAACTTGTAAATCCCGAATCTCAGAAAGAGGCTCTGTCCTTAAAGCAGAACTCCGGGATCAGCAAAAAATCCCCCATTAGTACACCCCCTACACTAAAAACAGTTATCACATTTGTGAAATTACTTATGATTGAAGAGAAAATATTAGTTGAATTTTAAGGAAGTGAGCTCCTCAGTTAGAAAAATGCATCATGTATTCTGCCAGGGAGGCTCTGTCAGAACAGTGATTGCATCATATCCTCTTCTCTCTCTTTACACAATCCTCAAACTACATTTCCCATCATGCTTTGCATATTACAGTGAATGTGGGAGGTACACTAGGCCTGTACATGTAAATGTGTATAAGCCCACTTCACCATAAATCACACTCCTCATTCTGCAGCCAGGCCCACTACTCAGTCACACACAGAACAGGGCAGGGTAAGTTACAGACTTATAAATGCAAAACATGTATTCTCCCCCCTCCACACACAACAGGACATAAACATATTGTCCTTACATGCTTTCTGTAATCATTAGTGATCTGTACACACATCCCATAATGATATATTATACACACTGTACTCTGCTGTAATTCACTATTATAAATATTCCTCCTCCTCCTGCTGTAGCATTGAGATCTTTCTAACAGCAATCAGTGCTGGTATGGCGTATGAGAACATCCCTAGCCGCTCTACAGAAAGAATTGGGCCATGATGTTTTACATCAGCATGTGACACAATTAAATGTCAGCATGGAAAAAACAAAAAAGTGCAGCGCTAACTTATTAATGAATAACACAATAATGGTGGAACCCTCTAATGTATAGAAATCTCAATAGACTTCAATATTATCACAATACTAGCCACTGATATGTCTGCAAGCTTTGCAGGGATGGTGGAAACCCCTCCTAAAGATATTTGGCAGTGTACGGTGTCAGTAAAGCAGTGGGCGGTGTCCACTGCTTATCAGTGTAGCTTATCAGTGCAGCCTCAGCAGTGTCCATATGTGTAACCTCATCAGTGCCCATAAGTGCAGCCTTAGTGCCCATTAGTGCAGTTTATCAGTGCAGTCTCAGTGCAGTTTGTCAGTGCCCATAAGTGCGGTCTCATCTGTGCCCACCAGTGTGGCTTATCAGTGCCCATCAGTGCGGTTTATCAGTGCCCATCAGTGCAGTCACACCAGTGCAGCTGATCAGTGCAGCTTACCAATGCCCATCAGTGCGGCTTATAATTGCCGCTTAATAGTGCCCATTAGTGCAGTCACACCAGTGCCCATCAGTGTGGTCACATCAGTGCCCACCAGTGCCACTTATCAGTGTCCATCAGTGCCACATATCAGTGTCCACCAATGCCGTTTATCAGTGTTCACCAGTGGTGCTTATAAGTGCCCATCAGTGCGGTCTCACCAATGCCCAACAGTGCAGAGAAGGCATCAATGACAGATCAACCGTCCCCACCCCCGCCATCTCATCAATGACAGAGTTATGACAGGTCTGGTATTCCTGGTATGCCTGGCATGTCTTCTATGTGAAAACACTGCTCGCTGTAACTTTTCTCCTCCCATCCCCGCATTATGAAATACAGAGCAGAGCACACTGTTCCAATGCGGGGATGGGAGGAGAGAAGTTACAGCGATCGGTGTAGTAGGCATGCCAGGCATACCAGGAATTCCTGGTATGCCTGGCATGCCTGCTATGTGAAAACACTGATCGCTATGGCGGCAGACATACATCCATTCACTTAGATAATGACAATGAATTCCTGGTATGCCTGGCATGCCTGCTATGTGAAAACACTGATCGCTGTAACTTCTCTCCTACCATCCCCGCATTGGAATAGTGCGCTCTGCGCTGTATATCATAATGCGGGGATGGGAGGAGAAAAGTTACAGCGAGAGGTGTTTTCACATAGCAGGCATGCCAGGCATACCAGGAATACTGGTCATAGCCGAGATCTCTGCTCTCTCTCATTGATGAGAGGGCGGGTGGGCGAAGCTGGCAGGGAGGAGGAGGAGAGGAACCACCTCTATGGGAGGCATAGACCGGGGGCTGTGAGACCCCCTCCACCCACTACAGTGAGCAGGACGGAAATACAAGTCCCTGCTCGCTGTTAGAAAAACTGCAGGTGGGAGTGCCAAGACCACTGGCTGGCAGTTCAGGAGAAATATCAGCCAGCGGTCTTACAAACAGGAAATCACTGGGCAATAAAAGTTTTTCAGCAAGTTCAGCAGGCTATTGCAGAGGAACTACAGAGCTCAGCAGAGGATGGATGGCATAGTTGGTGAAGGTAGGAAATCAGCAACAAGGAGATTGAAAAAAATTTTCCCCAGAGTTCTGCTTTAGGTGGTTAAAGCACTTTGCAAAGCCTTCAAAAAGGTCAACATGAGGGATGATTGTTAGAGTCTCTGGAGGCAAGAGAGTGCAGGAAGCACAGCAGACAATTGGACTGCTGTACAGAAATGTACAGGGGTCACAGGAAGAATAGGAATTAAGGGGTTCCTGGACTGCACAGCGGTCAAAGAGGACACTGTACAAGTGGTGGAGGAACGTGGTGCTCTGGAAGTTCCAGGCAAGTGCTTTAGAGACTTGGGGATCAGCTACATGGTGATGTATTGGCTTGACTTTTAAGGAAGCGCCTGGGCCTTGATTAGCACTGAAGCTGACGGCCCAGTGCTGAAAAGAAGCACAGGCGAGTGTGACAATCATTGCTTCATAACATGGGATCCCAGCTTATTTCCTCACCCCAAATAAATTCACTACCAAGCAGACCTGCCACGTGTCCAAGAGTCGATGTTGCTCCAGACCAAATCCTTAAATGAAGGTCATGCTGTGTATGGTGGCAGACATACATCCATTCACTTACATAATGACAAGGAGGCTGGATGTTGATGATTGTGATGCATTTCTTCTCTCCTCAAGACCTCATCATGTTTTTTTTATATAGTATAAATAAGAATATGCCTAACCATTAGGTCACTTTCACACGGGCGGATAGAATTCAGCTTTTAGCTGCGGATAGATGAAGTTATCTACTGCAGCTAAACTCAGACAATGCTTTCCTATGGCCCCATTCATACACTACATTTAGCAACGGTTTCTCTATATGGGGTTTTGTGCGGTTAAAAAAAATAAATTTGATTGCGTCCAGGAATGATTTATCACAGCTATCTGCACATAACTGCAGATAATCACAGTGTACTATTTCACCTGCAGATAGCAATGGCAAAAAGGAAAGAAAAACAACAGGAAGCACTTCACATATGACAAGAATGTTCCACTGCAGCTAAACGCAGCCACATGTAAACACAAGTAATCCGGGCTAAACGCAATGTACAACTGCAAGTGTTCGTTGTGCCTGAAGTCTTGGAATTTCGAAATAACAAAACATGCTTTTAACAGCGGCAGGACAGCCGCCCGTGTGAAAGGGGCCTAAAATATACATATCTGTAAAGCACACCACTAACACTTCTATTCACTAATATTAAACCCCCTTCTAACAAATTGACTTTAAACCTAACCCCTAAAATGAGCTATTGAGTCCCCTAACACCATTGATTAGGGTCAGTTTAAATTATAAGGGTTCTAACATTTACCCTTAATGTAACATTTGACCTACCCTTATACTTATCCAGGGCCGCCATCAAGGGGGGACAGCCAATACACTTGTAAGGGGCCCAAGCGTCCCCAGGGGCCCGGCCGGAGGGCCCCAGGGTCTGCCCACACCCCCAACAGCAGCATCATAATAAAATTACACTTTTAGCAGCCAGCCACTGGCCTGCGCGCCTCCAACAACAGAGAAGCACTGGCTGCAGCCTTGCACACAAGCAGACAGTAGCCCGGACACTGATTCCTCCTCCTGATACGGCACTCGCTCTGCTTCCCTGCTGAGGCGGACCTTGCTGTTAGGTTAGACATGTGATTGGGTGGGACTCGGGGAGGGGGCGTGGCCAGCCTCATCAGTGGTGGGACCCAGCCCATTTTAGCTGCATGCATGCAGATATGGTAAGTCAATCAGGGTGTGTACAGTAGGGTGCTGCTGTAGAGTGGTGTGTGGAGTGGATCAGAGGCATAACTAGAGCCTTCAGGGCCCCGGTGCAAGAAATTATGAAGGACCCCCTGACCCCTGGCCAGGGCCGTTCCCTCTTCCCACTGATCCTGGGGCCCTTTACTCCTATCGCGGGTCCCTTTATTACGGTACCGCAGCGGGACCCTTTCACAAGTTCTGCAGCAGGCCCCCTTTCTGCTATCTTCGGGCTTCCCATGGTGGTGAAATGCAACCTTTGCCATCCTGATAGTTCCCTCACTGGTGTCAGTAGTTTTTCATTTTTATTTTTATTTTATTGTTTTTTTTACCATTTCATTTTATTTTGTTTACAATTTTATTTTTACAATTTTCTACATTTTTTTAGGAGCTCTGTTGGGGGGCTTTGATGAGATATCAGGGGTCTATACAAACCTCAGCTCTCAATTTCCATCTATGTAGCCTCAGCTGCACAGAATGAATGGACAGGAATAGCTGTGCACCGAGCCTCCCATTCATTCAGAAATGGAAGTCTAGTAAAAACTGTTTTTCTTTGCTTCAGTTATGAATGAACCAATTGGTACCAATCACTGACTCTGTTCATTCAGAAAAGGAGGGAGCCGATAAATTACAAATTTATCGACCCGTACCCATCTCTCCATCATATACATCTTCAACAGCAGCTGGCAGGAGAGAGGAGGGGGAAGACAGCAGCTCTGTGGGGGGGGGGGGGGGGCAGGGAAGCACACAGGGACCCTGGGTACAGCAGAAGACAAGTAAATCGGATAGAGGAAAATGGAGAAGATTGGGTCCTCTAAATGCCACCCCCGCCATCCCTCCTATTCAGGTGTACAAGGGAGGCACACAGGCTCCTTGGACCATGGGACCCTGTTGCGATTGCAACCTCTATCGTTACGCCCCTGGAGTGGACTGTATTTATTCTCTTCAGATGGGACATCATACACCTGCACCTGATAAGCTGACACAATGGAATTACTTTGTGAAAATGGATGACGATGTTTTTGAAGGAGATGTTTTTGGGTGGAGATGAGATTTACATTGTGTAACTCGCATCCCCACCCAGAATAATCTACATCCCTCTCCATCATCCCCATCCCTGCCCAGAGCCATCCTCATCGAGACCCGTCCCTACCCCTACTACCTCTCCC
>BLSH010257947.1:879143-905156 GCA_018402905.1 Glandirana rugosa | reverse complement strand
ATCATACATCCCTCTCCATTATCCTCATCCCCACCCAGAATCATCCTCATCCCTCGCCATCATCCTCATCCCCACCCAGAATCATCCATCCCTCTCCATTATCTTGTTCCCCACTCAGAATCATCCTCATCCCTTTCTATCATCCTCATCCCTACCCAGAATTATCCATTCCTCTCCATCATCCTGATCCCCACTCAGAATCATCCTCATCCCTCTTTATCATCCTCATCCCAGCCTAGAATCATCCTCATCCCTCTCCATCATCCCCATCCTTGCCAATAATCATCCATCCCTCTCCATCATCCTGATGCCCACTCAGAATCATCCTCATCCCTCTCCATCATCCTCATCTCCATTCACAATCATACATCCCTCTCCATTATCCTCATCCCCACCCAGAATCATCCTCATCCCTCGCCATCATCCTCATCCCCACCCAGAATCATCCATCCCTCTCCATTATCTTGTTCCCCACTCAGAATCATCCTCATCCCTTTCTATCATCCTCATCCCTACCCAGAATTATCCATTCCTCTCCATCATCCTGATCCCCACTCAGAATCATCCTCATCCCTCTTTATCATCCTCATCCCAGCCTAGAATCATCCTCATCCCTCTCCATCATCCCCATCCTTGCCAATAATCATCCATCCCTCTCCATCATCCTGATCCCCACTCAGAATCATCCATCCCTGTCCATCATCCCCACCCACAATCATCCATCTCTCTTCTGGAGAGGGATGAGGATGATGCTGGGCGGGGATGAGAATGGGAGTCACATTGTAGAGAGGAATGTGAATGATGACTCGGTGGGATGGCCAGTGGTGGGATTCGGTAGGACGACCAGTGGGTGTGCCCTGGGGAATGTTGGTAGTCAGGGCCCAGGGGGGCCCAGGCCTAAAGCTGTGTAAATTTCTGATGGCTGCCCTGTACTTATTCCTTAAAATGGTTGTAAACTCAGACATGAAATATAAACAAAGCGTATCCTTCTATCATGTGTACTTGTCCTAATTAGGAGCACTAAGTGTCATTTCTGTCTGTTGCTTCCTTCCTCTGCTATAAGAATGAATCACATCTGGCATGTTTTCCTGAGACCAAGAGAAAAAAGTGACAGGGGAGGGATCTCCAGCACACAGCCTGTGATTAATAGCCCCAGCTCTATTCCCATGTGCTGTGTGAAGGATGGTGTGTCTCTTCCCTCCAATCAGCTCTCAGACCTCTCCTCACTGAACTCTGCAGAGTGTAACTTCAGCTCTCTGTCCCCTTTCTTCTGACAGCTCAGACAAGCTTTATAAATTCTGAACTTTTACATAGTTACATAGTTAGTCAGGTTGAAAAAAGACACAAGTCCATCCAGTTCAACCAAAAAAAAAAAAAAAACTTTGAATGGATGTAGAGAAGAGAGGGCTTCATATAGACAGGTACAACTTATGTAAGAAGATTTATTTCATCTCTGTGTATTACCTGAGGCCAGTCACTTCACTGGGTATTTGTAAGGGTTTACAACCACTTCAAAGCCCAACTCCAGACTGAATAAGAATTATTCCTTGTAGCTGGGCTGTGCTTTTTTTTTAAATCAGAAAAAATGTATTAAGAACTATGAAACAATACATGGTGAAGTCACTTTCCGAAGAGTAATGTCACACATTAGGTATTACTAAAATTGTTTTTGTACAACAGTGCACATGTCTACAAATACAATTCTTAAAAGGTGTGTATATGTCTCAATATGCGTGCCATGCCAACAACTCACTGTATACATGTTCATAAAAGAAACACCATATGGTAGTACCCCCTATCCATCCTATAGCCATAGTACCTAACAAGGTACAGTTGTTGCACCCAATTATTATAATAGCAATCTATCCAGGACTAAGGCTGCTTTCACACTGGGCCATCCGAGCGTTAGCGGTAAAGCACCGCTAGTTTTAGCCGCGCTTTACCGTCATTTTTGCGATGGTTTTTGGCCACTAGTGGGGCGTTTTAACCCCCAAGAAGTGGTTAACAAGAGGTTAAAAGCACCTGTTTTGCAGCACGTTGGAAGCGCTTTTCAGGTGTTTTCGGAAGCACTGGCCATTCAGTGCAATGGCAGGGGCAGTTTAGTAGCCCAATACTGCATGCAGGACTTTTTTTCCCCGTCCCGCAAGGGCATCGCCCCAGTGTGAAATCACTCGGGCTTTCACACTGGGGTGGCATGAGAGGCAGTTTTCAGGCGCTTTACAGGCCTAAAATGCCTGAAAACTGCCTCAGTGTGAAAGGAGTCTAAGAACCAACAAACAATACATGGCCAATTCACTTTTCAAAGAGTAAAGAAGCTATTTTACTTATCCGTTCCTCCTCTCCCCCGGCAGACAGCATTCCCCCACGTTCCAGCAGTGGACTGGCCCTTAGCATCCTCACATCCAGACCAGGACTATGGACCCTTCTCTGGTTTTGATGACATCAGGACCCCAGACTGCTAGAGAACAGGAGTACAGAAGCTGTGGGGACTGGCCTAGCTGCTGGGAGTCCATTGAAAGAGCTTCTTCTTGTGAAATATCTACTCTGTATTGCCCAGGATCTATTGCCTCCTACGGAAGAGGTAAGGTCAATATAAATTGAATGTCCCTAAATTATCCTAAATAAATTTGTGAAAAAGGTACGTGCCACCAAGCTGCCCAGCAACAGAATCCTAAATAGAGCTAGTATGGGGATGGAACTGTATAAGCAAATAGCTGGTATAGTTAGAGCTATGTTTCTGTTGCTATGTCATTTACTAGTGACAGGATTGCTAAGAAACCATTCACATTCTTATATTGTGCCAGACCAGGGAGATATCACTCCATTGCTGCTTACTAACTAGCGGGTGAGATTCTCCAACTACCAAGTCCAGCAAAGCAAAGATGCTCATTACTGTGTAGATAATTGCTACACCTTGATCATTCTGCAACTAATGATGTGTTGTTAGCGGCATAATTGTTCAGATCTGAATTATTACACACAACATAATCCCACAGCGATTTTGTGATGTCTGGGAGTGATGGGAAGTTGCAAAGTAGACATGCACAAAGTGCCTAGTCCACTGCATGCACCAAAAGATGTTGGGTTCCCAGTGTTGTTAATAGCAAGGGGGAGGGTGGGCCAATTGATGAAGACTGCACCCACAAACTTTTTTTTTGCTGCCCTGCAGGGGCTGTATTTAGGGGAGACAGATAAGACCTTTAAGGCCTCATACACACGGGCGTTTTTTGACACCACGGTTTTTGGGCGTTTTTTTACAGCTCTCCATGTTATTCAATGGCCCCCTAAAACGCAGACGTTTTTGAGCAGTAGAGGGCATCAGCATTAGTGAGCTGTAACTAGAACTCAGGACCAGCGCGTTCCGAGGCTGTAGCGTTTTGGCGTTTTTGACGTTAAACCGGCAAAACACTCACGCCGTACCGGCGTTAACCAGCGTTTTTGACGCCGCTGTTTTCAGGTTAAGAAATAACAGAGGAATGTTTTTTTTTTTAAAAAACGCCTATTGATGCCGACGCTCACTAACGCTCAATAACGCTCACTAACGCCCATGCAAAAGGCCAAAAAAAACAAAGATTTTCCCCTGATGTCGGGCCCGACATTTTGCTAATTTTTTTTCATACTCCCATGTATGAGCCATAAATATCAAAGTATACACTGAACTACATAATGGAGGCCATGATAACTAAATATAAAAATAATCAGGCGCTTTAAACAGCTTTAATATAGATCGTTTAATACACTAAATTGCATTAAAACAAATAAAAAGGAGTTATTATTTCATCTTGCAATCTCTTGCACCCTCTAGTGCACCTGGTGGGAATTTCTGTGAGTAAGCCAGACAGAAATTACCAATGTCACATAACAACAGTGCTAAATTCATGTCATCCATTAAATTTGTCTTTGTACATGCTTTGTTATATTCACGTTTTAGATTATTTTATGAAACAGTTCAGTTTTCTTCTTTATTGAAAATTAACTCATTTATAAATAAATGTATCTGTAAGCAATGAAAAGTAGAGGGATGGTTAAATAAAGGTAGGAACCTGGTTGTAGAGTTAACTAAAATTAGGATGAACAGCATAAAATCCAAATTATTTATAATCAAAGGAGATTATTAAGATCTATGCATGTGGGTAGAAGTGCATTTCTTGCAGCATTAGGCATATGTGAATGTGCGCTATTTTGCATTAGCACGTTACCGAACATGTTGGTGTGCGTTCATGTGTGTTTTCTATGGCCGTTGATATGTGTTCTTGACTTGCATTTCTAATTTGTAGCAATACCCCCATAGGGGCTGCTGAGTGTTGTGGTCCCTCTGTCACTATGCCAACCAGGCACGCAATTTCAAGCATCCAGGGACATGAAACAGTCCTTGCACTTGTTTTTGTATTTTTATCGAGGGGTATTAAACTTGGATAGGGTAAGGGAGTATGGGATGCCCACTTGGTTGAAATATAATATACACAGGACTCAGCATACAGTATATACAACTCAGTCAGGGGCGTAGATAAGGGGGGGTTTGGGGTGCTCAAGGCCCCCCCAGAGCATCCTGCCAAAAATAAAAGTGTCTCTGCCCTGTTACCTCTCATGGCGCCAGCACCACAACAACAAACAGCGGAGCGCAGCAGTCAGTATTGCGGGTGAAGCGGATGCAGCAGGTCGGGTGTAGGGCACACTGTCACAGATCATAGACACAGTGGGAGTGGGCGGCGTCTGTAGTCCCGCCCACTGTGCCCGACTGTCTCTACACTCTTTACTTCCCGCCTTGGACTTCGGAGGAGAATGGAGCGGAGAACACGCAAGGTAGCAGTACATAGGAGCTGAGCCTCCCTCTTTCCTTTTCGGCTTGCTTGCTGCCTGAGAGACGGTAATCACAGACCACTTACCACCACTGCTGTGCTGCCGTTGAAGTTAGTGAGTCTGCGGCAACTGGCAAAATTATTCACCAATCACTGGATTTGTGGGTTACCATTTTCCACTGCTGGTACTGACAGTTCAGCCTGGCTCTGTCAGCTATGTTGTGGTGCTGACTGCAGAGCCAAACGGCTGAGGGGTTACCAGGCACAACAATATTGCTGCCAGAGCCAGGCTGGACTGTTTGCTGCCCTCAGTGCTCTAGCCCTTTTTAAATTGTGTTAAAAAGGCAATTATAAGCCTCGGTTCACACTAGGATGTGGTGCAGAAAACCTGCAACGCATCTCCCGCACAAGGCTGTCTTTGACACGGGGCAAAAGGGGCAGCTGCCCTGGGCCCAGCCCTGGTCATTGTTGTGGGGCACAAAGTAGCTGCCCCTTGCACCTGCGCTGCCCATAAAAAGATGGTGGCCAAATACTACTGGGGTGGAGTTGGACTACAGCTATGCGGCTTGGTTCCCGGCTTGATGCTCCATCATCTCTTCCAATTCCCAACCAACCACTGCTTGACCTGCCGTCACGTGACCTCCATATCCCGCTAACAGCCAATCACTCCACCCCCTAACAACCAGATTTGTGATCAGTGGTTAGGAGAGGTAGGGACCGCTCCTCCCTCCTCTATACAGTCCATACTGAAAGTCTGGGACCTGTCCTCATTGTCGGTGTCACACAGTAAGTAAATGACATGTGTGGTGTGTGGGGACACTGACAGCACCTGTTATGGTGATCAGGAAGGACCATTGTGAGTGTTCAGCAGACAATGTACATGGATAGGAGATCAGACAGTACATGGATGGTCTCTGACCCTCTCCTGTAGTACGCCTGCAGTCTCTGACCATCTCTTGTATGCCTGCAGTCCCTGACCATCTCCTGTAGTACGTTTGCAGTCTCTGACCATCTCTTGTAGCACGCCTGCAGTCTCTGACCGTCTCCTGTAGTACGTTTGCAGTCTCTGACCATCTCTTGTACACCTGCAGTCTCTGACCATCTCCTGTAGTTCGTCTGCAGTCTCTGACCATCTCCTGTAGTACACCTACAGTGTCTGACCCTCTCCTGTACTATGTCTGCAGTCTCTAACCATCTCCTGTACTGTGTCTGCAGTTTCTGACCATATCATGTACTATGTCTGCAGTCTCTGACCCTCTCCTGTACTATATCTGCAGTCTCTGGCCATCTCCTGTACTATGTCTGCAGTCTCTGGGCCTCTCCTGTAGTATGTCTGCAGTCTCTGACCCTCTCCTGTACTATGTCTGCAGTCTCTGACCATCTCCTGTAGTATGTCTGCAGTCTCTGACCATCTCTTGTACGCCTGCAGTCTCTGGCCATCTTCTGTAGTACGTCTGCATTCTCTGACCATCTCCTGTAGTATACCTACAGTCTCTGACCCTCTCCTGTACTATGTCTGCAGTCTCTGACCACCTCCTGTACTTTGTCTGCAGTCTTTGACCATCTCTTGTATGCCTGCAGTCTCTGACAATCACCTGTAGTACATCTGCAGTCTTTGACCATCTCTTGTATGCCTGCAGTCTCTGACCCTCTCCTGTACTATGTCTGCAGTCTCTGACCATCTCCTGTACTATGTCTGCAGTCTCTAGCCGTCTGCTGTACTATGTCTGCAGTCTCTGACCCTCTCCTGTACTATGTCTGTAGTCTCTGACCATCTCCTGTAGTATGTCTGCAGTCTCTGACCATCTCTTGTACGCCTGCAGTCTCTGACCATCTCCTGTAGTACGTCTGCAGTCTCTGACCATCTTCTGTAGTATACCTACAGTCTCTGACCATCTCCTGTACTATGTCTGCAGTCTCTGACCATCTCCTGTACTATGTCTGCAATGTCTGACCATCTCCTGTAGTGCGTTTCTGCAGTCTCTGACCATCTCTTGTATGCCTGCAGTCTCTGACCATCACCTGTAGTACATCTGCAGTCTTTGACCATCTCTTGTATACCTGGAGTCTCTGACAATCACCTGTAGTACGTCTGCAGTCTCTGACCATCTCTTGTACACCTGCAGTCTCTGACCATCTCACGTAGTATGGGGCTGCGGTTGAGGCCCTGAAAACCTCATCAATTGACCATTACTGGGATGCAGTCTCAAACCAAGCTATACATCCTCACAATAAATGGAGTGTATGGGAATCAGAACAAGCTGCTCTGGTTTAAAGTAGACCTTTCACCATGAAGGCCTCTTTCACACACACTACAGTCACTATTTTCATAGCTGTGTATGCTCTGCTCATTGCTAATAACACTTTCTAGGAGTTTTCTGTATATTGGTGAGTCCCCCATCTCCCCAGTCCAAGGTGTGCAGGCAGTGAGGAGATGATGTGCTGTAACCTCTAGCAATCAATCAGTAAGCATTAATGATGTATTGTAACCTCCAGCAACCAATCAGTGAGTTGGAATGATGTCCTGTAACCTCCAGCAACCAATGTGAATGGGGGGGGGGGGGGATAAAATGGGTCCAATCAATATTAAAGGTGGCCCTGCTCCTGCACCACATTCAAATTGCACTGCCCTTGTAATCTACAGTGGGTGTCAGTGAAATCTTAACGACAACCCAAATGCAGTGTGTCTGCCTGCCCCAAATCCGATGATACAAAATGACCATGTGATCCAGTTTCAATGCGTTCCTAAAATTGGTGCATGCATGACTTTGGTGTTATGTAGTGCAATCTAAGCCCATTCAAAATGAATGGGCTCAAATCACACTGCACTGAATCGCATGTGAATTGCACAGAAATGTGATGCAGTTCCTGTGTGACTCATAGTGTGAACTAAGGCTAAGGGTAGTTGAAAGTACCTGGACATCTTCAACCAAAATACGAGGAGCCCGTCGCACTATATGGCCATAGAGTGCTTAGCCCACTCCTACTTCACAGGCCCCCATCTTCGTGGGTCCTACACTACCATAGAATGGGAGATTCTGTCTCATAACCATGGGAGCAATACACTCCTCCTAATGGGAGATCTAGAGAACTCTTCCTATGTCTCAGGTGGACACTAATTAGAGGCAATTATGAATAGGTGGGGTGCTCCAGCCCAAGAGATCTGGTCAGGATCTGCAATAGACAAATAGGTATATACTTGGGGGTACACCCTAATAATGTATCACATTAGAGATGGTGCTGCTATAAGACCACCAAACAAAATGACATATTACAGTGCACACATGCAATAATGACATGATGTGATATGTTATTAGGGTGTGCCCCCCAAGTATATACATATAAGGCTAAGGGTAGCTCACACCTATGCATGCAGTGTGGCCTGTGTTTGCATGGTAATGGGCTGCTGTCCCTGCGGGAAATGCAGGGAAAAGGTCCTTGCACCTCCTCTAAAAACACAGCCGCAGAGAAACCACATTTTAAATTAAAAAACACATGGCCCTGATCCTCCTCTTCTTTATGTACCACAATAGAAAGCTGCTTGCTTTGGGGGCTCGCAGTGCATGCTAGCTCCTGTGCTGTGTGGGTCTATGTACGGAGCCATGCCCATAGACCCACACAGCGCTGCTTGGTTGTCGTCCCCCCGACACCCCCCCACTTGACCACTTAGTACCTACTGCTGAACCCCCCCAGGACAAAAAAATATCTACGGCCCTGACGTTAAAGGCCGACCAATGGGCTTTGGAACTTGCTGTCAAAGTTTCCAAAAAGAGCCAGGACAGCCATGTACCGGCAGCCTATATATTTTTCTTTTTTTCAGAAATGAGGGGGGGGGGGGGGGGGGCGGCACACTGGCACCCTCTGTGGAGGAGCCGCCACTGCTCCTCAGTCTGATAGTAATGCTCAGATGCCTACTAACCTTCTTTGTGAGGTATGTATTAAATAGATCAGTACTCTTATAGATGGGCCTAGGCCCGCTCACCCAACCCAACAAATGACAGCAGACAAACAGTCCTGCTGCTCAGATGATGATGATGATGCGTCTGGAGATGAGACGTACTCCAGCTCTATGCTCCTGGAATCAGCCTCCACTGCACTTCTCCTTGCAGCTCTCCCTGATCGATCGCTACCGCTGCCCGCTGGATCTGGAACAGACTCAGATGGTATTAGGGCTGGTTCTGCAGATCATACGCTGGAACACTGTAGCAAAGCAGCTCGCTAAAACACTGTGGAAACACAGCCCACTTAATGTAGGTGTTTAGGCCGCAGGCCACAATCCCGCTGTAAAGGCTCCTAGGGCCCTTGCTGTTCAATCGACGCTGTCCAAACAGGCTGCAACAGGCCACTCCCTTCACTTAAATAGGCTCTCCCATGAAGCACTGTTCTTCCCAGGAGTCTTCCTATGCAGCGTGGCCCAATGGGAAATGGAGTCCTTCCGCAGCAGAGTCTGATAATAATCCTCACTGGCACACTTCAAGTCCCACAAGATATCACTCCCACACAATTCCATTCTTCAGTTAATAAACTCAGCACAAGGGAGCTCATCACGATATACCCACAGGCACAAATGTCCTTATTGCCAGAGAGGCAATACTGCACTCCTGGCTACACAACCTTAAGGAGGGATGAACTTCAATGACCAGATGATGGTGCTGTACTTAATTGCCCGTAAGGCAAGACGCTGGTACAAAAAAGTGTCTGTATACTTATTTCAATTGGCTCTGCTGAACGCTATAGAAAGTGTCAGGATGAACTGGATCCTTCCTAAAATTCCAGGAAGAGATCATCACAGCCTATCTGTTTCCAGACGGTGCTGTGGCCCAACTTCCAATGCAAATGCAGTGAGTCGGTTGCATGAGAGGCACTTTCCAAATAAAAATAAAAAACAAAGAAAAACCCCAAATAAAAAAGCCAAAAATAGTTGTAGTTTTACTTTTCTTCTCTTTCTATTGTTCTCTCTCTATTGTTACGGTATTTTATGCTTAACTGTAATGTTTTATTGTTACTGTGTTTTATCGTGTTTGCTTTGCAGGTATGTCATTCTACTGTAATACTTTACTGTTACTTTGTTTTATTGTTAACCATTTGCTTTGCAGGTACACCATTCAGCTGCAGCACAGGTTTATTTATTTTGACAGCAAAAGGGTTTGCTCTCACATTACGTAAACCCATGATTCCAGAGCTGTAGGAGGTGATTTCACCACCACAATTAAAAAAAGAGCATGTATGCCAAAGCATAGGGGCAGGGGTGGACATAGGGGTGGATTGCCACTATGCTTCGGCATATATTTTTAGAACGGTGCATGTATGTCCATCATTAGAAGTGGGTGGATGCAGGGCGGTATTCTAATGGTGGGCATACCACCAATTGATCAATATGAATTGAGAAATCTGTTAGGTTTTCTTTCTTCATTTAACCCACAGGCTACATGAAAAAAAAAGAACATTACAACATATGCCCATCAAGGACCAGCGACGTACTGGTATGTTGCTGTACTTTGAGTGGTTATACCGGAATGATGCCTGCAGGTTTAGATATCATCTTGGTATCGTTCTTTTCAGCCGGCGGTCGGCTTTCATGTAAAAGCAATCCTAGCAGCTAATTAGCCACTAGACTGCTTTTACAAGCATTGGGAGGGAATGTCGCCCCACTCCCGCCGTCTTCCATGGTTTTCTCGGGCTCTCCTGTCCCATCAGGGAACCCGAGAATGCATCCGGTGGTTCCACCAGCTGACCATAGAGCTGATCAGACACTATAATGGCTCCAATCCTCTCTATGGCATAAGAAACCAGAAGCTACGAGCATTTCATGACTTCGGTTCTGCCGGATATAAACAGCGCCATTGAGACATTGGAAAAGCAACTTATCACACCAATCTTGGTGTTGTCAGATGCTTTAAGGGCTGAGGAGAGATCTAGAGTCTAATAGATCCCACATTTTTCAAAAAAAAAATTACCTGTCACTACATATTGCATAAATTGTATAATTTTCCCAAAACTTGCGGCAAAATATAAAAAATTCCATGGACTCAACATGCCTCTCAGCAAATAGCTTGGGATGTCTACTTTCCAAATGGGGTCATTTGGGGGGTTTTGTGCTATCTTGGCATTTCATGGCCTCTGAAACAGGTAGGTAGTGAGGAGTGTAATCAAAAATGTACGCCCTTAGAAATGCTGAAGGCGGTGATTGGTTTTAGGGGTCTCACACATGTGGTATCCCCATACTCAGGAGAAGCAGCAGAATGTATTTTGGGATGTATTTCCACATATACCCCTGGCATGTGTGAGCAATATATAATTTCATTGACAACTTTGTATATTTTTTTTTTTTTGTCATTTTTCAATCACTTGTGACAAAACATAAAATATTCAATGGGCTCAATATGCCTCTCAGCAAATTCCTTGGGGTGTCTACTTTCCAAAAAGGGGTAATTTAGGGGGTTTTGTACTGCTCTTCCATTTTAGCACCTCAAGAAATGAGATAGGCAGTCATAAACTAAAAGCTGCATAAATTCCAGAACATGTACCCTAGTTTGTAGACACTATAACTTTTGCACAAATCAATAAATATACACTTATTGTTTTTTGTTTTTTTTTACTCAAGACGAATTTTGGCCCAAATGTATGACTAAAATTGAGTTTATTGGATTTTTTTATAACAAAAAGTAGAAATTTTTCTGTCTTTTTTTTGTCTATATCGCAAAAAATAAAAATCCCAGAGGTCATCAAATACCATCCTAAGAAAGCTCTCTTTGTTGGAAAAAAAGGATGCAAATTTCATTTGGGTACACTATTGCATGACCACGCAATTACCAGTTAAAGCAGCGCAGTCCAAAATTGTAAAAAGTGATCTGGTCATTAAGGGGGTAAATCCTTCCGGGGCTTAAGTGGTTAAATAAAAAGTACACATTTTAAAGGTTACTTTAAGCAACTACTTTCATTAGATCACATAATTAGATATTTTGTTTTATATATAACATGCATACTTTATACAGGCTATACATAGATAAGTCAACTAAAGTACTGTTTGGAAAATTGACAGATGACTTGCTACCTGATATCATAGCACATGATAGTGTGACATTTCTGTAGCAGGCTGCTGAGTGACTTCCAGAAAACCTAAGAAAGCCAAAGAGGTCTTCTTGTGTGACCAACATCTCTGATTGTTGCAGGGTAAATGCACCTGTTACAAAAAAAAAAATAAATGCACATATATTTGCAGGGAAAAAGATGTATTTAATATTTTTTGCAAATCAGCCTGCAAAGCATTACAAAGTGATCAGTGGCTCATGGGTGCATTGCCAAGTTCCTCCAGACTCTTCTTCCAGCTCCCTGTATGTACTGAGGTACAGGCTTTTTCAATTAGAGAGCTGGAATAAGTGAAAATGGACTACAAATGCGCAATCACCGCACCCATGTTCCATTGAAAACTACAAATAAAATAAATGAGGGCAGAGAGATGAGATGAGATGAGAGCCAAGTTGAGGAGCAACTCGTTCCTTTTAGGGAGTTGCCAGAGCTGTACATTCCATACCCAGGGGATATGAGTAGTTCTAACGTCCGGCACCTCTCCTAGCTTGTTCCAGTGGGAGGTCCAGCATGTGGGTCCTCATAGCTTACATCTTTGCTGCCTGGGCACTTATGCTGCTTCCCATGACCAAGACAGAGAGATGGACTTTCACCCAACTTTTTATATAAAGCCCTGTATCCCAGGATGCCACACACTGACAAAAGGGTCAGGGCTGACATTAACTCTAAATTACCTTTTAATTACTGCTGTCTTACATATGGAGTCCTCTAGTGCCTCCCCAAGTACCTTCACTATCTACTCTTACAAAAGGATTCCCAACCTGAAGATGACAGTTCCTCTGGTAGCGAGCAGGTCGGTGCTTTGGCTCCCTCCCTTGCGGTTGGTATCCAACAGCTACCGGATCCGGACCTGCATTGTGGAGATCTATAGTCTGGTCACGAGCTACAGGAAGGAAGGAGTTAATGAGCTTGCATAAGTTCTGTGCTATGTGCTCGACGGGACCCCATTCTGTTACTAGGAGTGAGGTAACAGAGGTATGCTGGACTGGTGAAGTGGGTGCAGGCTCAGCACCTCCCTCCTAATACAACATACATAAGATACAGTACGTAGTGACACAGGACAGTACTTTCAGAGGCGCTCTGTACACTTTATTGTTGCACATAGTGAAGGCTCATCTCTAAGTCAGGGAACTGCCTTCATGTTAGATTGTTCACATGACTGCAGTCTCCACCTGGTCCCAGGCATTGATAAGCGCACTCCAAACGAAAGGTACCCGACCATATAGGGCAATGTAGGCCCTGCCCATAAATAAATATATACAAAATGGATTGGGTAATTTAGTCATTAATGTATTTAGTTTAACCTCTTCCTGCCCAAGGTACGTCCGTGGACGTCCTGGATTTTGAAAGGGGATATCTGAATGATGCCTGCAGCTACAGGCATCATCCAGATATTGTTTTTCTCAGCCAGCAATTCCCTGCACCGTAAGAACAATCATAGTGGCAGTTCAGCCGCTTGATCATTCTTACAGGCAGCGGGACATCCCCCTCTCCCGCCGCCCTCCGGTGCTTCTCCCGGCTCACCAGTACGATCAGTGAGAGGGAAAAGAAATCCGCCGGTGCCGGATGTTGATCACAGAGATTTCCAGAGGACCAGATGGTCCCCGGAGTCTCTGTGATCTTTTGGAGGCTGGGCGTAATGTGATGATGTCACGCCCGGCCTCTGCATTTGAAAGAATGCTGCCGCCTGGGAAGCCTGGATTGTTTTTTTTTGTTTTTTTTTTCAGGCTTCCCAGTCTAGAGGAGAGATGTGGAAACTTATTGACCCCAGATCTCTCTGTAAAGAGGACCTGTCAAACACTATTCCTATTACAAGGAATGTTTACATTTCTTGTAATAGGAATAAAAGTAATCAAAAAAAAAAAAGAAAATAAAGTGTCAAAATAAAAAAAGTAAAGTGAACAGTAAAAAAAATTTTAAAGTGCCCCCGTCCCCACGTGCTTGAGCACAGAAGCGACGCATATGTAGGTCGCGCCGACATAAGTAAACGACGTTCAAACCACACATGTGAGGTATCGCCGCGAACATTAGAGTGAGAGCAATAATTATAGATTTAGACCTCCTCTGTAACTCGAAACATGTACCCTACAAAAAATTTTAGAACGTTGCCTATGGGGATTTTTAAGTACCGAAGTTTGCCGCTATTCCACGAGTGTGCACAATTTCAAAGCATGACATGTTAGGTATCTATTTACCCGGCATAACATCCTCTTTCACATTATGTAAAAAATTGGGCTAACTTTACTGTTTTTTTTTTTTAATGTGCGAAACAGTTTAAAAAAAAAAAAAAACGCGGTTGAAAAATTACTGCGCAAATACTGTGCGAGATAAAAAGTTTTAATGACCACCATTTTATTCCCAAAGGTCTCTGCTTAAAAAAACATATATAATGTTTGGGGGCTCTGAGTAATTTTCTAGCAAAAAAATTATGATTTTTACATGTAGGAGCGAAGTGCCAGAATTGGCCCGGATGGGAAGTGGTTAAAGTATAACTCCCCTTTAGGCCCCTTTCACATGGGGCTGTCCATTTGCACGTCCATTTTTGATCAGCGGGGACCGCTCTGCTGATCCCCGCTGAGCCGATGAATGACAGATCCGTCTCCGCTCACTGTACGGAGACGGATCTGTCAGAGCCCCGCTCTTCTCTATGGGAAATTTGGATGACAATGGACTGTCTGTCTGTTGTCATCCAATCCGATCCCCAGACAGATGGAAAAATAAGGTTTCCATCTGTCTGACTTTACGGACCATGGATCGGATCGGAGAGTGGCGGGTGTCAGCGGACATGTCCCCGCTGACATCTGTCGCTCCATAGAGGAGAATGGAGCGTCCGTTCAGGTCCACCTGAAAAACGGACAGACGGACCTGAACGGAACGCCGTGTGAAAGGGGCCTTACTCCTGTCCTGGAGTTTTTCATTTCCCATTACTTTTCTTTCCAGTGACAATGATTGTCGACACAAATGGTGAGGAAATAACTGAAATATATAATCTATCAAATATTCAAATAGGGAGTAACTGTAAATTACAGTTTACTAAATAAAGCAAAAGTCAGAAGTACTAATATAAAACAGATTATTAAATCTGCATAAACATGGACTTTTCATAGCAACATCTCTGTGACTCAGTCTCAAAGTAATGTGTAGCTGCATAGCATTGTTTCCACAAAAACAGAGTCAATCTGAGAATCACTACTTTAATAAAAAACGGTTTAGAACACAGCTACTTGATGTTATGGACAGTGCCTATCAAAGGGAAGTCCAGGGTAGCTTTGGTAACACAGGTGAACAGCTGGAGGGATCCAAGGACCAAAGACAAAGTACCATTCCACTGGAACTAGAGTTCTCAGGTAGCAGTCGGAAAGGTGCTCCCCACTGAAGCTGGGTGTTCCAAACTAATTGATTGCCGCTGTTGCTATAAAAGTTCCTACCAGAGTTCAGTGATGAATCGCTGAAGCTGCTGTTCATTGGATCATAGCTGGAGTCCGCCTAGGAACCAGCAACTTTCTAAAGGGGGGGCCCCACCTGTGAAAGAAAATCTGCTTTGTCAGATAGAGTGGAGCTGGTGAGTGGACTGCTGTTCTTTCAGAGATCCATTCATTGATTCTGTACCAAATCACCTGAAGAGTTTTACTGTCCATTATGCTCATTGACAACTCCCACCTGCTTACCTCTGCACTCTGGCAGACCTGCTGGCCAGCATTTATGACAAGTCACCATACACATATCCTAGATGGTTAACCCTTGCTTGACCACTCCCCCATCAGTGCTTTTGGGAGTCCATTGCACCTAAAGCTGATTCACTGTTTGCATTGACAAACCTCTTGTTTACAAGCGCCAACATCTTCAAGGGCCCCAACTTAGCTGGCAGAAGACTTACTTTCAAACTTTACCTAAATTTGTTGCCATTGAACACAATTTACTGTCTAATTATGTTTATCTTTTCTTAAGAAAGCCTAGCCTCATCTTAAATGCACATAGGCAACTTAGCCCTTAACTGCATTGGTACAAATCCTTTGTTGTCCTATGATGCTCATATAGTGAGGAAAGCTACAGTTTATGCTGGTTTGGATTGAACATAAAGTAGAGGCCTATTGCTCTTCCATTGTTGTATACCAATATACTATGGCCTTAAAGTGGTTAAGTGGCATTAGGAAAAAAACTACCCACTAACTGTTCCTCCTACCCCCTCCATTAAACACGTATCTAAACCTGTCAGTGATCCAGTGCTGTCCCCGGCTGCAGGTCTTCTTCATTCACACCCTGATCTCACAGGAGACTCAGGTAAAAGTGGGAGTCATAGGTTTCTGCTGCCGTCAGTCAAATCCTGTGAGGAGGTAGCAGGGGGCGTGTTTGTGGACTCACACAGCCCGGCTTGGGAACACGCCCATGTGGGTTCCCCTATAACATACGACTTGTTACGAGGGCATTCGCAGGAAAGGAAGAGTGGAGAGCATTGACAGGGGACTCCAGAAAGGAAGGTAAAGGGCTGTTATTGCACAGAGCAGCCCCTTACCTCCTTACCTAGCATCTTTTGTATTTTATTTAAAAAATAGGCTTTACAACCACTTTAAATCCAATACAAACAATTTTATGAAACATAAAAAAATACTTTTTTATTAGTACTTATGGCGACATGGGGTGATTAGGTTTATTGATTGTGATCAGCATTTTTTAAGTGAGTCCAAATCAGTCTGAACTTGCGGTTTAAGGGCACGGCAACCCACTTTTATTCAAAAGGAAAAGAAAATCTTAACACAAGGTTTCACGTGCAGGGGTTTCAGCTTCAGTAAGAGCAATCTTAGAAGATGCTTCTCTACCTGTCTCTACTGAAAGCAGTACCACTGCTCCTTACACTGATCTACTAGACCACAGGCTTTTCAGGCTCATTTAGCCTTTATTCAAAGCATCTTGCACTGGCCCACTCCTGGCCTTTGGATAGGGTCTCCCAGCACCCCAGGCTCTCCTACTTAAGACTTACAGATCCACCTCCTGTACACCCTAGTTGCCTCAGCTCTCCTGGTTCTCAGACAATCCACTTAGCTGTCCCAACTCTCCCGGTTCTGGGGGTAAGGGAACCCTTCCAACATGGAGTCTTGTCTCCCCAGTAGGCCACCTCTCCTGGCTGGAGCCCACTTCTATCTTCATACATTGATTGTATCTCTCACCGTGCTTAAATCGACCCTGCACACCTGTGTACTCATCCAGGCTGCAGGCTTCTAGCAAAGCCCAGACACAGGACTGAAGGTTCCGACCCGCCCAAAACAATTTGGAATCTTTAGGCTCCAGGTCCTGTTCTGGAATTACAAAACCTGGAGAAAACGTACAACACGGTTGTCTCCTCTTACAATAAGCATGGCGGAGCAATCCTATGTGATTTCTACCTCCTTTTCTTAATATCACACCGTGGCAGGACCTCGCACTGGCACGTTATAAAAAGTAAAAAAAATATATATCAGCAAGCTTCCACATCACTTGTAATCATCATAAAGCATATTAGTTGGATGACTCAATAAACACATTGAAAAAACCTGAGTAATGTACAATACATAAACCAATTATCTACTTCACAATTTCTTTCAAAAAGGATGATGACCCAGTACATTAGCAGGCTATTAGTTCCCAACTTTGATATAGTCATGCAAGGAAAAACAACCTCATCTATATGTGTTGATAATATAAAAGCTGAACTTCAGACACAAAAACTATTATTCAATTATATTCCTCAATAGCCACAAATGATATAAAATCACTTTATGTGCAGCAAATGTCTTTTCTCTGCAAACCTAGTTATGTTGTAAAAGATGCAGTGATGTGGTGATTGTGCTGCACATAGCTTGTGCAGAAAGTACAGTTGTGGGACACATCTATTATCCAAGCTGGTCTAAAGTAAATGTTAAAAAAAACATAAAGGTTAATCTTCCTGATAAATAAAAAAGTCAGCTTGTGCAAGTGGTCCAAAATAACATCAAGTAAAGTGCTGTAAAGTACAACATTGCTTTCCACAACATATGGTAAATACATGTAATCACAGGGATTAGATACAGTATATGGTGACTGGTCAGTGAGTGTTTAACCCAGACGGTGGCTACTAAACATAGTCTGGAGGCTGATCATTGATGGCTTACTTTGCATGGAGACTGGGTACGGAGGGGTTATGCATATACAGTACCCTGCTAGAATAAGGCCCCATTCACAACTGTGTGTTTTGTAGCTTGGAGCTGGAAGCTACAGAAAACTCTCAATATTCAAAATTCAATGTATTATTGGTAGTTCACATGTGAGTGCTCAAGAGCTTGTAGCTCGACTCCTGATGCTGAAAAATCTACACAAGCTACTTATGAGGCAGAATTGGGCATTCTTGGCCCCATAGACTTGGATGGAAATGCAAATCAAGCATGTTTGCACATTTCTTTCAAGCATTTTTTAGCCTGTAAGAACTGGTCTCTGTTTCTTCCCCCTAATGCTTTCCAATGACTAACACAAAACCTTGTGAAGAATAAATACATGTGTAAAACTCTTGAAATATGCTTCTAAAATGCTTGTATATGTGGCAAAAATGCTTAAAAAATACACATGAAGATAGCTCTTCTCAGTTGTGAATGCAACCTAAATACAGGCAACATGAGCTCTATGTAGTGGAGACCATCCCACAGCTGCCATAAATATTGATAAGTTGAGTGTGTGCTAGAGTTGCCTTTGCTCATGTAATAAGCAATGTATGTAGTGGGGGCCAGATACTGAGCAGAGACCAATATGTACAGGAGGGGATAAGATCTTGTTTCTTTTCTTTTATAACAGAACAACATTTAATTTAGCCCCGGAAGGATTTACCCCCTTCCTGACCAGAGCACTTTTTGCGGTTCGGCACTGCGTCCCTTTAACTGACAATTGCGCGGTCATGTAACATTGTACCCAAACAAAATTGACGTCCTTTTTTCCCCACAAATACAGCTTTCTTTTGGTGGTATTTGATCACCTCTGCGGTTTTTTTTTTGCGCTATAAATAAACAAAGAGCCACAATTTTGAAAAAAAAAACAATATTTTTTTCTTTTTGCTATAATACATATCCAAAAAAAAATATATAAAAAAAATAATTTATTCATCAGTTTAGGCCAAAATGTATTCTTTTACATATTTTTGGTAAATAAAATCGCAATAGGCGTTTATTGATTGGTTTGCACAAAAGTTATCACGTCTACAAACTATGAGAAATGATTTATGGCGTTTCTATTATTTTTTTTTCTTACTGGTAATGGCGGCGATCTGAGATTTTTATCGGGACTGCGATATTGCGGGGGGACAGATTGGACACTTTTTTGGGACCATTGACATTTATACAGCAATCAGAGCTAAAAATAGCCACTGATTACTGTATAAATGTCAATGTTGCTTTTGAGCATTTTTGCAGTGCTTTTTACTGTGCTTTCTGAGTTCTTTTACTGCATTTTTACCGCGATTTTGCAGCGATTTGCATTTTGCGTTTTTTTTTGGGGGGGAAATTTTGTTGCTAGGCAGAATTAAAAAAGCGAATCCCTGCAAAATTGCGGTAAAAACGCATCAAAACGCAGCACTTGCGTTTTGCTTGCATGCCCATTGAAGTCTATTACATGCAAAACTCAGCATTTTGCAGGGGGAAAAAAGGTCCCGGACCCTTTCCAAAAACGCAGAGGCCCAAAAATGCATTGATGTGAACATGTTCTATAGGAACCCATGTTAAGAAAAATCCCTGCATTTCTGCAAAATGCAAAATGCATCAAAAATCGCATGTGTGAATCAAGCCTAAGGGGGAGACCAATGAGGCTAAGTGTGTTCCCTCAGTGTGTTCTAACTGTGTGGGGGCTGGGCTGGCAGGGGTATGACAGATCTAACTGATCCTGATGACAGCGATCAGTAGATCCCTGTCATGTCCCCTGTCAGAACACGATCGCCGGCAGACATCGAGTGCGCCCGACCCATGGGCACATTCACGCAGCTTGTGGTGGGCACAAGAGCAAACTGTGGCTGCGCAAATCACTGCTTATAGATGGCGTTTCGCGCAGCGGAGCCACACTGCAGCAGTAAGAGTATGCGAGGCGGTCGGCAAAGTAGTTTTCCAAAGTGAAAAGCACCATTAGGTAACAACACATACAGGAGCACAAAAATAGATTAATTCCATATAAACCTTACAAAAAGTCACAATTCAGGGAAAGAAATAAGATCTCATTTCTGCTTCTATACTGCTATATTTTCTACTGGAGGCAGGATTTTGAAGCAGTGAAATAAAAAGTTGAAATCTTATTAAAGGAGTTCTATGGTCACAGCATACATTTTTTGTAAACATCAGCATTGTAATAATAATACAAGCAATAGTTATATTTGACAATATAAGCTTGCTTGCTGTTTTAGGACAAATTGCTAAGCAAGAGGGAGACTGCAAGATAAGCGTAGGTGTTTGATCTTGGCCAAAACACCATAATAAAAAGCTGACCCTCATGGTACGCTTAGCTGATGAGTTTCACCCTGAGTGATCGTGATGATCCATTCCGGATGCCTACGGTTTGCTGTGACCGGATTACCGTTTTAACTACAGGCTCAATACAAGCTACCTTAGGGTAAGCGTACCCAACTTGTTTCTTGGTGGTGGAAACACTTTTAGGCTACTTTCACACCAGAGGCGGGTTACAGGCGTTTTTTCACTGTAAAGCGCCTCTAAACTTTCTCCTAATGCACCTCAGTGTGAAAGACTGAGTGCTTTCACACTGGGGCAGTATGCTTGCAGGACGGTAAAAAATCTCCTGCAAGCCGCATCTACGGGGTGGTGTGGGAGCGATGTATACACCGCTCCTCCACCACCCCTGCCCATTGAAATGAATGTACACCGCTTCGGGAGCACTGCTAGCCGGCAAAAACCCCCTCTTAGCCCCTTGTGGGGGGGGGGGTTAAAAGCTGCCACTCGAATAGCGGCACCATAGCGCTGCTAAAAGCACCGCAACTTAGCGGTGTTTTACCACTAACGCTCGGGTGGCATAGGTGTGAAAGTAGCCTTAAAGTGGTGATTGCGAATCACTTATACGGTGAAGATCATCTCTGCACTTTGGACTTGAACTATCTACCTCCTCACTGGAGGAGGTAATGTATTAAAAATGGATAATGGACGAATATAAAAATATTTAAAAATATACAAAAAATTAGGATATAAACTAAAATATAAACTAAAATATAAAACCAAAAAAAAAAAATAGTGTAATAATACGTTTATTAAAAAAAATAAATAAAAAAAATTCCAGGTAACATGTAGATCAATAGAAAGATGGTTAAAGGTAAATGATTGAATATCTATACCTATAAACAACTACTGGCACCCAGATAAAATAACACAACCTCAGATTATTTATCACTAATGAAACAATTGAGGTCAAAGTCCATGTTCAAACCACGTGGAGCGAGGACCTTGTCCTCAAATATCCAAGAAGATTCATATCTCACATGTTCAATAGCCCAAATTGTAAAAGAGTCCAAACATCTGTTGTGTATATATTTAAAATGTTTGGGGACATTGTGGGACCCGTCCCCTTTTCTTATACCCCTAATATGCTCTTCAATACATATATGTAATGCACGAGAGGTGCGAACAATATATTGCAAGCCGCAACCACATTCTAAACCATACACTACCCCAGTGGTATAAAGATCTGAGAGGATTCAGCTCCCCTATCCAAAGGGTGAGTTCCCAGTTGGAAAGGAGCCGATCGCTAGTGTGGAATCTTGCCGGTCGTTTTATATCCCATGGTGGAGATGAATGCTGTTTATTATCTGGGGTATTATCTGAGATAAGGTGAGCAGTATAAGAGACCGGTGGTGGAATTTTCAGCACATGCATTTTGGTTTGAATAATTGTCTGCACAGAGGATCAGAAGATATCACTGGGACTGCGTTCTATTTTCATTTTGATACGATACTTTTTGCAACTATATACTCTTTTGCAATATCTAGCATTTGCACTTGGTTTATCATGCTATTTATTTATTTCAATATATATTTTTTTATATTGATTGATGCATATTGGCACTTTGCACTTTATGACCAATGATTTTTTCTTTTGTACATATCTTTATTAGGATTTATGGTTGATAGTAGCGCAGCATGAGTTAAGTGAATAACTTTTAGTGTCAGCAGCTGCTGTTTCTCTTACAAAGAGTAAGATATCACTTGGTGGTATACATATATTATTTTTTGTTTTGGAGTTTTTTTTGGGCTATTTGCTTACATTTTTTGCGCTGATTGGTCACCAATTCACTTTATACTTACAATTACACACAGAAGAGCATTCTGTTCCTTCCCCTGAGTATTAGAATAACACGTGTGAGACTTTTTAACAGCCTAAACATATAGAGAAGCCCAAAATCCAAGGAGTACTTTCAGGCTTTCTAGGGGCATAAATGCATCTAATTTCCTGACTGCCTATCACATTTTTGGAGGCCCTTGAGCACTGGGACTTGGAAACCCCCACAAAATGACCACATTTTGGAAAGTAAACACTCCTAGGTATTTTCTAGGCATAAAATGAGGTTTTGTTATATGTATTTTTTGCCGCAAGTTTTTGGAAAATGCAGAAAGCATATGAAAATGTATTTTTTTACACAAAGTTGTCAATTAATAGAATGTTTCAAACACACAGCGTAGGCACACTTAGAATATCTCAAAACACATTCAGCTACTGTCACGTACCTGGTGGTTGAGTCTGACTTATGCGGGGGCAACCTCACTTCTGGCCCTGGTTGGAGAACCCCTGGTAGTATAGACAGGGAGCTCTGGAGCTCAAGGGGGGCACGAGGGCTGGACTTGGTCACAGATGACAGGTGTTGGTCCACAGAAGCTCGTGCAGACAGTAGAGTAGTGGTTCAGGCCGGGTCGGTAACAAACTGGCGGTGTGGTACAGGTGGTTCAGGCTGGCGAATAGTCGGGTACAGGCAGGTTCGGCAATGTGCGGGCAACAGAAATACAAGGGATCAGGCAGAGGCGTAGTCGTAGGCAGGCAGAAAGTCGGGGCAGGCAGCAGGCAAGCAGGTCAAACAGGAAGCCAGGGTCACAGATACAGGAAGTCTCTTAGGATAAGCACTGGGGTCAC
The DNA here is from genome assembly GCA_018402905.1 of Glandirana rugosa. Classification (NCBI taxonomy): domain Eukaryota; kingdom Metazoa; phylum Chordata; class Amphibia; order Anura; family Ranidae; genus Glandirana; species Glandirana rugosa. The sequence goes on along the minus strand of BLSH010257947.1, from coordinate 882,160 downwards.
AGGAGCCAGAACGCTTTTGAATGGACAGCACCGACTGCAAGGTGCAGAGGGCTTAAATGGCCGTTTTGGCGCCAATGCCGGTGCCAATGGCCCTGGAGGATTCCTTACAGCTATACTGTGGGGATGCCACATGTGTGATGTATTTTCAAAGCGTAACCACACAAAGAGATCCAAAATCCAAGGAACAACTTCAATCTTTCTAGGGGCATATATTACGCATCTAATTTACTGACTGCCTATCACATTTTTGGAGGCTCTGAAGCACCAGGACTGTGGAAACACCCACAAAATTACCACATTTTGGAATGCAAGCACCCCATGATATTTTCTAAGAGTCATAATGGGTCTTTAGAAGATGTCACTTCTTAGCCACTTCTTAGCCACACATTTTTGGAAAATGCGTAAAGAAAATGAAAATATTTTTTTTCAAATAAACCACTGCGCTTGGGGTTAATAATTAAAAGCAGCTGACACATTTGTGATAGCAGATATATATCATGCAGTGCTAGTCTAAAAAAATCTGACAAAATATAAGTGCATTCAGAAACTAAAAAATTAACAAATGAAATTCAAATAAATATAAGAATAATAGTGAGTCCAGTGAATCATGAAATAAATATCCCACAAATAAAGTACACTCTTCATAAATATTCCAGTGTACTGCAAAAATAAATTGTGCTCCCCACACCGCTGTGATCAAGCCGCTTACCAAATATGTATGATCAAAGATGATAATGGTCACAAAAGCATGTTTTCCCCACTATGGGTTAATGGCTCCATCAGCAGATAAATCAGCAAGGACACCACTTATACTCCACATCAATGTCAGCAGACAGGATTTCACACCATAACCAAAGTGACATGGAAGAAGAAAGCAAACGCTATAGTGTATAATTGTTACAGCATAAATTTATTAAAAACAAAGTGCAAACTCACACAAAAATTCATGTATGACAGCATATAGGGATCTCAAGTGCTCCTGTGTCATAAACACCACTAGGTCCGATCACTGATCGTATGCGCAATGACATCACGTCCTGTGGCCTGGCCCAACCGATTTTGCTGGAGACAGCATTATCAAGAGGACCAGCCCGCTACACAGGCACAGCTGTTGCTCCCAATCTGTCTGTGTTTGGGCCTTGACCCCATACGGATGTCAGAATAGGAGCAGTACCTGTGTCCGTGCAGCCACTGTGTTCCAATAGACATAAATACCACTGCCTGCATGGGGATGTATGGAACAACTGTACATCCCTGTGTGAGTAAACATGGCCCTCGCACAGGATACGTATTAATATGCCCCATGTGAATGAGGCCTTATTGTGATAATGGGACTGTTGTGATGCTTTTCAGAGGCACTGTGATTGCTTGCACAGGTGTGGTGAGTGTGTAAGAATGCATTTACACATGTGGATAGGGTGCCATAAAACCCCATGGTTGAGCTGTGTTTTTACTGCCCTTCAACTGCTCCCCTTTAGCTGGGACGGTAGTGCCTTGGGGGGTACACGTACCTCCTGTTGGACTCAGCGGTCATTACCGCCTGCTGAGTGCAATAGTACAACCCATTCAAGTGAATTGGGCTGTGCTTTAACTGCATCACAACCATGTACACATACTGTTGTGATGCAGTAGTCCAGCATTTAGGGGGTTAAACTGTTTAATGCTCTCTGAATAACGATCTGAACGTGGATCGATGTTCAGAGACCATCACAAGTGTGAACGAGGCCTTAACTGTTTTTCATTTTATTATTTCATTATAATTATTTTTTATATATTTTTGTACATTTTTTTACATTACACAAAGAAAAAAAAAGGTCAATGTCACCAGTGCATACAGTGTCTCAGATCACTAACCAGAGCAGTACAATGTCGCCATCGAGATACTGCACAACTCTAGTGACTGTGATCAGTGTCAGATCGCTGTTTTTTTTTTTTTCACTTTTTCACACGCTCTCTCCTCTCACAGCCAATTGTTATGAGAGGAGAGACTTCACAGGCTGCAGCATCGCAACTTGCCCTGGCCCTGTACCCAGATCTGCGATCTGCTGTGGCAGTAGCCCAGAGGTCATGCATGAGCGACCACATAGGGGGGACGTATGGATATGTCCTTGTAGAATGACACTTCTCTTGCCTGGCCTTATATGTACAGCTGCTGGGCGGGCAGAAAGTAGGTAATTTATTCTGGCCTTTGGAATACAGTACATTTACGCACAGATGCAAGTGTTTAGATCTCATAATAGAAACATAGAAAAGTGACGGCAGAAAAAGACTGAGTAGTCCATTGAGTCTGCCCCTTTTTATTTATTTATTTTTTTTTATTTTTATTTTTTACATTAACCTTGTTGTCTGACTATAGATTTATGTTTATCCCAAGCATGTTTGAAGCCATTTACTGTTGACTGTCTCACAACCTCTGTTGGTAGTTTATTCCAATCATCAACCACCCTTTCAGTAAAATAATACTTTCTAAGATTAGTTTTGAACTTCCCCCCAGTTAGTTTGAGGTCATGCCCCCGTGTTCTTGATTTTGGTTTCATATTGAAAAGACTGCCCTCCTGAAACGTATTCACCCCCTTGATGTATTTAAAGGTTTCAATCATGTCTCCCCTCTCCCTTCTTTCCTCCAGACTGTACATATTAAGTTCCTGAAGTCCCACTTATGCAAAGTCCTCCCGTCAGAAAAGTTATACTTTGGTTTTAGTTCTTGTGCCCCCGTACTGGAGTTTGATTGACCCCCCTTCAAGTTTTGATTAGAATCTTTCATAATAAAATGACTTTCCCACCAACTACTAACCTTATTTGATGGTTGTCTCCAACACTCTGTCAGTTGTCATTTACCGAAGTTTGTACGAACCCTATTTGTATTTAGATATCAGTCTGTTGTTCCAATTACATTTTTTATTTTTATTTTTTTTTATTTATTTATTTTTCCCCGTCTGAGTTACCTGATGAGTCAGAAAAAGACGGCAGTGAAAAGATACAAAGATAATACTCTAGATTTGTGAACGTAGACACGC
>BLSH010257947.1:852305-878699 GCA_018402905.1 Glandirana rugosa | reverse complement strand
TTATACACATCTGTACTAGGTCAAGAATATGATCACCTCGGGTTGGGCTTTTTACTAACTGTTTTAGAGAAACCCCATTCAGTGCTTCCATTACATCCCTGCTCCTGCTTGTAATAGCAGTTTGAGAATTCCAGTTAACGTCAGGCATGTTGAAGTCACCCATAATCAAAACCTCTCCCTTCATTGCCATTTGAGTTATCTCATCAATCAACAAGTTATCATAATCTTCACTCTGTCCTGGGGGTCTGTATACTATTCCAATTCTAAGGGAAGATCCCTCCCTGGTTGGAAGGCAGACCCAGAGGGTTTCAAGTATTTCATTTGTCTTTTGAATTAATGTTAGTTTTATGTCATTTTTTACATATATGGCAACTCCACCTCCCCTCTTCCCTACTCTGTCATTCCTGTATAGTGTGTACCCTGGTATAGTTATTTCCCAGTCATTTGAATCCTTGAACCATATATCTCTAATTGCAACAAGGTCCAAGTTATCCCTAGACATAAGAGCTGTTAGTTCACAAAGCTTGTTGCCTAAACTACGGGCATTAGTGCACATGACATGACAAACACTACTTTCAACTGCTTTCTTTTTATTAACAGAAACTTCAACTGAAGTGACCACCTCATCAATCCAGTCATTACCAACATGAATCCTCACATTTGTTTCAACCTGCTGGGGACAGAAACTCTCCTCAACAATTATATCTCTGCCCCCATTTCTCAGTTTAAATGCATGTCCAAAAAGTTGCTAAATTCCATACCAAGAAGCTCTGTGCCCTTGTGTGAGGGATGCAGGCCATCTCTCTTGTAAAGTTCAATGTCCGACCACCGGGTAGCATCATGACTAACATAACCAAAACCTTCAGCTTTGCACCAATTATTTAACCAAACATTGAACTCTGCTATACGAAGCACTTTCTCGGGTTGTCCATTATGCACAGGTAAGACCTCTGAAAATGTAACAGTACACCCTAACTGTTGAAGATCCTGGCCCAAATTCTGAAAATCCTTCTGCACAGAATGCACATCATTCTGGGACAAAACATTTGTGCCAAGGTGCACAACCACATCAACATTGCACTCTTCGCTAGCTTTTTTGACAATTCTTACAATGCACCCCTTATCTCGCCTAACAGTAGCACCAGGCAAACACCTAACTTCCTTTGACACTTCCACATGATTTCCTATAGCAACACCTCTTACAATTGAATCACCAACAAGAAGATGACTTCTCCTTTTAGGAGCCTTATCCACAACTCTTGCCTGGTGAGCAGCCTCAGATAAAACAATTACTTTTGGAATTGCATTTTTTTTCTCAAGCTCCTCCATGTGCAGAGAAGGGTTGCCAGTCTCACAAGCAGCTATGTTTGCAGCCTTTGTATCTGCTTCTAGCTCAGAAAGAACACTATAGGGGTTATGTAGTGTCAAACCAAAAGCTACATGTTTATGGTCCACAGGCCTTACTCTTCCAGACCCAACAGTTGTCCACACTGCCCTTCTCCTGCATCTTTGATATATTTTTTTTCTGCTTATAAATGCTCCTCCTCAATACTCCTGTAAACGCCTATGTGTGCAGGCTTTTATGTTTTTACAGGCATAAAAAAAAATTAAAAATACACTAAACACTTATATAAGCAGATAATCATAAACAAACTGTGCAGCGCTAAAATATCCAAAAGCACCTTATCTTACATATAATGTGCATTCTTTGTTGTGAACAAAACAAATGATATGATAATACATACAAGTTGGCAAATAGCATCAAATATGTCACCAAAAACCAAAATATATAAAATACATAAAAAGTTGTATAAAGTGAAAAAATGTGTCCATGCAAAAATAAAAGCAAAACAACTTAGTCTACATAAATAGGGTATCCCACAGTTGTGTTTTTCACAGTGGTGATTTTATTCCATCCATTCCTTTCATGCTCACAGTTAGCGAATATAAATATATCACCGCAGGTGCTCTCTCCCTCCAGGAATATTCTCACCTGCAGCAGTGCGACCGCTACAGTGCCTTGAAAAAGTATTCATACCCATTGAAATTTTCCACATTTTGTCATGTTACAACCAAAAACGTAAATGTATTTTATTGGGATTTTATGTGATAGACCAACACAAAGTAGCACATAATTGTGAAGTGGAAGGAAAATGATAAATGGTAAATATCTGAGTAAAGTGTGGCATGCATTTGAATTCATCTCCCTTTACTCTGATACCCCTAACTAAAATCTAGTGGAACCAATTGCCTTCAAAAGTCACCTAATTAGTAAATAGAGTCCACCTGTGTGTAATTTAATCTCAGTATAAATACAGTTGTTCTGTGAAGCCCTCAGAGGTTTGTTAGAGAACCTTAGTGAACAAACAGTATCATGAATGCCAAGGAAAACACCAGACAGGTCAGGGATAAAGTTATGGAGACATCAAAAGCAGAGTTTAGATGTTGCTACACTCTGATTCTATAAAGTGAACGGTTAACCCACATCCCTAACATAGATATGTATTTTGAAAAGAGTAACCTTAAAGGGAAACCAACTCATTCAGAGCAAAAAACAGACTGAAAATAAAACAATGAATGTTTATTGGTACATTAAAAACACCAAAGGACCTTTGAACATACTAGGTCCATTGTTAGTTTGATCAAAAAATGAATGGATTGAATGACTGGCCCGAGCACATCACATGCATGGAGATGTGGTTTATAGATAAACCAAAGAGGGGAACTGGGGCACAAAGGTGAGGGCAACCCAGGTGGTGTTTTCAATTGTTAATCCATATATCAAAAAGAAATCTGGGTCATAGAGAAACCAGTGAAAGCAAGAAAGCTAGTGGTGGATTAGTCAAAGAGTAGTACCCAATGGGGAAGAAGTCTCTGAAAGTCTGAGTGTTCATCTTGTTCATTAGCCCCAGTCCATCAGCAGAAACAAAACAAGGCTTTGTTTCTGCTGAGGGACATTTTTTGATCAAACTGACACTGGAACATACTGCCTATGCAGTCCTTTGCATTAAACTGTGAATGCTAATGTGCCAACTAGCTCTCATTGGAACATCACATCTTAGACCACGGGTACTGGAAATACTTTCTTTGCTTGCCATATTGCTTCTTTTGGACTGAGGCAGGACCCCAAATATTTAGTTTGAATTTATGTGGATCTATTGCTGCCCTACTGGATAATTCCTTGCACAACACAAGGATTTTAATAAGTGACCACCTACCCCCTAATGATTTTATTCAAAACGCGTTGTGCATGAAAGGTGTCGATGCCTGAGCCCTCTATCCTTGGGATAGTGAGCTCACCATCCACCGTCTGTGACTGAAGTCTCCCCCCTCTCTCCCTTCTCTCTCCTGCCTCCAAGCGTGAGTACACAAAGGTTAGGGGGACTCTGATGTAAGGGGTGCCCTGTGGACTCTGATGTAAAGGGGGCTTTAAGGACCCTAATGTAAGGGGGAATGCTGGGAACTCTGATGTAAGTGGGAGGTTTGGTGAGCAAAAACTCCCTTACATCAGACTCTTTACACCAGATTCCACAGTGTTCCCCTTATAAAAAAAAAATTGCAGTGTTAAAGTGTTTGGATTTGTCTTGAAGAAAAGGTGGCAAGCAACCCTAGTGTGAACGAGGGTGAGGGCTAAGGAACAGACAAGTCAACAATACAGAACTATCTCTGTTATCTAGTTTTGCTAAAGAATGCAAAAACAAGGCTGTGCATAAGTCAAACCATAACATTGTCCGTACCTCCCAACTTTTTCAGATAGGAACGAGGGACACCTATTAGAAAAAGTATGTAGGCATAGGGCACACCCCCTTCCACACCCCATTAACCATTTCCCGCTCGGCATAAAGACAAATAACGTCCGGGCGGGTATTCAGTTATCCTCACTGGGCATCATATGACGTCCTCAGGATAACTCGCAATCACACGCCCACGGGGGCACGCATCGCAGTGATCTGTAATGTGGTGGGTCAGTCTGACCCACCGCATTACAGACCTCGGTAAAGTGCTTCTGTGTATCGGCTTTTCCTTTACTCGCGTCTGAAGACACAAGTAGTGTAGAGTCGTTCGGCTGCTCTCTTGAGAGGGGGGTCTGTGCTGATTGTTTATCAGCGCAGCCCCCCTTAGGATCGCCATCCTAGACCACCAGGGAGCCTGTCCAGGGACCATCAGGGAGCGCCCAACCAGGGACCACCAGGGAGCCGACCAGGACCACTAGGGAGCCTATCAGGACCACCAGGGACACCATCATGGAGCCCACCCTAGACCACCAGGTAAGGGGCACAATGCCCAGCATGGATGGCACTCAGTGGCAATTACAGATTCCACCCTAGACCACCAGGGAATCAGTGCTGCATATCAGTGCCCACCAGTGCCACCTATCAGTGCCCACCAGTCCCACCTATCAGTGCCCAGTGCCACCTATCAGTGCCAATCAGTGACTATGAGTGTCCATCAGTGCCACCTATGAGTGCCCATCAGTGCCGCCTATCAGTGCCTATCAGTGCTGCTCATCAGTGCTGCCTATCAGTGCCCATCAGTGCTGCATATAAGTGCCTCATTATCAGTGCCCGTCCGTTTATATCAGTGATGGAGAAAATTTAATTATTTACAACGTTTTGTGACAGAAACAGAGAAAAAATATTTTTTTCAAAATTTTCGGCCTTTTTTTATTTGTAGCGCAAAAAATAAAATCCCCAGGTGATCAAATACCACCAAAAGAAAGCTCTATTTGTGGGAACAAAATTACAAAAACTTTGTTTGGGTACAGCATCGCATGACTGCGCAGTTGTTGTTCAAAATGCAACAGCACTGAAAGCTGAAAATTGGTCTGGGCGGGAAGGGGGGGGGGGGGGGTAAGTGCCTGGTATTGAAGTGGTTAAAGGAGAAATATATTAAAAAAATTATTAGTTAAACCCACAAGTTTTTTTTTGTAAGCACTTTCATTCCTTTATATTGGCTTTTGAAATTTACAAATGCAGCAATTTAGAAATTGGATGAAAGGTTTAGAACTGTGAAACACTTTATGATGGATAAATAGTGCATTTTATATACAACTATATAGATCAGACCTAAATGAGGGACAAATGAGGAGGAGAGATGGACAGAGGGACTTTGTTCCAAATCAGGGACAGTCCCTCGAAATCAGGGACAGTTGGGAGCTATGCATTGTCACCATAGGCGTGCGCAGGGGGTGTGCCGGGTGTGCATGGGCACACCCTATTCACCCCGTGTGGTGCAGATTCCCCCTGCTGAAATTTCACCAAAGCCCCTAAAGTAGGGTTGCCACATCATCCCTTTAATCCAGGACACACATGAATTACACAGGTTCTGAGGCTAATTTAATGCAGATAAGGCACCAAGTGAGTTTAATAACCATCTTAATCAGCCACAGAACCTGTGTAATTAATGTGTGTCCTGGATTAAAGGGATGATGTGGCAACCCTACCCTAAAGGGCTCCTAAAAAGAATTGTAAAAAATAAAATAATAAAAATAAAAAACTACTGACACCAACCTCTGCCCTACTGACAAGTCCACTGCTTTAATGACACCATCCACTGCTCTACTAACTAGGGTTGCCACCTCATCCCTTTAAACCCAAACACATATGCATTACACAGGTAATGAGGCTGATTTAATACAGATGAGGCACCAAGTGAGTTTCAGCCACAGAACCTGTGTAATTAATATGTGTTTGTTTTTAAAATAAACAAAACGTCGGGCCCGACGTCAAGGAAAAAAAATCGGCGTTTTTCGGCGTTATGCATCGGCGTTAGTGAGCAATAGTGAGCGTCAGCGTCAATAGGCGTTTTTAAAAAAAAATTATCCCTCTGCTATTTTTCAACCTAAAAACGTCGGCGTCAAAAAACGCCGGAAAACGCCGGTACAATATTAATTGGCGTTTGTTGGCGTTTTGCAGCGTCGGCGTTAAAAAAATGCCGAAACGTTACAGCCTCAGAACGCAATGGCTGTGGGTTCTACTTTCAGCTCACTAACGCCGACGCCATCTACAGCTCAAAAACGCCGATGTTTTTATGGGACCATTGACTAACATGGAGAGCTGCAAAAAACGCCAGAAAACGTCCTTGTGTATGAGGCCTTAAAGGGATGAGGTGGCAACCTTACTACTAACACCAACCATGTTTTAATATATTTGAGGTGCACACCCTTATGCAATAGGCTGCGCACACCTATGATTGTCACACTATCAATATTTGTAGGACAAACAGTGCCCTTAACAAAAATGTCTTCCTTTAGCTTCAGCAAGGGCTCTACGTCAGGCTTGTCTCCCCACTCTATGGTCCAGTGAGAAGCCGCTCTGTTCCCCGCCCTCCCGGCCATCTCTATGGTTGCTGTGCTTTCTGTGGTACTGCACTGTGAGCTCTGCAGCAGCCGAGGAGGAGGAGGAGGAGGTGGAGCTGAGGCTGCCGTCTCATCAGCTCTAGTCATTTCTTCTTTATCTTCTATTCCACTAAAGCTTGCGGGGGCTCCGGGGCCTGGCCATGGATACTCAAAAAGTAAGTGCTTCTCCCATTCACACCTATGGAGAAATAGAAAGTTGGCAGAGCGCACCTCCTCCGCCCTGCACGGAGCTCGGGAGTAGGCGAGGCGTTCATTCATTGCTGAGGAGATGCTGGCTGGTGTATAGAGCGGGCGAGGCTGGCCTGTGGGGACAATAGACACCATCCTCCCTGCCAGCATCATGGGCATTGTGATAGAGACATGGAGGGAACACTATGGGCGTGGGGCTTGGCATCATGTCTGCTCTTACCTATCACTCACCTAAATCCCACTGACACAGACATCACCCCATCCTATACTTCTCCTATCAGGTGTCTATTTATAATACATTAGGCAGGTGTACAGCCTATACAGAGTGCATAGCTATGCATGCTGCCCTGACAATGGATCACTCTGCTCCTTGCCCACTTTTATGGAATAAGCCTTGTATAAGAAATAGAAGAGATCCATTGTTTCCATCTTTGATCTGGGCGTGGAATGCCTTGTAAAAGGTTTACTGATGCTCCTGCAGTTTCCTCAGCATCATCTGTGGCCTTCATCCCATCCTGGCCTGGTGTCCCCTGCACACACCCCACACCAGCAGGAATGACAGAGCATTCCCTTCTGTCATTCACATTTGTCATTTCAATAAAAACAATACTAATCCCATCATCTCAATATTAAACATCACCGCTGATATTTTAAAGTAGGTTTCCTAAAGATTCATTTGATATGTCTAAAGATTCTGTCACTAATTGAAATATTTTTTTTTTTTATGGACATTCCATTTTGTTACATTATCCTCTTTGGGCATTCCATCTCCCTGTTAAAGTCTATGGGCATTCTGTTATTCCTTTTAGTATGTCCCATGATCAAACACCAGTCTGCACCCACGCCAGGTCCACTGTGTCCTTCTACATCAACTGCAGCAGGATGGGCAAACCGGCCAATGCTGTGGCCAGGATGCACCTGATCAACAGTTGGCTTGTGTGCTCCTTGGGAACCAACAACTGTTTTTGTTTGTACATCATTGTATTTAAAAGAGAAGTTCAATATATTAAAAAAAACAAACATTTAGACCCCTTTCACACTGGGGCCGCCTGAGCGTTAGGGGTAAAGCACCGTTACTTTAGCGGCGCTTTACAGCTGTTTTAGCGGCGGCAGGCACTTTTAAGAAGGGGTTAACAAGGGGTTAAAAGCACAGACGGGCAGCGCTTCCAAAGCTGTGTTCAGCCGCTTGGGAAGCCCTGCCCATTCATTTCAATGAGCAGGAGCGGTGAATAGGACCGCTTGCAGTACTTTTTTTCTTGTCCTCCAAGCGCACTGCCCCAGTGTGATAGCACTCAGGCTTTCACACTGGGGTGCATTAAGAGGCAGTTTAGAGGCGCTTTACAGGTGCTATTTTTAGCTAAAAAACGCCTGTAAAGCGCCTCAGTGTAAAAGGGAAGTTATACTTATTTAGGATCGATCCAATATTGCAGCTGTCCCCCACTGGCTCTGTAATGAGAACTGAGCAATCAAACAACGCTGATCGCTCAGTTCTCCGCTCCGCTCTGAGCAGAGAGCTGGTGACTGTCAGTCAATGGCTCTCTGCACTCCCCTCCAGATCGCTGGGTTGTGGAGGAGGTGGGCCTGCTTAGGCACTCAGTGGATTGCTAAGTGGCTGGGCCAGGTGTCGTTCCAGGCTTCTGGGTGTATCCCGTTGATATGGTCGGAATCTTTCCTGAGCCTGGACCATTTGAGTAATGTCAGCTGACAGCGGGCCAAATTAACTGCTGCACTCCTGTAATCCATAGAAGTATGGCCAAAAAAAGCTTTGGCCGTACTTCTCCTTTAACCACTAGTCTACTGGGCACTTTTATCCCCTTGTTGCCGAGGTCAATTTTCAGCTTTTAGTGCTGTCGCACTTTGAATGACAATTGCGCGGGCATACTACACTGTGCCTAAATGAAAGTTGTATCTTTTTTTTTTTTTACACAAATAGAGCTTTCTTTTGTTTGTATTTAATCACCACTGAGGTTTTTTATTTTTTGCTAAATAAACAAATAAGGACCGAAAAATTTGAAAAAAAAAAACCAAAAACTTTTTCATAGTTTGTTATAAAATTTTGGCAAACAGGTAACTTTTCTCCTTCATTGATGTGCGCTGATGAGGCTGCACTGCTGGTCACTGATTAGGCTGCGCTGATGGGCGGAACTGATGGGCACTGATAGATGGTACTAATGGCCAGCACTGATAGGCAGCACTGATGGGCACTGGTAGGTGGCACTGATGAGGAGGCACTGATGGGCACTTATTGGCAGCACTAGTAGGCACTGTTGGGACTGCACTGATAATCAGGACACTGATCAGTGCCCTGATTATAAGTGTACATATCCCTCTTAGAGAAGCCAGTTATCGGCTCTCTTCTCATGCTGTCAGCATGAGGAAAGGAGTACCAATAACCGGCATCTGTTTACATCCTTGATCAGCTGTGATTGGTCCCCCTGTCAGAACCCAACAGCTTAGTGGGGTAGATTGCTGTACTAATGTTGGATCGTTAGTACAGCGGCTCTGATCTGAGCTGTCACTTTTTTTTCTTTTGTTCGTTGAACGAAAAAAAAAACTGTTAGTGTGTATCAGGCTTAAACACCTATGCATGCGTGGACACATAAGCTAACATGCAGGGGTATTTAAAAGCAGAAAAAAATGGCATATGCCCCTAAGAGCAGTGTCAAAAACGTCCTGCGAACATGAGGCTTAAAGGGCATGTTGGACTGCTTTGCCTCCTCTCCCTGCCTCTATAAAAATTATGTATTTTCTTTTCTAAGGAAGCTTTTTGTGCTGCAAAGCAGAACTTCCGCATTTCCCACCTAGGCAAGAACATCTCCCTGCCCCCTAGGCTCACTCAAGGTCTCCCATGCACCTGCACACACACAAAGACTGCGACAAGGGAAGTCTAAAAAACTTCTTCGCCTTTGCACATGTTTGGTAAATCACCCGCACATGTGCTTACAGACTCGGCCAAGACCATAAGGCCAGGCAGAGCCCATGGGTACAGATGTGCATGTGTCAAAATAGTGGCTCCCGAGGAGGCAGAGCCACCTTGGAGGTGGGCTTCACTTCTGGCAAAGTTATGCTTGAAAGTCAAAATTACATACATTGATTTTATACCTGTTTAAAGGAGAAGTCCAGCCAAAGCTCGTTTGGCTGGACTTCTCCTATGTATCACAGGAGTGCAATTCATTTTTCACTCCTGTGACCCGTTTTCAGCAGAGAGCTGATGTCAAGAATGTCTGTTCAGGCACAGCATCATCCTGACCATGGAGTCTGGATCCGCCAGGTGCCTGGACTGACACCCGGATCAGCCTCTCAGCAAGCCACCCCTCCACAGCTATGCATTCCAGTGAGTGTGGGGGAGCAGAGCGGAGGGCTTGCTAATTGACAGTCAGCAGCTCTCCACTCGGGGAGCTGTGAGAACTGAGCCATCGGCGATGTTTGATAGCTTGGGTCTCAGTGCAGAGGCGCCGGGGGACAGATGCAGCATTGGACCGATGCTGCATCCACCTAGGTAAGTATATTGGGGGAAAAAACCCTTTACTTCTCTTTTAATGGCGTAAGTTCACCTTTGGAACATGCTACATGCTACACCTGTATTTAGGGTATAATGTGTAACCTGCTCAAGCTTGCTTACTCCCCCTCACCTCTTCCACTGTGACAGTGGGCGGGGGAGCTTCTCCCCGCACCCGCTGTTACATTTACAAAGTGGCGTGGCTGTGCAGTGCTCATCCACAGGGCTTTCATTCAGTTGCCTGTGAGTAAAAGACAAAAGACAAAGTCCTGTCTTTACTGCAGCAGAAAGTTTGTATCTTAATGAACTAGGGGGGTACTGATGAGCTCCATCCTAGTTCACTGACACTTCCTCCAGCTTTCTAACAAAGCCTGTATGAAAGTACAGGCAGAAAGCTGGAGTATGTGTCTGCAGGAGTCTGACATTGTACCCTGTAGGAAAATATAATAAATGCACATTTTTTTTCTCTGCAAAAAATGTGTTTATTATTTTTTCCCAAAAGATGAACTTAGCCTTTAACATTATGAATCATTTTCCCTGATTTGACAAATAGCTGCATTCACACAGTTTAAGCATTTTACATTCAGGCCTCATACACACGGACGTTTCTAAAAAAATAAACAAAACGTCGGGCCCGACGTCAAGGAAAAAAAGTCGGCGTTTTTCGGCGTTATGCATCGGCGTTTTTGAGCGTTGGCGTCAATAGGCGTTTTTTTAAAAAAATCATCCCTCTGCTATTTTTCAACCTAGAAACGTCGGCGTCAAAAAACGCCGGAAAACGCCGGTATAATAATAGGTGGCGTTTGTTGGCGTTTGTTGGCATATTGTGGCGTCGGCGTCAAAAAATGCCAAAACGTTACAGCCTCAGAACGCGATGGCTGTGGGTTCTAGTTTCAGCTCACTAACGCCGACGTCATCTACAGCTCAAAAACGCCGACGTTTTTATGGGGCCATTGACTAACATGGAGAGCTGCAAAAGATGCCAGAAAACGCCGGCGTCAAAAAACGTCTGTGTGTATGAGGCCTCAAAGTTAAGGTGTTTTTGTTTTAGCCAATGAAAAGCACCAGTGGGACCAGATCAGTTCTTATAGGCTGAAAAATGCCTAAAAACACACAAAACACTCAATTTTGAGCAGTTTCAGGCATTTCCATTTGAATCTGGGGCCCAAAAAGTCAAAATTCTGCCTCAAAAGTAGCTCATGTAGCTTTTGGAGCTTCGGGCGTCAAACTACAGGTGCTTAAGCCCTCATGTGAATAACCATCACTGAAATATATGGGATTAAGGATGATGACTGTTTTTGAGCAACAAAATGCTCAGCTGTGAATGGGGCCTTATGGTATCTTCAGTTATTAAGTCCCCATTCATACTTGAGCATTAATTTTCTCATTTCACTATGCCTCACTACGCTTTACTACACCTAAGTACGCAGAATTCCATTCTCTCCAGTTGTTCCTGTTCACACTTGCATGCTCAGTTGCCCTACACTCATCATTAGTTGAAAATAAGAGGAAACATTTAAAAAAGAAAACTAATACAGCCACCACATTAAGGGATTGGTAAACTGCAATATATTACATTTTTGTTTTTGGACACACTGCAGGCAGACCTTTTGCAAAGTAGCCCTAAGGCCTCATACACACAAATATTTTTTACCACCGTGTTGTTTAGTGTTTTTGCAGCTCTCCATGTTATTCAATGGCCCCATAAAAACGCTGACGTCTTTGAGCTGTAGATGGCGTCAGCATTCTTAAGCTGTAAATCGCCATAGTGACGTTAACCGCCGTTTTTAGCACTGGTGTTTTCAGGTTAAAAAAAAGCAGTGGAATGTTTTTTTTTAAACAGAACGCCTATTGACGCCGACGCTCACATTAATGCAGATGCAAAACACAGACGAAATCGCGCTTTTGGCGACGATTTTTGCCTGACGTCGGTCCCGACGTTTTGCTATTACGCCCGTGTGTATGAGGACTAATATTCAATAGAATAAAAAACAAATCAACATCAAATATTGATAAATTAACTAAATACACACAATACAGAATCAAAATAAAGTCATAACATCAGTGTATTAGGGCTCTTTTAGATGGGCAGGTAGGGACAGTAAAATCAGGTGGCTGAGCCACAGTTTTACCAATCCACGACAGCCCACCTGAATTGTCACAATAAAACTGAAAACGGCTGTGCAAATGCTGCAGCCGCAATGCTTTGCTTCATGGCACTGCTTGTCAAACTCGTCCATTGAGTTCAATGGGGCCATGACTGTGGCATGGTAGTGCGGCATTACAGGGTTAAATCAAGTGGTGAGAAGATGATATTTATATGTAAAAAGAATAATATCAAACACTGAGACAACAAATTTCTTATCTGTATAGGTGGAAGCTAGTTTAGTTAGCTTAGTAAACTGAGATAATATGACATATCCAGCAGCTGTTCCATGAGAGAGGACTTACCTGCAGCCTTTCATAGCCATTTAAAATAGAATAGGTGCATTATAACAGGCGGTGACCCTGGAAGGATCTCCTGACTGTGTTACACATACTTTTTATAGAAGGTGAAGAATGCAGTTTCAAGGCCTTAGTTATATATACATCCAGCAGTAGATTTCATACCATATGCAGCAAGTTATCGGCTAGGCTTTGTTCATGGTTACTTAGACTCCACAAATGAAATTGCTGCATGGTTTAATTTATGTTATGTGACAGAATGTAACTTATGTGATGTAACAATGTATTTTTATGTGGACAGGTCTATATAAAATGTATGGACAGGATGCTGAAGTGGTTTAAGAGAAATTCACTTGAGGGTTTCCTATAGGTGTGTTTTCTGACGAGGTCATCCCTTTTGTTCACTCTGTTCTCTTTTCTACCCAGTGTTTGTACTGTCAGCACATGTGCAAGCAGCAAAACCTGATTGGCTCCTTGTGCTGACCTTCCCTCTCACAGTGGCAGCTTTGCTGTTTAGTGGGTTACAGGAGGATTGTATCAAGGCAAATTTAGGAAAATATGCTAGTAGCATTTAAAGTATATAAGTATACAGTATGTTTATAATGTATACATAACTACAGCCATTGCTAACTTTTTATGTCTGCCTGTGTTCAGTAAATACAAAATCTTCTAACAAAACTGACCTATTGAATTTGGCATATATGTGCATGTATTCTAATTTATTTTCTAAGTAGATTGCTGTAAAGATGGCCCCAGATACACACCATATGAGCTTTTAGTGTGGGGTACTGCTAATTTGTCTAGTGTTGTCATTAGGGATGGTCAAGATCATTGTAATTAGAAGGAATATGTTCCTCTGTCTTCTCTTCTTACCTTGGCTTCCTTACTTGCCCTGTGGTACAAATAAGACATAAAGCAACATCCTCAATACAGTAACTTGATCTTTACATATTATGTTCTGTACCATGTTTATAGGTTAGGATAGGACCTGGGCCAGGCAAACTTTGAAGCTACTCCACACCACTCTGGTAAGGCAGAGCCAGCCGGGTGTTAGAACCTGCTGAGTGTTCTAGAAAAAGCTTGTAGAATGTGTACCCCCCTCAGGCCTCTCCATCTTTTGCAATACACAGATTGAGTATTGGGTATTGTTCTAAAGAAGACTTCTCATTAGGGAAGCATAATATTTTACTGGGCTTTGTGGTATTGTAGAGTACCAGCTGGACTCTGTTTTCAGGAATAAAAAAAAAGTATACACTCTGCTCCTGAGTCCTCTTGTGGGCTGCTGAAGCACAGCATTTTGTGGACTGGGTGGCGTCAGCCCTGCCCAGTTTTCTTTTTTTTTACACTACTGAATCACACCCCTTCCTTTCATTTCCACAACATAAGCCGTAATTGAGCTCTAGTTCTAGATAAGAACTGAGAGGGCTAATCGGGCTCCTTGAGATCAACCAGTATTTTTGGCACTTATTGCACAGATACTCTATTTAAAAAAATACTTTTTCTCACCTGTACCACGATCCAGTGATGTGGCCGCCCGAAGCCTTGGTTGTTTCCCCCACCTCTCCCCGGTGCCAGCATCACTAACGCGGGCACCCGGCTGTGACAGCTTGCGGCTTCACAGCCGAGTGCCCACTGCGAATGAGCGGGTCGCGCTGTGCGTCCTGAATGGCTGAGCAATCTTCTGGGACCTGTGACGCGTCCCAGAAGATTGCAGGGAGGGGGAGAGGAAAACTTCTACTCGAGCCACCTAGGTGGAAGTGGGAGCGGGTACCTGTCAAAACTAGGTATCCATTCCCCACCCCAAAATATGACATGCCTTAACGCGAAACTTCCACTTTTGGGTGGAACTCCGCTTTAATAGTATATTTAATAGACCAAAATGTTATATTCCCTGGGATATGCCCTGGATCAATGCCCTGGAACTTGCACCCTTGGGAGATTCTCTTCTCTTCACCACAGCACGGGACCCTGATCTCAGAACACAGTAAGCCTTTACAGCAGGGATGTCTGTGTTACATGGGGGAGAGAAACGATATACCTGTGCTCAAATCCCAATAGCTTGTACATGTATTTGAACTGTGATACATGAGTGCATCTAATTATTTCTACGTGGGCTGTCTCATTTTAATCATCCTTATAACATGAACTATAGCTGTTTCTATTTTTTAATAAATTCCCCTATGTTTATATACAATCAGTGGCACAGTTACCATCATTGGGACTTTTGGGACTGAATGCTGCCATTTCATCATATGAATTCTCCCTAGCGCTGGATTTTAGGAATTTTATGGTTAAACATTTGGCCAGTTTGACATCATCCCTGGTGTTTTTCCTACTAGCTGCAGGGGCGTTTCAAGCAAAAAAGTCTCTAAAAATTACAAGCACTTGGGTTGTATGTTTAGGGTGACTGCAGACAAGTAGATATCTTTTCAGAACAATGGTCGAGTGAGTATTTGCCGGATTGGCACCCTCTAAGGCAGGGGTAGGGAACCTGCGGCTCTCCAGCTGTTGTAGAACTACATTTCCCATCATGCTTCTGGGAGTAATTGTATCTAGCAGCCTTGCAATGCCTCATGGGAAATGTAGTTCTACAACAGCTGGAGAGCCGCAGGTTGCCTACCCCTGCTCTAAGGCCTCATACACACGGGCGTATATAAAATAATAAACAAAACGTCGGGCCCGACGTCAAGGAAAAAAAGTCGACGTTTTTCGGCGTTATGCATTGGCGTTTTTGAGCGCTAGTGAGCGTCGGCGTCAATAGACGTTTTTTAAAAAAAAATCATTCCTCTGCTATTTTTCAACCTAAAAACGTCGGCGTCAAAAAACGCCGGAAAACGCCGGTATAATAATAGGTGGCATATGTTGGCGTTTCTTGGCATATTGTGGCGTCGGCGTCAAAAAACAGCAAAATGTTACAGCCTCAGAACGCGATGGCCATGGGTTCTACTTTCTGCTCACTAATGCCGACGCCACCTACAGCTCAGAAACGCCGACGTTTTTATGGGGCCATTGACTAACATGGAGAGCTGCAAAAAACGCCAGAAAACGCCGGCGTCAAAAAACGTCCGTGTGTATGAGGCCTAATATTTGCACCCAATGGTGATGGCAGTGTGTGAACAATACTTTGATCTTGCCTCTTTCCTCTAGTAGACTGTATATGCTCAAAGGGAGATTCTCCAAAAAGTTAGCAAATCTGCCAGTGTGGCAAAAAGTGTCTTGTCCATTATCGCTTCCAAAAAGTCAGAGGTAGCCCAATAATTGTAAGGCTCCATGCACACTGTAGCTGATAAACGACCGTTTTTGGTCTTTTGGGCGTTTTTTTAACAGCCCAAAAATGCCCCTTTATGTTATCCTATGCGTCCATGCACATATGGACGTTAATTGTAGTTTAACAGCAGTGGCGTTTTTGGGCTATCTGAACGCCCTGAATTGGCGTTCAAAAGTCATTCTTCTGACCACAAAAAAACGCTAAACACCGATTAATGCTCATAAACGGCCGTTTATCGGCGTCCGGCATTTTTTGTAGTCAACGGAAGCTAATGAAGTAAAAAAAAAAAAAACTCTCAAAACCGCAGACGCCGATAAACGCTACTTACAAAACGCTGCAAAAGAGCGTTTTCTAAGCAGTGTCTCCTGCCCGACGCCCAGAGAGCCCAGATAGTGTCCAGTGTGCATGGAGCCTAAGTTTTGATTACTTTTATGGTCACTTTTAACAGTTCCAGCAGTGCTGCTTGTATCATCAATATATGAGAGCTGACCTTGGTTTACAGTGTATGCTGAGAGTTCCATAGCAGTTCCATAGCAGCTTCCATAGTAGTTCCATAGACTGCATACTGCTGTTATGGTATAGGTATGCTGTCAGAAATCATATTCCTCTTTCTGGATGGAATATTGATGGGCAAATTGAAGGCAAGTCAAAGAAAATAATGTCTAGGTGCTGTTAAATTCCTTTATACGTCATGATAATAAAGAAGATGAACACCAGTTTATTACATTGTTATCTGAGTAGGTAGTTTGGAAATACCACTTAAACATTATCCTAGATTTGCCAAGCTGACCAGATTAGACATTGTGACTGAACATGTAAGAAAAGCTTGGCATAATTTAATTAACTCGCTCATCTGCCATAAGGATAAAATCCATTTTAATCTTGCATGCATTAGTTAGGGGTCTCTTTAGAGAGCGTGAATTAGCTGTTTACAGTGTTGAGCTGTGTTGGTGACACACATTGCTTTTATTGGTCTCAGTAAACTGGACATACCCATCATGAATACAAAACCATCAAAACCCAGTGTATTCTGAATCTCATACACAGGAAATTGTGTCAAATCAGTATCATCTCAGGGGGAGCCATCAAATTTATCCTTCTCTATCACAGCCAAGGCTGGCACTGGCTGATTTCTGTAAATGGTGCTAGTTCCAGGGCATAGCAGACTTATGCAACATCATGCACAGTTCCAGCGCTCAGACCTGCCACTGCTCATCAACCCTGAACTAATCTAAATGCAACCATTATTTACAATGGGAGCCATGGTTCTGACTGGGATCAGGTGATCTCACAGATCCTTTTTACAAATGTACATGTTCACCTCATATATCCTAAAATGTATTTCCACCTTTGCAGTCAAACTTGAGAAACCCCCACTTTATGTTTATGTGCTTCTATTTACAAAGAAAACCAAAAATATTTCTTAAGCTTGTCATACACACATATATGTATTTTATTTGTTCAGCCTTCGAGTTGAATTAAAGAAATCTAACAGCATAGATGGACGAACCTCCCCTATCAGCTATTGTATTCTTACTGCTACCAAGCTTGGCGCTACACAGCTCAAACTTGATCCATGTATAGCCAGGGTCATTTTCCCAGTTGTTTATTTGTAGCAGGATTATACATAGAGCTCTATAGGCAGCTAGTATTGTTTAGAATAACTTGCAGTGTGACAGTACAGGGACAGTAAATGTGCATTAACATACAATACAGAACCCAAGTCTTGATATTTTAACACTTTGTTAGGAAACACATGGTTAAAAGAGAAATATGGGTTTCGGTTTTGTTTTTCAAATCATACTTACCTAGGTGGATGCTGCATCTCTTCCCCGCCATCTCTGAGGGTGAGTACTGAGCAATCAAACATTGCTGATCACTCAGCTCCCTCCGCTGTGCTGAGTAGAGAACTGGTAACTGTCAGTTACAGTTCTCTGCTCTCACTGGAGCACCAGGCTGTAGAGGGGGCGGGAGTGGCTGACTCAGGCTCTCAGTGGCTCGCTGAATGGCTGAGCCAGGTGCCAGTCAAGGCTCCTGGGTGGATCCCAAACTGCACTCCTGTGATTCACAGGAGAAGTACAGCCAAACAAGCTTTCCGATCATGTGACTGCCGTGACAACCAATCATGGCGGTCATATGACCATAAGCCCCGCCACCCAGCATTCTAAAGCCCTTAAAGGGCTGGCAGACGCCGGCTCTAACGAGTTAAGTATAGCAAATGTTCATGCCATTGCCCCCTCCTTAACCTGTTGAGATCCGCGCTATAGATGTAAGACGGCTACAGCGCGGATCTCAATCTCCGGGAGGACGACTATTGACGTCCTCCCCTTTCCACGCCCCCGGCGCGCATTCACAAGTGGCGCGCGGCCGCCGCACGCTGCGTGGACGTGCCCGCGGCTCGGGCGGACTCGATGTCCGCTCGAGACCCGCGATCGCCTGCGGAACTGCAGAACGGGGAACCCCGTTCTGTGAGAGGGGGACAAGCAGATCTACTGATCCCTGTCACTGGGATCAGTTAGATCTGTTATGTCCCTGCCAACCCATCCCCCCCCACAGTTAGAACACGCCCAGGGAACACTGTTAACCCCTTCACTGCCCCCTGCAGGTTAACCCCTTCACTGCCAGTGACATCTATACAGTAATCAGTGGACATTTAAATGTCTGATCGCTGTGTAAATGTCATTGGTCCCAAAAAAGTGTCAAAAATGTCCGACATGTGTGCCCCAATATCAAAGTCCCGATAAAAATCGCAGATCGCCGCCATTACCAGTAAAAAAAAAAAATAATAATAAAAACGCCATAAATCAATTCCCATAGTTTGTAGATGCGATAACTTTTGCGCAAACCAAATCAATAAACGCAGATTGAGATTTTTTTTACCAAAAATATGTAGAAGAATATTAATCTGCCTAAACTGATGAATAATTTTTTTTTTATATTTTATTTTTGGATATTTATTAGAGCAAAAAGTAAAAAATATTGTTCTTTTTTCAAAATCGTCGCTCTTTGTTTGTTTATAGCGCAAAAAAAAAAAAAACCGCAGAGGTGATCAAATATCGCCAAAAGAAAGCTCTATTTGTGGGGAAAAAAGGACATCAATTTTGTTTGGGTACAACGTCGCACGACCGCGCAATTGTCATTCAAAATACGACAGCGCTGAAAGCCAAAAATTGGTCTGGGCAGGAGGGGGGTTTAAGTGCCCAGTAAGGAAACATTACATAGAAGGGTAGAGCTATGTCTGACTTTTAAGCAAGTAAAATGCACATAAAACGGTAATCAGTTTTCATTTTTTTCATGTTATGCTATGTTATAGGAATATGTAACAAACATAAAGTGGGTGTTACATTTGGTTGCAGAAGTGGAAAAACACTTTTTTTTAAAAAAAAACATTATTTTAACATCTTTGCCTTATTATACAAGGAAGTCTAGTGTTGCTGAATGATTCAAAGAACAGTGCAAACAGAAATCTGAAATACCAAGAACAGAAAAAAAGATTCTTGTCCTGATAGTGAATGTTGCAGTGGGGAATACATATGCTGAGCTTTCTGTATCACACAGCCTGTGGTCTGGAGTTACTGTAACACTCTTTGTTAGCTTTAGAACTCAGAGACTTAAAGAGGGATAGAATTTCATCTGAGGATTATGGTGAAGTGACTTGAACGGTCAGTTTAAATCTTCAGATGGTGTGTACACTCATCAAGTTAGTTGCTGGAATTTGGCCCTATAGTTGCTTTAATTCCGATCTCCATTAGCTTAGTTGTTATTGAACACATGTACTATTTGACTTTTAATAAAAAAAAATTAAACTAGATCAATGAGGCATATAGCAATATTAGAAAATGCTAATTTTTGGCAACTTATCATTAAACATTTAAAGAGGAGATTCACTCTGGGAAAAATAAATAAAAGTCAGCAGCTACAAATTCTGTAGCTGCTGACTTGAGTAAAAGGACGCTTACCTGTCCAGGATTCCCGGCGCCAGCATCCTAACTGTGGGCAGCCAGCTATGCTGCTTTCGGCTTTACAGCTGGCTTCCACTGCACATGTGCGAGACATTTTGTGCTTTGTGAATGGTCCTGCAGCCTTTTGGGACCTGTGATGTATCCCAGAAAACTGCAAGGAGGGAGGGGGAGAGTCACCTAGGTGATCCAAGTGGAAGTGGGAGCGGGTACCTGTCAAAACTAGGTACCTGCTCCCCCCAAAAAAAAAAATTACCTGCCAAACGTGGCAGGGGAGGAGGGCTTAAAGTGGAACTTACCCTTTTAGGTGGAATTCTGGTTTAACTTTTCACTGATCTTGGGGTTGATTTTCTAAAGACAAATAGACTGAGCTCTTTGCAAGTGCATAGTGTTTAGCTTGTCTCCCTGCGCTTCTATTGATTATTTACATAGGATGTGATCACTTACTGATGAGGAATGTAATTAATATACTAGGCGGCCCACTTGGCCTATGTGTGTAAAATAGTGTACTTATACACGTTGCTGCTCTAATAAGGTGCCGTGTGCCTTTAAATAGTCATGTGATGTGAATAAAGAGCGCTACATGCTACTTCAAAAGTGCTGGTGTTATCTATGTGCAGATCATTAAGTGTCCTTGATTAACCATAAAAATATTACTGAAATAATAACCTTTGTAAAACATATAAATTAAATCCAAAAAGCTACTGGTGCTTCTAATGTGCTAATAGTGAAACCAGGCCAAACTTATAAATGTCTGTATCCCTATACCAAGCTATTCGCTCACCAATGGGTAATAGTATAAATTCTAATATATAGTGATCAGGTTTTTACATCATCTCTGTGAAAAACATATGCAATGTGAATAGTCAATATTAATTCATGCAAAATTCTTTCAAATAAATTCTTCCTTAGTGATTAACAAATCTTCTTAGCAGCAGTTCATACAGCAAAACTTTGTGGAAGGTAGATGAGCTAACCACTACACTGCCCAGCTGAGCCAGCTAACGTCACATACAGGTGACGTTAGCAACCCCTATACGCTCCAAACGAGCGTCAAGATACTTTTATTAGAAGTACCCTTGAAAAATTAGCAGACTTCACAGAAGTGACTTTACTGCCCCCCATATACCATCCAAGGACACTTCCTTGGGTAACTCCTCTGTCACTCCCTCTTACCGAAAGCGTATAGCACAGGCACTGTATAGAGCTCAACTGATTGACGCTTGGAGGCTGCAACACCCAGGCAAACGAGATTATTCCTTCTACTCCCCTCCACACAAAGTATACTGTAATCGATTATTTTCAAATCTCACACAGCCAATTACAGGCAGTGTCACATACTTGCATTGGAAATAGAACCTGGTCTGACCATGCACCTATTGCTTTGATATATAAATTATCTGACATCTCACGGTCTAGATCTCGATATTGGCGACTGAATGAAAGCCTGTTACAGACACCGGCAGTACTCGCGGACGTGACTAGAGAGCTGCAGCTATTCTTCCAAACCAAAGATCAATCAGACTGCAACCCGGGTATATTATGGGACACTCACAAAACAGTGATACGCGGAGTGCTCATAAAACATGGCGTTCGTATCAAACGAAAGTGTAACAGACAATTGACTCAACTTTTTGAAAAACTACACATCATTGAATCTAGACATAAACACACTCCCTCCCCTGCCATAGAGACAGAATTGCAGACTATACGCAAACAAATTACGGATTTATTACTATACAAAGCGAAAGCATCCCTTCAAAATTGCTGAAAACTGAATTATGAGTCGGGGAACAAATGCGGGAAACTGCTGGCTAGATCAGTTAGAGAACAGCAGCTTGCCTCATATATCCCCAAGATCATTACAATGGATGGTCAGTCAGCCGTCCTACCCGATCAGATTACAAAAAGTTTCAGAACTTATTACTCCTCTTTATATAATTTGACAGACCAAACTCCATCACTAGTAGAAATGGAGGAATATATATCACTTTTAAGTCCCTATATGACCAAATTTTTCAATGCTGTCGGCTCAGAGACCTCCTTCCTACGATATACCCTACTGGCCCACATCTCAGTAATTCATAAAGAAGGGAAAGACCCTACTTCCTGCACCAGTTATAGACCCATCTCATTAATAAATATTGACGTGAAATTGTTTACAAAAATCCTGGCCAAACGCCTAGCTCAACACCTTGGAGATATAGTGCACTTAGATAAAGGTAAATGGTGTTCTCTTGGAGCCTTTCACAATCGGCAACGGTACGAGGCAGGGGTGTCCCTTATTACCCCTACTGTTTGCCCTCTCATTGGAACCATTTTTATGTAAGGTCTGTATGAACCAGAATATACAAGGACTCCGGATGGGAAATACACAACACAAGATCTCAGCATAAGCCGACGACTTATTTTTCTCATTGGTAAATCCAGAGATTTCTCTTCCAAACCTTCTAAAGGAATTTAATCATTACGGGAAACTCTCTAACTTAAAAATACATTTTTCCAAGTCAGGGGCAATGGGTATAGCGATCCCCCCTTGCCTCCTACCGCTGCTGCAGTAAGATTTCAGTTTTAAATGGACCGACTCGACACTTAAATATTTAGGCATGTACAACCCAAACAAAATTTCCAGTACATATGAATGTAACTTCCTGCCCCTATTAACTAAAACCCGATTACTATTAGAGAACCGGAACACGGGCCTCCATTCATGGTTTGGTAGAAATAACCTTCTAAAAATGTGTATATTGCCAAAATTTCTTTACCTACTTCAAGCATTGCCGATCAAAATACTTACCTCCTTCTTTAAACATAAAAGGTGGAGCAGGCACAAACGCATATCCCTTTAAAGAGCGCGCTCTGGTGCTTTGATGAACTACCCGCAACATTAAAAACGCACCCATTAATAGGTAATACACTACAAGTATGTGTTCAGTCTACCCAAAAGGCATCCCTTACGACCTGGGGCTCTACTCTCTTCCCAATTTTAGGGAACCCTTTATTCACCCCTGGCCTCGATAACCCAGAATTTAAACACATTACGCCAAAAACAACTGCGAAATAGCCTCAAAATTCTTAATAGCAGGTAACTTGCCCTTGATTACGCACCAAACACCTCAGGCCCCTTTCGCCTCCCGTTTTGGCATGCCATAATAATTCATAATTTTCTACATTCCCTTCCAAACTCACAGAAATATGACCGACAGTTAACCAGTTTCGAGGAATACTGTACAGATACAGATGCTTTCTCCCACGTTCTGTCCAAAATGTACTCTCTGTTGACCAATCCGCCTAATCAGCCACCACTACCCTGTTTACAGAAATGGGAAAAAGATTTGAACCGTACCTTTAGAAAAAATCACTCAAAACATAATCAACTTCTCTCTTAAATCATCAATCTGCACTAGAGTTCAAGAAACCAACTTCAAAATAATGACCAGATGGTATTTGACACCCACTCAACTACACAAATATTACCCGAACACTTCAGACCTATGCTGGCGCTGTGGGAATGATAGAGTGACGTTATTACATATCTTTTGCTCTTGCCCCAAATATCCAGATTTTGGAGAGGTATGCGCTCCATTTTACAAAAATTTACGGAATATGAAGTTCCGGCAGATCCAACATTCTTTTTATTACACATCTCTAATGTGCCACCCAGAAGCTATGAAAAGTCACTTGTGCGCCACCTAGTGAACGCAGCAAAAGCCTGTATACCTCTATACTGAAAACACTCTGAGCTACCAACAATCGCATATTGGATGCGGAAAGTGGAAGAGATCAATAGGATGGAAGATATGGTTTTAACGTCACAACACAAATGCAAGAAGTATTCTAAGACTTGGAGTCTATGGAATATCTTCACGTTATCGGATGAAGGTAAAGCCATTCTTGAGAACTGAACCTCAGCAGAGATAAAGCAGAACATCTCACCTTACGAAATCAGACCATCGTCGGCCCCCCCCCCCCCCCTTATTCTACCTTCTATCTTGCCTTCCTTCTATTTTCCTTTCTTATTAATATTCTATTATATCTATGTGAACTTAAATAAAAAGGCAAACAACTTAAGATCAGATATGACCATTACTGCCTTGTGGTCACGCTGATCCATACAAAACAAAACAGTATATTTGCTTGCTGACTGAATTTACGAAAGATAAAATCTGCAATGTAATATTGCAACTACTGCCCGCTCGAATGATTTTCTGATAATTTTCTATTTTTGATGCTGATTGGGTATAAGCCCAATTGTCCTATAATGTAAGTTTTCTAATAAAATCATCTTTGAAAAAAAAAAAAACTGGCTCCTAACGTTTTTAGCTGGCTCCACGATTCAAAGCAAATTTCTCAGGGCCTGGTTTAGATAATATTGCACTTCAATAGTGGATACTTTTTATCTAAAACTAAGGGATTTAGTTTAGGTTTGCCTTTGTATTATATTGCGAGTGTTCATACAAGCCTCCTCTGTGCTTGTGTCAGCTAAAGGTTGTAACTGGCCTGCCGCCACTGCCTATAAAACCCATGCCATATTGACAGACGATCCTCTGTACACTTCCTTCAACGCATCTGTTGGGTTATTTATCGAGGCAATGCTCAGACATTGGCTGGCCACTTGCTTTATTCCTGATGCAGAGATATCAGAAGCTGTCTTGCGAGGGGATCTGTGCACTTACATATCCTAGAAAGCTGCAAGGTTAACTTTGAGATTGCTGTGCATGTGTTGACATAGGGAAAAGTCAAGGAGAGGCCTGCTATTCACATTGTTTTCTATAGTGTAATGTTAGCACAAGCATAATTCTACATTTTGGAGCACATTACAAACAGATAGATGTAACAGAGTTAGCCAGCTTCCATTTTCCCAGGCTCTAACCCAGGACTTAGGCCGGCCATACACGGAGCGAATTTCTTTTCTGCAACCACAGGTTGCAAGAAAGAACTTTGCTTAATTCCCCCAGAGAGTGTTGATGCGGGTATCCCTCCTGCCAGGCTATTGGCTATTGGGGGAAATCGTAAGGGAATCCAGCAGGCTGGTTGTAGCCAAGTTGATTGATCGATCAACTTGGTACATTCAGCCTGCCCATTAACGGATCCTGATGAACTGACCTGAGATTTGAACCATGTATGGCTGTTAACTTTTACACTCAAGTGAAAACATAGCCTTGGTGCAAAAGAGCAGTGCAGGAATTGCCTATATCAACCAGTTTGGTTAGTTCCTTCATGCTTTGACTGACATTTTAAAAAACTCAGCTGATTGAATTTGATTGGTTGCAATGCGTAACATGTCCACTTTTATAGAACCACCCTATTTGTCCTTGCATTATTCCCTCCATGTCCATTTCCACTTTTCGATTGTAACTTTAGCTATGGGTTTTCCACAAGATGTCTCTTACAAATATACAAGAAAAAGTATGTAATAATGTAGTAATGTAATTAATATTTCAAGCTTCCCTTTCTAAATTTAAAGTACATGGGATTCTGATGACACAAAGTTATAACAATGTCAAACACCTAAGGCAGCCCATACATGATTCCCTCATTCATACATATAAGGTGGACAGAGGAATCCTCTTGGTGATCAAGAAACAAACAAACAGGGCGGCTGTACAGAAATCATTTGGTAGATCGACTTCTGTACAACCATACATTGATCAAAATTTGATTGAGCCCTGCAAACCGGACAAATTTTCATCCATGTATGGCCAGCTTAAAGAGATTCTAAATATGCGATTTAAAAAAATAAATAAACATGTCATACTTACCTGCTTGTGCAATGGTTTTGAACTGAGTGGCCCTAAACCTCCTCTTCTGGGGTCCTTCGCCACTGCTTCTGGGGCTTCTTCTCCCTTTTGAGTGTGCATGCTTTGGGGGCGCTTGTGCAGGCTTGATCCTGAGCCGGGATATGTGTGATTATTGGCGCACACAGTGCAGCTCGGCTCCGCCCCCCATTCCCTCATCACAAGATTTGATTGGCAACAGGAGCCAATGGCTCCGGCTGCTGCCTCCATGTTCAGTGAGCGCTGCTGCTATTGGGCACAGCGCTAGATCAGGATTAGGCCCAGGTAAGTATTTAGAAAGGCTGAGGGGGAGCAGAGAATGCATTGAGGTACAAAAATCTTCTGCCTTTACTTTATGGATTTAACCAGTTCCCTACCGACGCATAGTAAAATGACGTCGGCAGGGACTGGCCGTCGATCCGGGAGGACGTCATATGACGTCCTCCGCTTCTCGCCGCTACCGCGTGCCCCCAGGGGCCCGCACAGCGGCGATCGCGGATCGCTCGTCTGCCGGGGGGTTGTGTCCCCCCCAGATCGGGGTAAAGAGCCAATAAAATTGGCTCTTTACCCCGTAGACCCCCCCTGTGTTGGGGGGCCGTCTGCTCGCTAGGCGCTAGCGGCGACACGCCCGGGGACCCCCGTGCGCCATCGCCGCTCTTCGCCTCCTGCAGTATACTGCAGGAGGGCCTAGCTGCCGGTCAGGGACGGCTGCAGTAAAATGATACGCAGCCATCCCTTGACCAATTTAGGTATTTCATTTCCGTCTTCTAAAAACATGGAGTTACGTAAGAGACGAGGGGGAGTCGGAAAGATTTATGAATGGACCCGGATTAGGACTAGATCGCGACACGGGTTATCGTCGTCGCGAGTGACTTGTACCTCCGTCGTCGGCCTCGGTA
>BLSH010257947.1:824641-835862 GCA_018402905.1 Glandirana rugosa | reverse complement strand
CAAGTTATCCCTAGACATAAGAGCTGTCAGTTCACAAAGCTTGTTGCCTAAACTACGGGCATTAGTGCACATGACATGACAAACACTACTTTCAACTGCTTTCTTTTTATTAACAGAAACTTAAACTGAAGTGACCACCTCATCAATCCAGTCATTACCAACATGAATCCTCACATTTGTTTCAACCTGCTGGGGACAGAAACTCTCCTCAACAATTATATCTCTGTCCCCATTTCTCAGTTTAAATGCATGTCCAAAAAGTTGCTAAATTCCATACCAAGAAGCTCTGTGCCCTTGTGTGAGGGATGCAGGCCATCTCTCTTGTAAAGTTCAATGTCCGACCACCGGGTAGCATCATGACTAACATAACCAAAACCTTCAGCTTTGCACCAATTATTTAACCAAACATTGAACTCTGCTATACGAAGCACTTTCTCGTGTTGTCCATTATGCACAGGTAACCTCACCGCCCTGCCTGACATGTGTCCTGTGTGTGCCAACCTCACCATCATGCCTGCCTGATGTGTCCTGTGTGTACCAACCTCACCACCCTGCCTGCCATGTGTCCTGTGTGCCAACCTCACCACCCTGCCTGCCATGTGTCCTGTGTGTCAACCTCCTCAACCTGCCTGACGTGTCCTGTGTGTGCCAACCTCACCACCCTGCCTGCCTGATGTGTTTTGTGTGTGTCAACCTCACCACCCTGCCTGACATGGGTCCTGTGTGTGCCAACCTCATTGCCCTGCCTGCCATTGGTCCTGTGTGTGCCAACCTTACCGCCCTGCCTGACATGTGTCCTGTGTGTGCCAGCCTCATCACCCTGCCTGATGTGCCCTGTGTGCCAACCTCACCAGCCTGCCTGACATGTGTCCTGTGTGTGCCTACCTCACCGCCCTGCCTGACGTGTCCTGTGTGTGCCAACCTCACCACCCTGCAAGACGTGTCCTGTGTGCCAACCTCACCACCCTGTCTAACGTGTCCTGTGTGTGCCAACCTCACCGCCCTGTCTTCCTGACGTGTCCTGCGCATGCCAACCTCACCGCCCTGCCTGACGTGTCCTGTGTGTGACAACTTTTGGCACTTTTGAATTTGAAAATGCTGTAGTCCTATGAATGTTTTAAATACGTTCCCCTCATATAATTGGGAGACATATTTAACCCCTAAAGTTTCCCATTCGCCAAAGAACTCTAGCTTCAATATTTCCCTGTAGTGGGAGTTGTGCCATATCGGTGTACACATCAGGAAACCATTAATACCCAGGATTGTCTTAGTGTATTTCCACAGAGTATTTAAAAGTAGAACTGTGGGCAAATTTTTGGACAAATGAGGTAATCCCGCCTCTAGGTGTGCCAGGACAGGGTAATCAGAGTCCCCAGGAACCAGCAGGCCTCCAATGGGGTCCAATGGGTCATTTAGTCCCCAACCCCCCAACTGTTGTAACTGGGCAGATATGAAGTATGCCCTGGAATGTGGGACAGCTAGACCCCCCGATCCTTCCCTCTCTGCAAAGCCGCCAAGCTGATGCAAGCCATTTTTTTCCGCCACCACAGTTCCCGAAATTGTGAATCAATGCGTATAAACCACTTCCGTGGTATCCAAATCAGAGAATTATTAAATATATACTGCAGCTGAGGGGCCCACACCATTTTCATTAAGTGAACCCTCCCTATAACTGATAGAGGCAACTTACACCATATTGGGCATTTCTCACAGAATTTACGTAGGAGCGGTAACAAGTTTAACTATATGAAATCTTTAGGATCGGGGGAGATCTGTATACCCAGTTATCTAAATTTAGTGACTATTTCCACTTCCCCAGCGATATCCGGCAGTGGACAGGGCAACGGGTCCAAGGGCATAAGCACGGATTTATTCCAGTTTATAGAGAATCCGGATAAGCCCCCAAATGTACCTATAAGTGACATCACCGCCTGCAGCCAACCCTGCGTATCTCCCAGATACAACAGGGTATCATCCGCGTATTGCAATATCACATCTGTATGCAAACCCCTCCTGACACCGACTATCCCTGGAGAATTTCGAATACGAGCAGCCAGAGGCTCCAACGCCAGTGCGAACAGCCAGGGTGACAAAGGGCACCCATGCTTGTACCTCTATGTAACTCAAAGGGCTCAGAGAGTTCGCCGTTGACTCGAATGCGTGCTGATGGTGCTGCATAGAGAACCTTAATCCAGTTGGTGAATGTCTGACCTACTCCGAGCCGCTCCAAGACTTCCCACAGATAGTGGCCATTCCACACTATCGAAGGCCTTGGCAGCGTCCAGTGAAAATATAGCCCTATAACCGGTGTTATCTGTAGGGATTTGTAAATTCAAAATAATTTGTCTAAGGTTTTGGGCCGTGGACCACCCCTTGATGAAACCACATTGGTTGCTGTGAACTACTTTATGTATGACCTTCGACAACCTTGATGCCAACACCTTGGCTAGCACTTTGACATTGGATGTTAGTAGGGAGATTGGTCTATATGAGTCTGCCATTAGAGGGTCCTTACCGGGCTTTGGTAGAACTATGATTATGGCTTCATTCATTGACTGTGGTAGCCTATCTGATTCTAGCACCCTGTTATAAACCTTAAGAAACCAAGGTACTAATTGCTCCGCATACCTCTCATATACCTCTGAGGGAAGGCCCTCCGAACCTGGAGATCTCCCATGGGGTGCTTGCTTAAGAGCCAAAAGTATCTACTCCTTCGTTATGGGAGCATTAAGCAGCTTTGTGTCCAAGGATGATAGACAAGGTAGCGAACATTCAGCCAAGAAGGAAAGTATATCCTCCCTGGAGGGATGTACTTTGAAGGAATAAAGATCACTATAAAAGGAACGAAATTCTTGCAGTATTTCCTGTGTTGAGTTTCTAATTTGATCATGAGAGTCTAATAATTTATCTATGTGAGCTGATCCTTGTTGGTTACTCACCAACATTGCTAGCATGTGCCCAGTATTTTCTCCCTCTTCATAGTGTTGCTGCTGTAGGAAGAATCGTTTGTTGCAACTCTACCTGTCTGGACATTGGGCAGAAAGCTCCATATACACTCTCAGTCCTAGCCACTTCTTCCAAAACTTGCTTTTCTGAAGCCTTTGTAGAAGTTTTTATTTTGCTTATCTGGTGCATGAATTGCCCCCATAAGAATGCCTTAGCTGCATCCCAAACAATTCCCAGATCCGCTGATTCATCATTAGTGTATAAAAAGGATATTAGTTCGGCAGGAATGGGGGTCTGGATCGGGAAGCAAATCTAACCAGAACAGATTTCATTTCCACGAAAAGGATCGCGGGACCCTGGGAAACTCCAGTTCTACCCAGAATTGAGAATGGTCAGATATGTGTCTAGGTTCGTAATGGGATGCAGCCAAGAAAAGAAGAATTGAGCTGTTACCCAGTCCCATATCTATCCTTCACAACCCAATATGAGTAGTGGAGTAACATGAAAACATTTTTGTTGTTAGGTTCCTTAACCTCCACACATGTATCAGACCTAGTTCTCCCAACAGGCGAGAAAAGGGGGTAGGTGCCCCCGCAGAAGCAGGGCACTGATTAGAAGAGGAGAGTTTATCCCATTGGGGATCCAACAAATTGTTGTAATCCCCCACTGCAAGCAACAGTGTGTCTGGGTACAGTGCCATATAGCTCTCCAATGTTTTGAGAACCTCAGCCGAAAACGGTGGAGTAATGTATACCCCAGCTATTATACATGGTATACCATATAACTTCCAGAGAAAAAAGACATAGCGGCCACTCAGATCAATAATTTCCAGTTGGCAGGAGACATGAACCCCCTGCTTAATGAATAAACTCACTCCCCTGGCATAAGTGGAGTATGTTGTAGGATATTGACAACTGAACTGCCTTGTGGAAATATGATGAGTTTGCTTTGGAAACAAATGAGTTTCTGGAAGACAGACTATGTCCGCCCTCAGTCTTTTAACAGTCCTAAATACAGCCAGCCATTTTACAGCAGTACCAAGGCCCCGGACATTCCAGGACAATATACATAGTTTCTTAGCCATAGTGTATGGAGTTTTTAAAGAGGCTGTTCATTGCCGTAACCTCCACGTTAGGGTCTGAGCTATGAAGAACAGTCATGGGAAACCGCAAAATCAGTGGCATACCTCCTGTATCTCCCTGAATTTGGTAGTAGTAGAGACCAGATAGAGAAAAAACAATTGCGTAGACAGTCAGAAGGGTAGGTGCAGTCCACAAAAGCAACGCCATAAGGAGTAGCCCAAAAAAACTGAAGAAGTAAATTTGAACAGCAAAATGTTCCATTAACTGGAAGAGGTCAGAACAGGACCTCCACAACAACTTTTGTAGAGCCATTTGTCTGCTTGGGACTAGTTATTGGCGGAAGCTTGAAGATGTTATAGTAAGCTTCCAAAACAGCCAGTAGTTCCAATGTAAGACCATGCAGGTAGATCCACATCCTGTATCCGCTTGTACTAGGACAAGGGCAGGTGTACTTGCCTATGCCTTCACCACGATGCCCGCTAGGATTCTCATCTTATACCTGCCTCTGCGGAGTGTGACCATGTAGTGCCCTCTCCTCACGATCAAGCCATTGTGCAGCTGCAGCAGGTTTTTCAAAGAAATGTGCTTCATCATAGGCCACCACCCGCAGTTTAGCAGGGAAAAGCATAGCATACTGCAAATTGAGTGACCTCAGGTGACGGTTTACATCTGTAAATCTGCTCTTTGCTTCTATACCTCTGCCGAATAATCTGGAAATAAGAATTGTTTGCGTTTTCCATGGCCAGTGTACCAGTCATAATTCTGGCTTTGGCCTGTATAATGTCTAGAGCTGCACGATTAATCATTAAAAGATCACAATCTCGATTCAAGCCCCCTGAGGATCTCAACCCAACACTTCCTCCATTCTATGTGACAAGTGCAGAGGCATTCTGGGCAGTCTGCCAGTTTCACAACATTCTGGGCAGTCTGCCAGTTTCAAAACATTCCAGGCAGTCTGCCAAGTTTCAAAACATTCTTCAATGTTAACTATAAACATTGAAATGTTCTGTTCTAGATCAAAGGAAGTCTGTAAAATTAGGTCAGTTTAACCACTTATACACCAAACCTTTTTCTGGCACTTGTTGATTTAAAGTTAAAATCATTATTTTTTTTGCTAGATAAATACTTAGAACCCCCAAACAATATATATATATTTTTAGCAGAGACCCTAGAACATAAAATGGTGACTGTTGCAATATTTTATGTCACACGGTATTTGCACAGCGGTCTTTTAAATGCAATTTTTGGGCAAAAATTACACTTTCAAAGAAAAAAATTAAACAGCGAAGTTAGCCCAATTTTTTTGTATAATATGAAAGATGTTACACCGCGAGAATCGTGGGAGAATCGTGATCTTTATTCTGAGCAGAAAGGTGCGGGGAGGGTGACCCAAAAGCAGGGGGCACATCAGCACTCTGTGCGCCCTTTCCACTGAAAACATGGGAGTAAAGGACTCCTTCTCAAATGTTGCACACAGTCAGTTCTCAATAAAAGAGACAGGATCTTTCCCCTCTGCCCTCTCCGGTATCCCGATCGCCCAGATATTATTGCATCTCATTCTGTTCTCCAGATCTTCTAAGTGGGCAGCATGTTGTACAGACATCCTGAGATCTCGCTTCATTGGCTCCATTTCGTCCTCCACCGCACTGACCCGGCCCTCCAGTGCCCCTGTCCCCTCCCGCAACTTTTGCATGTCTTGTCGGATGAAAGATATTTCTGTCTTCACCCCCTTTATTTCATCAGTCAGTCCAGTGATAGAGGCAGTGCAGTTCGTGACTCCCACCATGATGTCCCTCAGTGTGGGCTTAGGACCATCCCCAGGGCAGGTTGATTGTGTAACAGGGAAGCATGCTGTGTCCCAGTCATTCAGGGTGTCAGGGGAATCCTCCAACTGCACAGTGTCATCCGCCTCTGATAGCATATCCGAGATGTCAGCTTGTGAAGAAGAGTGGGCTAATAGCTCCTTAGGAGTAGTCCGGGAGAAGAGTTTCTGTGTGGCCTCTTTATATTTCTGCTTCGTGGAGCGTTGCGGCTGGGCGCCATCTTGGACCATCGGGTCGTGGAAAGAGCACGCTTCCTTCAGCTTTTTAGCCATGATACTGGCCAATGCAAGGGCACACACAAGCAGTGATGATGTGTACGTTCCCCGAGGTTCAATTTGAGGTGATCTGGGTGATTCGGCAAGCCACCTGCAGGATAAGACACAGGTCTGCCTACATGCGCTGCTTAACTACACCCCGTGTGACAACTTTACCACCCTGCCTGACATGTGTCCTGTGTGTGCCAACCTCTGAAACCACTTATCAGGACTTCACCCTTCTGTGTGCTGCTCTACATGGGGGACTCCTCTGTGTGCTCCTCTACATGGGGGACTCCTATGTGCTCCTCTACATGGGGGACCTCTCTGTGTGCTCCACTACATGGGGGACTCCTCTGTGTGCTCCCCTACATGGGGTACTCCTCTGTCTGCTCCCATACATGGGGTACTCCTCTGTGTGCTCCCCTACATGGGGGACTCCTCTGTGTGCTCCCCTACATGGGGTACTCCTCTGTCTGCTCCCCTACATGGGGGACTCCTCCGTGTCCTCCCCTAAATGGGGAACTCCTCTGTGTGCTCCTCTACATGGGGGACTCCTCTGTGTGCTTCCCTACATGGGGGACTCCTCTGTTTGCTCCTCTACATGGGGGATTCCTCTGTGTGCTCTTCTACATGGGGGACTCCTCTGTGTGCTCCCCTACATGACTGACTCCTCTGTGTGCTCCCCCTACATGTCTGCCTACTCTGACCACCTCATGTATCCAGTGTGCATACTCTGACCACCTCCTGTACCATTTCTGCATTCTCTGTCCACCTCCTGTTTCCTGCATGCATCCACTGTCCACCTCCTGTATCCTGTGCGCATCCTCTGACCACCTCCTGTACCATTTCTGCATCCTCTGTCCACCTCCTGTATCCAGTGCGCATCCTCTGACCACCTCCTGTACCATGTCGGTGGCCTCTTACCACCTCCTGTATCCTGTCCGCAGCCTCTAACCATCTCTTGTATCATGCCTGCAATCTTGTCTTTTATCATGTCTGCAGTCTCTGGGAGGGAGTCTGGAGAGGAATCAAGTTTGAGAGCATCGCCGGGATGGGGATTATGGGAGGAGTCAGGCGTGTGTGGACTGTGGAGAAGAGACTATAGGATAAAACCCAGAGCCACCAACCTGGAGCTGTCTGCACCTGAGAGGAGATCAGTGACAGCGCCATCAGGCCAGTCTGAGGGGGGAGTCACTGATTTAAGGGGAGAGTGAATACAATAATGTAAGGGGGCACTGATATAAAGGTTTCCCCTTATATCAGTACCCCCCTTACCTTAGTGTTTTCACTCTATGGAAGGTGGTCTCTTATCACTAGAATCCCCCCCACATCAGAGTTCCTGGCATTCCCCTTTACATCAGAGTCTGCAGGATTCCCCCTTACAGTGCAAGGGAACTCTGTCGTAAAGGGGAATGCTGCAGAGCATGTTCTAAGGGGGAACTCTGATGTAAGGGGTGCTCTGGTCACACGTCAGTGTTCCCTTTGCACTGTAAGGGGGAATCCTGCAGACTCTGATGTATGGGGAATGCTGGGAACCTTCCGTATAGTGAATACACTAAAATAAGGGGTGGTACCTTTATAAGGGGAAACCTTTATATCAATGCCCCCTTCCATTATTGTATATACTCCCCCCTTACATCAGTGACCACCCTCAGACTGTCCTGATGGCACTGTCACTGACCTCCTCTCAAGTGCACAGAGCAGGACTCAGTCAGACAGCTCAAGGTTGGTGACTCTGGGTTTTATCCTACAGTCAGCTCTCCTCAGTCCACACATGTCTGACTCCTGCCGTAATCCCCATCCCGGCGGTGCTCTCACTGTTAATTCCTCTCCATACTCCCCCTCAGAGACTGCAGACATGATAAAAGACAAGAGATGGTCAGAGATTGCAGACATGATACAAGAGATGGTTAGGGGCTGCGGACAAGATACATGAGGTGTTTAGAGGCTGAAGACATGGTACAGGAGGTGGTCAGAAGATGCGCACAGGATACTGGAGGCAGGCAGAGGATGTGGACAGGATACATGAGGTGGTTAGAGGCTGCCGACATGGTACAGGAGGTGGTCAGAAGATGGACACAGGATACTGGAGGCGGTCAGAGGATGCAGACAGGATACAGGAAGCAGTCAGAGGATGCGGACAGTGTACAGGAGGCGGTCAGAATAATGCAAGTATAGGGCGCAATTATCAACAGGCATACAAGGAAATAAAACAAAAGGGGCATAAATGACATGAATCAACTGCTTACAGTATCTTAGAAACTTGTGTAGTCAGAGGTGGTAGTCCAAGGAAATAGCACCAGAGGCAGCCTTCAGAGGATGAACTAGAACCCAGGTTCATAAACAAAGAACAAAGAGGCGCCTCTAAGTGCAATCAACAAGGTACAACAATTTATTGAAACAGTTAAAAACACTCACAAGATCCCAGGTATATACAGGCACAATCACAGTCCAAAGAGATGGAGAAGGGGCAGGTGTAGGATGCCAATCCAGCTGGGAGAGATGATCAGCAGTGTAGCTGCAGCGTCTCCGATCGTTCACTACCGATGGGTGGTAAACAGCCGGCTGAAGCGGTGTGGGAACGAGGCTGGGAGCGCAGGAGCGATAGTCTTGGGTGGATGACGTCACAGATGCGACACATTTCCTTGACAGCAGGCTCCGATGACATGGGTAGCCAGCATCACTTCTTCAGGCAAAGGGGAAGGAATAGCAGGTGCTCCTGGGACTGACGGAGTTCATTTAAAACAGCTACTGAAGGGGGAGGAAGAGGCGGGGAGGAGTGACCCCCCCCTCCGTTTCCTTCCGCCCTCCCCCTGGCCCCACCCTCTCCCACAGCTGTTCTGACTTATAGCATGCGCACCATGTATACATATGTATATACATGTTCCCACATATACATGTCCATTTCCCTTTATACTATAAATATTCATCACTCTTCACATACATTCCTCCGTTGTGGACATCGTTTATAAATATCTACATTTTTATATATATATATACAGTACAGACCAAAAGTTTGGACACACCTTCTCATTCAAAGCGTTTTCTTTATTTTCATGACTATGAAAATTGTAGATTCACACTGAAGGCATCAAAGCTATGAATTAACACATGTGGAATTATCTACATAACAAAAAAGTGTGAAACAACTGAAAATATGTCATATTGTAGGTTCTTCAAAGTAGCCACCTTTTGCTTTGATTACTGCTTTGCACACTCTTGGCATTCTCTTGATGAGCTTCAAAAGGTAGTCACCTGAAATGGTCTTCCAACAGTCTTGAAGGAGTTCCCAGAGATGCTTAGCACTTGTTGGCCCTTTTGCCTTCACACTGCGGTCCAGCTCACCCCAAACCATCTCGATTGGGTTCAGGTCTGGTGACTGTGGAGGCCAGGTCATCTGGCGCAGCACCCCATCACTCTCTTTCTTGGTCAAATAGCCCTTACAAAGCCTGGAGGTGTGTTTGGGGTCATTGTCCTGTTGAAAAATAAGTGATGGTCCAACTAAACGCAAACCGTATGGAATAGCATGCCGCTGCAAGATGCTGTGGTAGCCATGCTGGTTCAGTATGCCTTCAATTTTGAATAAATCCCCAACAGTGTCACCAGCAAAGCACCCCCACACCATCACACCTCCTCCTCCATGCTTCACGGTGGGAACCAGGTATGTAGAGTCCATCCGTTCACCTTTTCTGCGTCGCACAAAGACACGGTGGTTGGAACCAAAGATCTCAAATTTGGACTCATCAGACCAAAGCACAGTTTTCCACTGGTCTAATGTCCATTCCTTGTGTTCTTTAGCCCAAACAAGTCTCTTCTGCTTGTTGCCTTTCTTTAGCAGTGGTTTTCTAGCAGATATTCTACCATGAAGGCCTGATTCACACAGTCTCCTCTTAACAGTTGTTGTAGAGATGTGTCTGCTGCTAGAACTCTGTGTGCCATTGACCTGGTCTCTAATCTGAGCTGCTGTTAACCTGCGATTTCTGAGGCTGGTGACTCGGATGAACTTATCCTCCGCAGCAGAGGTGACTGTTGGTCTTCCTTTCCTGGGGCGGTCCGCATGTGAGCCAGTTTCTTTGTAGCGCTTGATGGTTTTTGTGACTGCACTTGGGGACACTTTCAAAGTTTTCCCAATTTTTCGGACTGACTGACCTTCATTTCTTAAAGTAATGATGGCCACTCGTTTTTCTGCACTTAGATACTTTTTTCTTGCCATAATACAAATTCTAACAGTCTATTCAGTAGGACTATCAGCTATGTATCCACCTGACTTCTGCACAACACAACTGATGGTCCCAACCCCATTTATAAGGCAAGAAATGACAATTATTAAACCTGACAGGGCACACCTGTGAAGTGAAAACCATTTCAGATGACTACCTCTTGAAGCTCATCAAGAGAATGCCAAGAGTGTATAAAGCAGTAATCAAAGCAAAAGGTGGCTACTTTGAAGAACCTAGAATATGACATACAGTATTTTCAGTTGTTTCACACTTTTTTGTTATGTATATAATTCCACATGTGTTAATTCATAGTTTTGATGCCCTCAGTGTGACTCTACAATTTTCATAGTCATGAAAATAAAGAAAACTCTTTGAATGAGAAGGTGTGTCCAAACTTTTGGTCTGTACTGTGTGTGTGTGTGTATATATATATATATATATATATATATATATATACATATTGTCTCCCTTCATATGTATTTAACCACTTCAATACCGGGCACTTAGGACACTTCCCGCCCAGACCAATTTTCAGCTTTCAGCGCTGTTGCGATTCGAATGAGAATTGCGCGGTCGTGCGACGCTGCACCTGTGTGTGTGTCATGTCTGGTTTTCAAACCTGTGTGGAAGAGTAAGTTTCTCAAAAGAAATAAAAGTACTGATACTTTTAACATCTCAGTGTGACTCCCGTAGTTTTGATACTTAATTGTGTACACCTTAATATATGTATTGTTTTTTCACACTTTGTTGACTTTTATGACATACAGTATAAGATCCAAGAAGTTTCATCGGTGGAAAACGAAACTAATGACGAAATATGTGAGAACCGTAAGAGAACTACTCGAAGTTCTCCATCAGTAGACTTTACCAAAAGTGAAGTGTCCACACGGGAC
>BLSH010257947.1:797594-824631 GCA_018402905.1 Glandirana rugosa | reverse complement strand
TATTTTCATGACTATGAAAATTGTAGATTCACACTGAAGGCATCAAAACTATGAATTAACACATGTGGAATTATATACATAACAAAAAAGTGTGAAACAACTGAAAATATGACATATTGTAGGTTCTTCAAAGTAGCCACCTTTTGCTTTGATTACTGCTTTGCACACTCTTGGCATTCTCTTGATGAACTTCAAGAGGTAGTCACCTGAAATGGTCTTCCAACAGTCTTGAAGGAGTTCCCATAGATGCTTAGCACTTGTTGGCCCTTTTGCCTTCACTCTGCGGTCCAGCTCACCCCAAACCATCTCGATTGGGTTCAGGTCCGGTGACTGTGGAGGCCAGGTCATCTGGCGCAGCACCCCATCACTCTCCTTGGTCAAATAGCCCTTACACAGCCTGGAGGTGTGTTTGGGGTCATTGTCCTGTCGAAAAATAAATGATGGTCCAACTAAACGCAAACCGGATGGAATAGCATGCCGCTGCAAGATGCTGTGGTAGCCATGCTGGTTCAGTATGCCTTCAATTTTGAATAAATCCCCAACAGTGTCACCAGCAAAACACCCCCACACCATCACACCTCCTCCTCCATGCTTCACGGTGGGAACCAGGCATGTAGAGTCCATCCGTTCACCTTTTCTGCGTCACTCAAAGACACGGTGGTTGGAACCAAAGATCTCAAATTTGGACTCATCAGACCAAAGCACAGATTTCCACTGGTCTAATGTCCATTCCTTGTGTTCTTTAGCCCAAACAAAGCTCTTCTGCTTGTTGCCTATCTTTAGCAGTGGTTTCCTAGCAGATATTCTACCATGAAGGCCTGATTCACACAGTCTCCCCTTAACAGTTGTTGTAGAGATGTGTCTGCTGCTAGAACTCTGTGTGCCATTGACCTGGTCTCTAATCTGAGCTGCTGTTAATCTGCGATTTCTGAGGCTGGTGACTCGGATGAACTTATCCTCCTCAGCAGAGGTGACTCTTGGTCTTCCTTTCCTGGGGCGGTCCGCATGTGAGCCAGTTTCTTTGTAGCGCTTGATGGTTTTTGTGACTGCACTTGGGGACACTTTCAAAGTTTTCCCAATTTTTCGGACTGACTGACCTTCATTTCTTAAAGTAATGATGGTTACTCGTTTTTCTGTACTTAGCTGCTTTTTTCTTGCCATAATACAAATTCTAACAGTCTATTCAGTAGGACTATCAGCTGTGTATCCACCTGACTTCTGCACAACACAACTGATGGTCCCAACCCCATTTATAAGGCAAGAAATCACACTTATTAAACCTGACAGGGCACACCTGTGAAGTGAAAACCATTTCAGGTGACTACCTCTTGAAGCTCAAGAGAATGCCAAGAGTGTGCAAAGCAGTAATCCAAAGCAAAAGGTGGCTACTTTGAAAACCTAGAATATGTCATATTTTCAGTTGTTTCACACTTTTTTTTATGTATATAATTCCACATGTGTTAATTCGTAGTTTTGATACCTTCAGTGTGAATCTACAATTTTCATAGTCATGAAAATAAAGAAAACTCTTTGAATGAGAATGTGTGTCCAAACTTTTGGTCTGTACTGTGTATATATATATATATATATATATATATATATATACACATATTGTCTCCCTTCATATGTATTTAATATATTTTTTTACATACTTTTTTATATATATATCTTTTAATATATATACACCTTTTTATATATGTAAATATATATTTTTTTATACATCTTTTATACATTTTTTATACATTTTTTTCTGTAGCATAGCCTTGGACATGTCCCCCGGTCCTTATCTTGAGCCTCGTGGCTCATGTTGGCATGTCCCTCTGCACACTTGGATGGATACACACACAATTGTACAGAGCCCTCCCAGGGG
Source organism: Glandirana rugosa (assembly GCA_018402905.1). Classification (NCBI taxonomy): domain Eukaryota; kingdom Metazoa; phylum Chordata; class Amphibia; order Anura; family Ranidae; genus Glandirana; species Glandirana rugosa. The sequence continues at coordinate 822,761 of BLSH010257947.1, read as the reverse complement.
TTTTTTTTGCTTTTCTATCACTACCGCTTTGCAGCTACTTCGTTTTATTTTTTTTTATATAACATATTTTTATAACATAACATATTATTCACCATTTTTCCTCATACGCCTGAATCAGCCTTCCCTTCTTTGTTCCCTTAGATATGGTCCCCCCTTCCCCCCCCCTTTATTCATATTTTACCCTGGTCCACCCCCCTCCCCCCTTGTTTCATCATGCCAGAATACACGCATATATACATCCTTATATTATATCACAATTTTTCCTTTGCCCATTCCCTATATTCCATTTTTTCTTTTGCCCATTCCTTATATTCCATTTTTTATCCTTTGCCAAACTCAGTCCTTTATGTATCCCCTTGTTTTTAACATTTCCATGCTTTCCGTCTGGTCACTCCTCCCCCCCCCTCTCTCCCCGCCTCTTCCTCCCCTTTCAGTAGCTGTTTTAAATGAACTCCGTCAGTCCCAGGAGCACCTGCTATTCCTTCCCCTTCGCCTGAAGAAGTGACGCTGGCTACCCACGTCATCGGAGCCTGCTGTCAAGGAAATGCGTCGCATCTGTGACGTCATCTACCCGAGACGATCGCTCCTGCGCTCCCAGCCTCGTTCCCACACCGCTTCAGCCGGCTGTTTACCATCCATCGGTAGTGAACGATTGGAGACGCTGCAGCTACACTGCTGATCATCTCTCCCAGCTGGATTGGCGTCCTACACCTGCCCCTTCTCCATCTCTTTGGACTGTGATTGTGCCTGTATATACCTGGGATCTTGTGAGTGTTTTTAACCATTTCAATAAATTGTTGTACCTTGTTGATTGCACTTAGAGGCGCCTCTTTGTTCTTTGCCTTTCTTTCAGGAGGCGGTCAGAGGATGCAGAAATGATACAGGTGGTGGTCAAGGGATACTAACAGGATAGAGGAGGTGGTCAGAGTATGTAGACATGTTGGGGGAGCACACAGAGGGTCAGTCGTATAGGGGGGAGCACACAGAGGGGTCAGCTGCGTAGGAGGAGCACAGAGAGGGGTTTCCTGTGTAGGGGGAGCACATAGAGGGGTCCCCCCTGTAGGGGGAGCACAGAAAGCGGTCCCCTGTGTAGGGGGAGCACGCAGAGTGGTCAGTCGTGCAGGGGGAGCACATAGAGGGGTCCCCAGTGTAGGGGGAGCACACAGAGGGGTCAGTCGTGTAGGGGAGCGCACAGAGGAGTTCCTCATGTAGAGGAGCACACAGAGGGGTCCCCCATGTAGAGGAGCACACAGAGGGGTGAAGTCTTGATAAGAGATGTCAAAAGAGGGCCCTCACACATGACACATGGCAGGCAGGGCAGTGAGTTTGGCACACAGGACACATGGCAGGCAGGGCGGTGAGGTTGGCACACAGGACACATGGCAGGCAGGGTGGTGAGGTTGGCACACAGGACACATGGCAGGCAGGGTGGAAACATCAGATTCTTTAATTGTCATGTCATGTTCTCTATTTCAATCATTCATATACCTCTATAATTGTCATCTGCTGTTCATAAACCGCTTTAATTGTCATCTGGTGCACGCTCCCGCATGCGCAGTGTGGTCGAATCCTGACTAATATGTTCTATCAGAAAGCTGCTACCTATCACACATAATGTGTGGAGCGCATTATGGCTGAGGAACGCATTGTGGAACACTTCGCACATGCGCAGTAGGCCGGTGCGTGACTTCGGTTGCACTTTCTGATGGGTAGTGGCTTTCTGACAGGACACCGTCACAAGCAGACTGGCAACTGACAGTTATCAACAGGGGCATTCTATGAATAAAACTGTTTTGGGAAACAGTCAAATCAGAGGGTTTAGTTCTGCTTCAAAGGGACCCTTTGGGTAAAGTACGGGCAACCTGTAAAAAAAGATTTTGTATACTTACTTTTCTGGCAGCCTGTTTATTAAAAATCCCTTGTTTTTCTGATCTGTAGGTTTCCAACACATGCTGGTTGTGTTGAATGTCTGCTTTCTTGTCTTTTGCTGTGGTTCCTCCTGCCTAGTTAGTACAGAATGTACTGTACGTGTCAGTGAGAGGAACTACAGCACACCAGTGATATTCCACTGTGGGACAAAAACAATAGTATAGTCCATACATAATTGTAGTAGGATATAAAGCTGATTTTGGACTAAACTTATAAGGCAACTTTCACACTGAGGCAGTTTTCAGGCGCTTTAGCCCTAAAAATAGCACCCGTAAAGTGCCTGTACACTGCCTCTCAAGCCACCCTAGTGTGAAAGCCTGAGTGCTTTCACAATTGGGCGGTGCGCTTGCAGGACAGCAAAAAAAATCCTGCAAGCAGCATCTTTGGGGCGGTGTGGGAGTGGTGTATACAGCACTCCCAAACTGCCCCTGCCCATTGGAATGAATGGGCACCGCTTTGAAAGCGCCGCATCACGGGCGCTTTTAACCTCTTCTAGGGGGTTAAAAGCGTCCTGCTACCGCCCGAAAAGCGAGTGCTTTACTGCTAACACCGGCACCGCCTCAGTGTGAAAGTGCCCTAACCCCCATTATGTGCCACTACAGCCTTTTTTCTCAGCATTGATAGCCAATGAGAGCTGGAAATAATGATTGTTGTGGAAAAAAAGAATTTCTAGATCAGTAAATGAAAGTGTTAGTTACCCTTAAAAAAAAAAAATTGATTCTTTTTTCCCCCCACAAATAGAGCTTTCTTTTTGTGGTGTGTGATCACCTCTGCAGGTTTTATTTTTTGTGTTATAAACAAAAAAAGAACATCAGTTTAGAAAAAAAAACAATATTTTTTACTTTTTGCTATAATACATATCAAAAATATATATATAAGCGTTTATTGATTGGTTTGCGCAAAAGTTATCGCGTCTGCAAATTATGAGAATTGATTTATGTTTTTTTGTTTTTTTTTACTGGTAATGGCGCGATTATTATCGGAACTGCGATATTGTGGCGGGCAGATGGGACCATTGACATTTATACAGCGATCATAGCTAAAAATAGCCACTGATTACTGTGTAAATGTCACTGGCAGGGAAGGGGATAACACTAAAGGGGTGATCAAGGGGTAAAGGTGTTCCTTCACAGTGATTCAACTGTGTGGGGGCTGGGCTGGCAGAGGCATGAAGAGTCCGCTCGACCCGTGGCCATACTCACATTGCTTCCTGCGGTTGCTTTAATCGCCATTTATATACGGCGATTCACGCTATGCTGCCACTTTGCAGCAGTAAAAGTATGCAAGGCGGTCGGGAAGCAGTTAAATAACAATATATGTCCCAGTGTCTTTGCTGTATAAAAAAGATGCCGATTTCTACCTTATTTCAGATTGTCTCCTGGTGCTCACATGACTGCTCGTCTTTCTTCTTTCCTCCTCGCTGATGTCAGTGGGAGTTCTCGGCCCCTCCCGCTGTAGCTGTTAGCCTGGGAGAGGAGAGAGGCGAGCAGTCATGTGAGTGCTGGGAGGCACTCTGTCAGTGGCAATCCTTATCCATCACCAAATCAAATCACCTCCAGGAATGTGACATCTATTACTTTACATATTATGGTAATTTTTATCTTGATAGCTGTTTTTCTTGAAGTATTTTGGAATATCTGTGTTATTATCTTGAACTTTATTTGGAGGTGTTTGAGAGCACTTTTATTTGGGTATATCAATTGTCAGTCTGCATTGCTGTGATATCATTCTTCAGTGATTGGTCTATAACACTGGTACTGGCTGCAGTGTGATTTTGACCCTGATCCCTCTGTTGACATCTGCTTTGGGTAGACTGGCCTACAGCTTTTTCAGTTAATTATCAAGTTGAGCAAATACCCAATCAATATCTGAAATTAGTTGTGAATTTGAAAACATTGTTTCTATAAATGTCTAACGAGGCAGGAATGTTAAAGCCGAACCCCAGGCAAACAGCTAAATACACAAATGAAATACATGTGGAAACTGTTTAATCTGCCAATTAATTTATAGTTCTGCTCATCAAGGCCTGAGCTTTGCAAAGCCCTACTAGACTTCAACACCAGGTTGCTGACCTGAAATTTGTTTACTGCAAATGTGGAAAACAGCAAGATCACCTCCCTGCCACTGGTCTGTGGTTGGACAGTGAGGGAATGGCAGCAACATAGTGATGAGTCAACCTTCTTTTCACTTTGCTCTTTTGTACTACAAGAATGTTAATTGCAAACTCATATTGTATGTCCTGCAGCACTTATTGGCTCCCAGTGTTGTCCTCCCTCACTCAGAGGCCCCATTGACACCTGATTGTTCTGGGAATGCACATTCCCAGAAGGCATTAAAAACATGCGAACACACGCTTTGCGTTTGCAGTGCTATTCTTAATGGCAGCCCAAATGTGGCTAACAGACATGTGTTCTGTTACGTGAAAAAAAAGTGCACTAACACACACGCCAGGCTGTGCACCCAAAAAATGAGCACTTAACTGCTCCCATTGGTGTTTACAGCATATATGTGGAGGTTAGCTTTAAAGGAACACTTAACCTTTAGTGAAGTAGCTAAGGATCCCCTGAGTGCAGCCCATCTGGTAAAATACTTACTTTCCTTTCCATATCTGTTATCTTCACTCTTAGGGCTTGTTCACACTTGACTAAATTTCTAACGCTTAACAGACGCTCCTATACCATTAGTATGGGCATTAGACTTGCGTTAATGAGCTTTAGTATGGGCGTTAGACTGGCATTTTACAAGCGTTAATGAAGAGTTAAAAATGTTCCCCAAATGCCCTTTGGGGTGTTGGAAATAACCGTGGAATCAATGAATCGTGATGCAACCCTGAATGATTCTGCAGAGACAACTGAAATGCGATTCAACAACCAACGTCACCCCGGCGCGCCCCGTCACTCCTGGGACAACCCTGCCCGCGTACTCTACAGTGAAACAAAAATCACTGCCAGCCCCTCTGTTTCATGGATCCTTCCTACTCTGTCTAAGTGTCAATGTAAACCAATGCCTGTAAATACCTTATTATCTCCGTTCTTTCATGACCAGTCACGTGACCTTCAGCGGCCACTCTCCTCCTTCTGCTCCTTCTTCTCTGGCTGTAGCTTTAGGTCAGAGGAGGAGAGTGGTCACGTGACCGGCCATGAAAAATTGGAGGAGAGCGGTCACATGGCTGGCCATGAAAGAACGGAGCTAATAAGGTATTTAGAAGCATCGGTTCACATTGACACTTACACAGTGTAGGAAGGTTCCATGAAACAGATGGGCTGACTTTTTTTTTTTATCTTTAGACTATGCTGGCAGGGCTGTCCCAGGAGACTGGGTTTCCTAGGAGTGCAGGGGGGCTGTGCAATTTAAAGGGGGCTGCATAATGAAAGGGGCTGTTTAATGTAAAGGTGGGCTGTATAATGAAAGGGGCTGAGTAATGTGCAGGGGATCTGCGTAATATGCAGGGTCTGTGTAAGGTGCAGGGGGTCTGCATAATGTGCAGGGGGTCTGTGTCATGTGCAGGGGGTCTGTGTAATGTAAAAGAGTCTGTGTAATGTGCAGGGGGGCTGCACGAGGTAAAGGGGGCCGGCGTAATGTGCAGAGGGGCTGTGTAATATGCAGAGGGGTATATGTAATGTGCAGGGGGGCTGTGGAATGTAAATGGGGCTGTTTAATATGCAGGGGGGGGGCTGTGAAATGTAAAGGGGGCTGTTTAATATGCAGGGGGGCTGTGTAATGTAAAGGGGGCTGTGCCATTTAGTGTTTGTTTACTGTTCTAAATAAAACCTGTTGTCTGCTGTGTTCAGACTTTGCTACATGCAGGGAGTGCAGAGCAGAGCAGATACAATAACAAAAAATGGAGTTCTTCTGACTGCTTGAATTTTTTGATGAAAACTATGGGCAGTAATTGTGATGCATTGCGGAATCAAATTGAATTGAATAGTTGACAAGATAATCCTAATCAAATTGAATCGTGAGACCAGTGAAGATGCACACCTCTAATGCCCTATGTGCAGTTTTGAAGCATTTGATGAGCATTAAGGCGTGTTAACTGCTTCACAAATGCCTATTCCATTACAGTATTCTGTTCCATTACAGTAAATGAATTAATCTTAATGCCCCACAACCGCACAGCAACTGTCTCCAGAGCATTCGTGAAGCGTTACCATAGACTTAAATGGGAGGCAATGAAAGGCTTCAAACGCCTCCTGACTCGACATGAGGCTTCAATTTTGAAGCGATGCAACGCTAACGTTTCATGTTTTGGCAGTGTGAACAGCACTGTGTGCTGTCTGTTGTATCATGTGCATAGGCGTTTGAGGGGCATTTTGAATGCCTCTCAGACGTCTGCTTTTAATGCCAGTGTGAACCTAAAGCCAATGGGAAAGAAGAAAGCAACCGCTCCAGGTGTATTTTACTTAAAGCCAGCCTGGTGCCACACAGCCTGTATAACAAAAACATCCTGGCTGGCTCTTCTTTCAACAGCACATGCATGCCGTGGCCCAATTCATTTCTGTGCATGAGCTGCACTTCACTGGATAGCTGGAGTAGAACTAGACCAAAGGGATTGGTGGCAGTGTGGATTACTAGAACACAAGTCTCCCTGGAAGTTGATAAAAATATATACTTTAACCACTTCCTGACCGCCGTATGCAGAATGACGGCTGGGAAGTGGTTGAGTTATCCTGACTGGGTCGTCATATGATGTCCTCAGGATAACATGCCGGCGCGCGCACAGGGGTGGGGGGTGTGCATCGCTTCGATCTGTGTTGTGGGGGGTCAGTCTGACCCCCCGCATTACCGATCTCGGTAAAGTGCTTCCATCGGAAGCACTTTACCATATGATCAGCCGTGACCAATCATGGCTGGTCACAGTGTTAACAGGAAAGCCGGCTTTTCCTGTACTCGGGTCTGCAGACCTGAGCAGTGGAGGGCTGATCGGCTGCTCTCCTGACAGGGGGTTTGTGCTGATAGTTTTTTGAGCACAGCCCCCCTCGGATCGCCACCCTAGACCACCAGGGAGCCTGCCCAGGGACCACCAGGGATGTGCCCACCCAGGACCACCAGGGAGCCGACCACCAGGGAGCCGATCAGGACCACCAGGGAGATCACCCTAAACCACCAGGTAAGGGGCACAGTGCCCAATATGGATGGCACTCAGTGCCACCTTCAGATGCCACCCTAGACCACCAGGGAAATGGCCCCTATCATTGCATCTGCCCACCAGTGCCCATATCAGTGTGTACCAGTGCCACCTATCAGTGCCCACCAGTGCCACCTACCAGTGCCACCTATCAGTGCCGCCTATGAGGGCCAATCAGTGGTGTCTGAGTGCCCATCAGTGCCGCTTATCAGTGTCCATCAGTGCTGCATATCAGTGCCTGTCTGTGCTGCTTATCAGTGCCGCCTACCAGTGCCCATCATTCCTGCATATAAGTGCCTCACCATCAGTGCCGCCTCATCAGCGCCAATCAGTACTGCTTCATCAGTGCCCATCGGTGCAGCCTCATCAGTGCCCATCAGTGATGTAGAAAATGTACTTATTTACAAAGTTTTGCGACAGAAACAGAGAATTTTTTTTTTTTTTTCAAAATTTTCAGTCTTTTTTTTATTTGTAGCGCAAAAACTAAAAACTGCAGAGGTTATCAAATGCCACCAAAAGAAAGCTCTATTTGTGGGAACAAAAGTATAAAAAATTAGTTTGGGTACAGCGTCGCACGACCACGTAATTGTCATTCAAAGTACAACAGCACTGAAAGCTGAAAATTGGTCTGGTAGGAAAGTGTTCTAAGTGCAGGGTATTGAAGTGGTTAATATATTTGTAAACTGAAAATATCTATTAAATGACTATGGATTCCATTGGTCCTCAGCAAGCATCCACGCATATAAAATTGGGACTGTGGAGATGAATGGCCAAGAGGCGGCATTGGTCATGGGGATGAACATATACTTCCATTTTCATATGAACCTGTGAGATGTCTATAAATCTATGGTCAACCTTCTACAAGTTGAGTAGTCGTATTTATGATAGTGGTGCTGATAATGAAAAATTGGAGCAAAGAAAGCTGCCTGAGTTGCTTATAGTAGCCAGTCAAATCCCAGCTGTCATTTTCTAGAGCAGAATAAAACCCTACTCTCTGATTGCTGTAGGCAGCTCTGTCACATTCCCACTTGTCAGTTTTTTAGCACATTGCTTAGGGAACTTCATATATGAAAGTGCATCCACCAGCGTGGGATTAGAACAGACCAGTTACGCAGCAGTGTCTGTTTCTTTATTCCAGACACTTTAGTACATCTTATTGTAAACCAGCCTTATTGTTGGCTATGACGATTACCTTTTGTATTTCAGATATTGCTTTTTCTTTATTTCTGCAGAGTTTATAGAAGATTGATTTTAATCACTGTGACCAGTGTTATATCTTTCAAAAGCAAACATTTACCTAGTAAAAACGGCCGGTTTAATGGGGGAGGCATAATCTAAAAATGGTCTTGCTCTTGTTATTAAAGTTTATGCCCATTCAAAACTATTTTCTTTATTTTGGGAAAGGATTGGATCCCCTGATAAGTCTTTTTATTGCTATCGGGCACTCTATTTGAGAGATTTACCATGAACTCCTGTGCTGCTGACATTATTAGTCAGGAAGTGAGGGGTTGCTTCAATATTGGCACTCCAGAATAATATCACAATGGTAATGCTACAAATGTTGTTGTAAAATGTTAACTATTTTTGTATTAATGCATATACCTTGGTTTAATATATCCATGAGCATATGACCACATAAATAAACACTAAAATCCTAAAGTAATGTTCTTAAATGCTTTTAATTAGGCAACTGTTCATTAGGCAAGTCCTACTTTGACCTGATGTCCTGCACTAGCACTGCCCATAGATTAAATTGTGTTCTCAGAGGGATTATTGCTTATATGGAGGAATAATGAGATTTGTTCTGTAAGCTGTGATTTCACGCTATCTCAAAAATCTCCAGCTGCGTTGCATCACTCACTGACTTTGTTTTGTGTCTACAATAGAATAAGATATAATAAACAAAAAACATTCACTTGTCCTCATTCATATCTGCTCTGTCTTTAGGAAGCTTTGCAGAGGATCATCACAACACTTGCCAACAAAAATGATGAAATACAGAACTTTATTGACACATTAAGTCATGTACTTAAAGGCGTGCAGGTAAGTGGCAAATCTCTATTACTTTTAATTTATTTATTTAATATTAATATATATATGATTCATATTATTGCTATCCAGGAATTGCAGGACACTTTCAGGTATCTTAACACAGTAGTAATATGTTGTATGCAAGTCCACTGATAAGGGGGTACCACCAGTCCTCGTTTTGCGGGGACCTGCAGCTTTAGGTTTCATTACATGTGCAGGCAGACTAGGCAGTTTATACATGCTTCCTCTGCAGCTCCCAGCTGGTTCAATAGATTACATTTCCCTGGGCCCCATCAGTTTATTAGAGGGCCTTAGGAGGCTGAAGCAGAGAAGAAACTTTTCTTTTCAGGCGGATTAACAAAAGCCGCAATTGCCGATGCTAAAATCAATGTTCCAGCCAGCAGCCTCAGTCCCTGGCGAAGTGATATCACTGGCTTCCTGCTTCAGTAATTAAGTGCTAAGGAGAGGGAAGGAAGTATCCCTGGGCTCAGCACTCTCATGAGATGGGAGAGGGTGCCCTGAGGCATCCACTATCAAAGACGGACAGGACTGTAAGGTCAAATTCAGCAGTGTTACCAGCGGTTACAGCTGTAAGAGGGTGAACAGTGGCAGGTGAAGTGGGCAGAGCAGTCCTGTATAAGGCAGGGCCCTCATGGGGAGGAGGGGCAGGTCAGGCTCAGTGGAGTAGCAGATTGGCTTCTTCATTACCTGCATAATAATCGGGCACATGTTTCAGGTAGGCATCCTCTCCACAGTGGGGTTCTGTGTGGCTCATGCTGACACTACTCTGGGTGCCCAGAACTCCTCAGGATATTGTGGCCTGCTTAGAATTGCTGGACTCCATAATAATGTCAGTTTTTCTGCCTCTGCATCCTTCTTCTACAATACAGGCTGAGTGTCTTTTTAGCATCCCATGCTGCAGGGACAGCACCAGGTGGGCTAAATGTGAGTTGAGTGTTAGCTGGGTAGTACACACATATCAGTTCCTCATTTGCATCGATTTTAATGAGCTTTTTTTCTGTTTTCATACAATCAGAGTCACTTCTACCATTTATCTTTGGGCAATGTAAGACTTGATTTTTTTTTTTTTTTAAAGAAAATGTATTTGTTGTTTTTTTTGTACACATGAAATCACAAGGTAGACAAACAAGATGGCACAATGAAAGACGTTCAAATAACAAAGTGTACATACATTCTACGATCTAGGGGTTGGAGATAAAGAGGATATGGAAGGGTGGGGGTGGGGGGGGGGGTGGAAGGGTGAAAGCGAAGGCAGAAAGAGAAATGAAGGGGGGGGGGAGAGGGATGGGGAGCTGAACATTAGCCATGGTATCAACCAACAAAATAGTTTTTATATTCTTAGGCTCAATAGAGAGTCCAAAATTGAGATGATCTGCCAACACGACAGAGTAAAATAGAAAACGTCATAAGGCAACATTCATAAGGAGCCCAAACCAAAACAAACAGTATTATGATCCTCCGTTCTAGTACCTGAACCTGCGGTAATTATGACAATGGTATATCATTTTACTCCTGTGGGGGATGAGAGGTTGGGAGCTGAAGAGGATAAAGTGGGTAGACAGTCAGAAATGGAGAAGATGGTGGCTTACAATGTATTAGATCCTGTGACAGGGCCTTAAGTGCTTGACTATCTGAAGGGGAAATCCCTCTTTCCAGAAAAAGGGACCATTTCCGATGGAAACGTAGTGCAGTGTGTTGGTTGGAGATGATAGTGCCCATTTTCTTTATTTTGAGTAGCTTAAGTAGATCTGATTAAATGTCTTTGATGTTTGGTGGAGTGGAGGAAGTCCAGTTTTTAAGGATCGCCCTCCTGGCTGACATGTAGCAGGTGGCTATCCAAGCTTTGTTTTGCTGTAGGATTCTGACTTGGTGTTTAGATTGAGGGTGTTCAAGGAGCCAAAGTCCATAGAGAATCTATTGCCATGAGGGCTAAGACCAGTTATTGGTGCTGCATACTGTTCCACCCTGGCCCAGAAGGAGGTAATATGGGAGCAGTTCCATAGTCTATGGAGGAGAGAAGGCCTTGAGGCTTTACAGAGTGGGCATTTGAAGCTGCCTGGAAAAGTTTTAGATGTTACTGGAGGGATATAGGCCCGGTGTAGAATTTTGAGTTGCTGTTCTCTCCAGAATTCATTGGTTATGAAGGCACATGTGGTTTTAAATCCTGACAAGAAAATGATGAGCGCCTCAGATGATTCTCTGTTCCAAGCTGAGCTCTGAATTTGTGCAAGTTTCGCTTTAGGAATCGGTCTAAGAGTGATTTCTTGAAGCGGATGTTCTTAGGAGGGCAGATGCTGGCAACAAAGCTGGTGACTTGGTGAATGTGGAGATGATGGTGATTCTGCAGGTTGTAACTTTTGAGGATCGGAGCGGAGGGGAGGGGACATCCCGTTGTATCAAAAAGTTGCAAAAATCTGCTTAAATCTGATTGGGCCCAAGATGAAAAGGCAGGGTATTGGTGCGCCTGAGGAAACAAAGGGTGGCCACAAATAAGGAGATAGTTGGACATAAAGGGGGAGATGTCTAGTTTTTCCCTATCTCTCTCCAGGCTACTACAGTATCCTGAATGAGGAGGTTTTGTCTCAGATGTATTGGAATATTTTTGGTTCCACAGTGCAGCATTGAAGTGAGCGCATATGGGCTGGTCATCTTGGATTCAATGTCATAGTTTGAATATCTGGAAGCCTGAGTTGTCCAATTCAGTCCCTCTCTCAAGAAGCAAGAAAGATTATATTTCCTTACATCTGGGAGATTGGTTCCCCCTTCATTCTTGGGTAGGAATAACTTCTGAAGTGCAATACAGGGTTTTCGACCTTTCCTGAAGAAGGTTGAGGGTGCTTTATACAGTTGTCGGATATCTTTGTGTTTCATCAATAGGGGGATCGTTTGGAGGGGGTATAATAGCTTTGGGAAGCTTACCATTTTATAGAGATGGCATCTACCTAATAGAGAGAGAGAGAGGTAGGTTTGCCCATTGTCCTAGCTCCTGGATGATTTTATTTAATGCGGGGAGAAAATTTAGTTGGTATAGTGAGGAACGGGGTCTTCCCTATTTTTTATTCCAAGACATGTAATGTGGTTTTCAGCTAGTTGGAATACTGAAGATGCTGCCCATTGGGGGGGGAGTTGTGAATAGAAAAGAGGAAGGATTTCACTTTTAGAAAATGTATGCGTAGGCTTGAGTAGTAGCAGAACATGTTGAAGGTCTCTTGGATGTGAAACATGTCCTCAGATGGATTTGAGGTAAAGATCAGGATGTCATCCGCTAAGAGGGCCGTTCTCAATTCAAGGGGTCCTACTTTTATCCCACTGAGTTTAGGGTGGGTGAGTAAGAATCTGGATAACCGTTCTATCGCCAGGTTAAAAAGGAGTGGGGAGAGGGGGCAGCCCTGCCTGGTTCCCTTGTACAACATATTCTGTCAGAAACATGACCTGCTGCTACCACATTGGCTGAGGGATCTGAGTACATTGCATGGACAAGATGGGGGGCCTGAGTAACTAAATGCAGATAGAACCATGCTCAGCCAGCGGAAGCTAACGTTATCAAATGCTTTTTCTGCATCAAGCGTTCTTATAGCTGAATCCCTGGCTGAGCCTGTTCTAGCCATTTCTAATACAGTGAGGACTTTCCTGATGTTTGATATGGCAGATCTGCCTTGTGTGAATCCTGCTTGTGAGGGGTGTATGAGATATGGCATTATAGGGGCTAGTCTGTTAGCATTATTTTGGATAATATCTTGGAATCTAGATTCAGAAGTGATATTGGGCGATAAGAACCGGGGTCAGTAGTAGAACTGCACAATTAATTGTAATAAAATCCCGATCTCGTAATAAAAGTCAATGCAAGTCGCCTGAAGTCTTTTCTAAGTCTGAGCGACTTGAGTCTCTGGGCAGACTGCCAAGTTCTGAAGTCACAGCTGATAAAAGAAGCTAGAAAGATACAATGTAATTACTTCAAAGGAATTCACTCCAAATGAACTCCCCTGTATAGAAGATGTTTGGTTTAACCATTTAAAGACTAAATCTTTTCTGATTTGCTGCTTACAAATAAAAATCCAGTATTTTTTGCTAGAAAATGACTTAGAACCCCCAAACATTATATATATTTTTTTTTGCAGAGACCCTAGAGAATAAGATGGGGATTGTTGCAATATTTTATGTCACACGGTATTTGCGCAGCAGTCTTTCAAACTAAATTTTTTGGAAAAAATTACCCTTTCAAAAAAAAAAAAAATAAACAGTGCTGCTAGCCCAATTTTTTTTTGTATATGTAAGATGTTACGCCGTGAGAATTGTGAGAGAATCGTGATCTTTATTCTAAGCAAATAAATCGTGATTCTCATTTTGGCTAGAATCGTGCAGCTCTAGTCAGTAGGGTGTTTACCTTTTTTGGGAAGGATTTTAATGTGTGCTTGGTGTCCCGTGGGTAAATATGGGTTGCCATCTAAAATCTTTTGATATACTGTTTGAAGCGTAAGATGAGGCTTTCTCTTCGTCTATAGGGTCCTGACCGTATAGCAGTGCATACAATTCCTCAAGTATACAGTTAATTTGCTTGGGGGATGTAGTTTATGTTTCCAGATTTGTTCCTAAGGGCGGCTATATGGGTGGGTATGTGCGGGCCTTTGTAGAGACGTGATAGCAGTTTCCCTGGCTTGTTTTCGTATTTGTGGTATTTGTATTCTAGGAAAGACTGAGGGATTTTCTCCTGTGTTCCTGCCCAGAGATCAAAGCAGTCCTTGGCTTTGCGCCAAACCTCTCTGTGTGACTGGGAGTTATCTTTAGCAAGATTGGCTTGTGCCACACGTAACAATTTACTTGCTTTGTATTATTCTTTATGTACTTTCTTTTTGTAACCAGAAGCATAGTAAATCCTTCCCCGGAGGACCAATTTGCCTGTCTCCCAGAATAGATTGATGATCTGTTTGAGTTTTTGATCATTGGCTAGATAAGTGGGGAATCTCCAGATTTTTAAGGTGTTCTGGGAAATCAACCCTGTCAGCCGGACAGATATTGGTGCGTGGTCCGAGATTGCCATGTCATGTATGCAAGGGTCAGTTGCGTAGTTTAGCAGAATCCTCCAGCAATAGCCACGACTGTATCATGATCCTGGACTCCAACTACTTGCCTAAGGGATATGGATGATGGAAAAACAGAGGAGGGACTCCGATGGTGAAGTACGTTTGATTTGTTTAATAAAAAATTGGTAAAATTGCAGCATGTTATCCAAAAAAACACTCAGGATAAAAAAGGGGAAGCAGGGGACGCCGATCGCGATCCACCTGCGTTCCACAGAGCGGAAATGACGTCAAATGTACTTCACTATCGGAGTCCCTCCTCTGTTTTTCCATCATCCATATCCCTGAGGCTAGTAGTTGGAGTCCAGGATCAGGATACAGTCGTGGGTATTGCTGGAGGATTGATGTGAAGCGCGTATGGTTTCTATTATGGGGATCACATCCATCCGGTGAGTGAGATGTGACACTGGTGTCCGGTGGAGGGATTGTTACTTGGTTCACCCAGATGGTTGTCATCCAACTATTTGAACTGTGACATCGTTTGCATTGAATTAATCGTTTGCACTGAATGAACTGGTTTATTATGACACAGACAAGTATGTGCGCACAGCCGCTATCCCCTCAGTAAATGTATAAGCATATATAATGCATAGTTACACATCAATCAGAATATTACATAATATACAAAAAGGCATATGGAATGACATGTAATAGGGCCCCTACCACATCACACAATGTGAAATGGCGGTGGTAGTCCATGAACACTTTACACAGAGGCAGCCATTCCCAGGAAGCTGAACCAGGCTCCAAGAACTGTAAAAACAAGGAAAGGGAGGCGCCTCTAAGTACAATATGTAAAAACCGTTTATTAAGTAAAAAGATTAAGAACACTCACAAGACTACAGATGGTGACAGCATATAGATTCAGTCCATAGGTGGCGTCACAATCGCGCTGTGTCCTGTATCATAATGGGCTGCGGTTAGATGTTAGCTCGTCAATGGGATGGATGTAGATGGTAACAGCCGGCTTGCATCCAAAGCGAGGCTTGAGCAGCAGGGAACCAGGCGCAGGCAGGTGACGTCACTAAAGTGCGACGCGTTTCTTAGGCGACCGGCCCAGCTGACGTGAGAGCCGATCCTCTTCCTCAGGCTAGGACTAATGCATCTTAAGACATGCTGTATAAATATTAAAATGAGCAGGGGGCGGGGCAAATGGATCATTAACTACACTATAGTGATAATAAGGATAGAAAACAATATGGAGATACGGAACCTTGACAGAAGAGGACCATATAAAATAATGTTAGTGAATTTAAGGTGGATGTCTCTATGGGTAATTTGCTATGGGAGACACCGCCAGTAAAGATATCTCAGATATCATCATTAAAAGAGGTGATGGATTTTAATCAGCAATATGTCGGAATGCCGCATATCTTGGTAGGATGATATCATTATAATGAACAATAATTATGTTAAAGCTTAAAGGAAAAGCATATATGCATAAAATCATGATACATAAAAAAGGGGAAGGCACGATTGTGACGCCACCTATGGACTGAATCTATATGCTGTCACCATCTGTAGTCTTGTGAGTGTTCTTAATCTTTTTACTTAATAAACGGTTTTTACATATTGCACTTAGAGGCGCCTCCCTTTCCTTGTTTTTATGGTTTATTATGGCACTTGGAGACCAATCACTCATTACGGTAATTAATTTTTTCTAATGATATATTGAATTGGGACTTCACCCATTTATTTATTTATCACTGTTTATGGGACTAGGAATTTCACATGTGTGATTTGGAATTTATTTATCATATTTTTATGCACTTTACTTGTTTATATTGCATAATTTTGCACTATAATTTTTTTGCATTGCCAGTGCGGAGCGCAGTATAATCACCTTTAACTTTCAATACTTCAAGAAGGATCTGGACAGCATGTCGTGGGATGCTGTGATGGTTGATATTAGTCAAAGAAGGTTTAAGTGTGTGTACAGGGTGTCACTATAGAGCCAGGGGTGGGGGGAGTAAGATATAAACTAAAGACAGGGGATTGGAATTACATAACATTGCCTTGAGCCTGCATATATGCAAATAAACAAAAACATACCCAGTGACGCCTGAACTTCTCTTTTTTCCTCATGTGACGTCTATGTGAGTGAACAGGGTTACCGGGGGAAGTGAAGTGAGTCCCCATCCTGGGAGGAGCCCCAGAAGGAAAATATCCATGGGGCCATCACAGCTCCCTAGTGAAAGCTCTTAGGTGAATAATTAGAGCCGTCCCTCGATAAGGTTGTAAAGATCTGGAAATGCAAATACATAACAAAGTATATAACGGTAATAAGCTTTGAGAAATTGAAATGACCTGTGGATAGGTTTCAACATAGAGTCAACATAACAATATGCCTGAGTGACAGTTACATCACCCGATGGGTCTGGGATGTGCGCCTGTCGAATCGGTGGGCTCTCTCGACTAAGCATGGCGAGGTTAAGCCCAGGGTATGAGGGAAGCGTGAGGCGCAGATGTCAGTGAGCGAATCTGCATTAAAAGATTCTGAGAGACCTATAACCCGAAGGTTGTTCCGTCTGGATCGATTTTCCAAATCGTCCAGCTTGTCAAAAATAAATTGTTGTGCTTGTTTGTATTGTTGGTCATTTGTGAAGGAATGTTGTACTTCATCCTCCAAGTCAGACATGCAGTGTTCTACTTCAGAAAGCCTCCTAGCGTGATCCCCTAACACCTTTCTTAACTGCGTGATACCCACTGCTAGTGCTCTGTCCATAGCAGCTGTGATCGTTGGCGAAAGCAGCACTGCAACTGCTTGAACCAGGCCTGCATATTTATCCTCTGCTAGGGAAGTGTGATTCTGTGTGACCTGCTGTGAGGCCTATTGAGACCGCTCCATCCGCCATATTGGCTGCATTCAGGGAGCGTGGAGAGAGCTCTGTGCTCTGTGTAGGAGCCACTCCAGAGGGGCTCTTAAAGCCCAACTCTGAGCAATCTGAAGTGTGATTTTTAAAGTCCAACTCTGAACAAAACCTGAAAATTATCCCTTGCAGGGGGCTGCACCACACTGCAAGAGTTAATTGCTCATTAAGTTCTAGGGGACTTCTTAAAGCGGAGTTCCACCCAAAAGTGGAACATCCACTGGTTGGATTCCTCCCCCTTCAGGTGTCACATTTGGCACCTTTCGGGGACGGGGGAGGGGGAAGAGGACACCTGTCTTTAGACAGGTGTCCTTTTCCACACATCCGGGAGCTCGGCCGACAGCCTCGGCCGCTGACGTCAGCAGTCCGGCTCCCTCCTCGCTCTGCTACTGGCCGCCTGGCCAATAGCAGAGTGCAGCGGAGCCTCGCACATGCGCAGTAAGGTGCCTGGCGTGAAGCTGTAATGCTACATGTCCGGGTTCCCTTACCCTCAATGGATGCGGCTGCACCCGACCCCAGATCCGAAGATCGGCGACGGGTGCCGACATCGCTGGATTCCAGGACAGGTAAGTGTCCTATTATTAAAAGTCAGCAGCTACTGTATGTGTAGCTGCTGACTTTTATTTTTTTTTTTCCAGGCAGACCTCCGCGTTAAGGTAGATTTACATACCCAATCCTCCATTCCTCTGCACTGCTAGACCAGTCCCTGCATCTTCTTTTCCCTGAGGTCTATAGCCTTGTATTGGACTTGATGACACCAAGTGACAATCCACCAGCAAAGTGTGGGGCAGCAGTAGATCAAGTTTCCCAAAGTTGGACTTTGAGCCTCGTTAAGGCTCCTTTCACACTGCCCCATTGCAGTTTCCCCACAGTGCAGTTTCAGTGCAGTGCAATGTACCCACCGTTTTGGTGCACTGTGGGGAAACTGCAGCAGGGCAGTGTGCTTAAGCACTTGACACCAGGATTTCCTATAATAAGGCTTACCTGTAGGTACCGTGAATATCTCCTAAACTTGCACAGTTTAGGGGATATTCACTGTATCCGCATGTGCCAATGTCATCGGTACATACGCACTGAAGAAATGGCTTGCTGGAGCCGTTTCTTCAGGGCCTGTGCCATGACCGTTGGCTCCTGTGCGGGAGTGACATCATCGTGGCTTCGGCCAATCGCAGCGTCGGAGCCCGCGAACCCGTAAATAACTCCAGGAGACATGTCGCCGGTCACAGCGGTGTGCGGGGACCGCTGCAACAGCTTTGATCTAGTGTACGTATTTCATAATGAGCTAGTATGTGATGCATACTAGCTCATTATACCTCTATAATGATGCAGCCCATTCACACATGAGCGTTGTGTTGCTTTAATGCCTCCTCCACACAGCTATTTAGCTGCATCCACCAGATTCCAGTGGCCAGAATCAGTGGATTCTTGCAGCTGGAATGACAGGTGCATGTGAATAGTGCCTCCCAACAACAAACGTCCCACTCCCGGCTGGAGTGATCCGGAAGGGAGGGGGGGCCCTGTTAGGTAGACTGTACGGGGCCCCATGATTTCTAACAGCAGCTCTGGTTGTATGTGACTTTTGCACGCATAAAGCACACACTATTCATGCACTTAGAAGAACTGGGGAGAAATGTGTAATAATATTCACAGGATGAACAAGCCAAATGTTTCCCATCCTTACTTGTAAGATATATGGCCCAAAATGGCTTGCCTATGTCATTGTGTGGGGGATCATAAACTGTATTAGGTGAAGCCAGAAGCATGTGCAGTATGTGAGGGTAAATTAGAACAACATGATCATCAAAAGCCCAATAACTCTGAAGCAGACTTTGCACTTAAATACAAGCTCTACTTCTTAAAGTGGTTGTCAAGTCATGACAACCACTTTAAACTACAGGTAAGCCTACAATAAGGCTTAACTGTAGGTCCAGGAAATATCTCCTAAACCTGTACGGTTTAGGAGATATCCCCTGTATCTGCATGTGCCAACGTCATCGGCACATGTACACTGAAGAATCGGCACCCGGGGTAGCCCAGGGTGCCGTTTCTTCTGCATTCGTGCCGTAAATGACAGCTCCCGTGCGCATGCGCAGGAGAGATGTCAGCGCGTCTCCGCCAATTAGAACAACATGATCATCAAAAGCCCAATAACTCTGAAGCAGACTTTGCACTTAAATACAAGCTCTACTTCTTAAAGTGGTTGTCAAGTCATGACAACCACTTTAAACTACAGGTAAGCCTACAATAAGGCTTAACTGTAGGTCCAGGAAATATCTCCTAAACCTGTACGGTTTAGGAGATATCCCCTGTATCTGCATGTGCCAACGTCATCGGCACATGTACACTGAAGAATCGGCACCCGGGGTAGCCCAGGGTGCCGTTTCTTCTGCATTCGTGTCGTAAATGACAGCTCCCGTGCGCATGCGCAGGAGAGATGTCAGCGCGTCTCCGCCAATCACAGCGCTGGAGCCCGCGCTGTGATTGAACGTTGCCGCAGACCCGGAAGAACGATGTCGCTGGTCACAGCCTTGTGCCGAGACCACTGCAACAGCTTTGTTCTGAGGTAAGTGTTTCATAATGAACTAGTATGCGCTGCATACTAGCTCATTATGCCTTTGCTTTGCAGGTTTTTTTTTTTCGTGGGTGGTACTGGGCGGCTTTACAACCACTTTAAGTTGGATCTTCCCCACTCTTACTAAATTTTACATCATACAGGGATAGAACCAGAAAAGACTAGAGACCTGGTTCAAAAAAGATGCCACTTAAAGGAGCCATTGGGAAATAGTGCAAAATGTAATCTCATGAGATTACAATAAGTGGCATCTTTTTTAAACCAAGTCTCTATTCTTTTCTGGTTCTATCCCTGTATGCAGTCTTTTTTGGCCACGGTGCCCCACCACTATTTGGTGGCGTGTGGACGTATGTTTATATTCCTTGTGTTCCCTATCTTTTCATTTTTGTTTGTTGATAAATTTCACATCAGCATTCATCACCGCATGCTGATGTGAAATCATCTAACACTGGGGTTGATTTACTAAATCTGGTGTTCTGCACAGAAACCAATCAGCTTCCAGGTTTTCTTTGTCAAAGCTTAATTGAACAAGCTGAAGTTAGAAGCTGGTTGGCTACCATTCAGAGCTTCACCCGATTTTGCTCTCTCCAGTATTAGTAAATCAACCCCCCGATTGAAAAATGTACACTGACCTGTGCACGCTGGCAAAGGACATTGGACCTCTGAAGGAGAGGTAAGACATGCAGACTTTAGTTTTGCTTTAAAAAGTGTTAGCTGGAATTCAGCTTTAATGTGTTGGTCACTTATGTAAAGTCGATTTTAATCTACTAGAAAGGCTGGGTATAAATGTACATTTTTTTTTTTATGTTCAACCATTGGGTTGAACAAAAAGAAACTGACAGCATTCTCACAAGCAATGTTAATGCAGGGATCTCTCCCACTGTTTTATAGTATTCTGACAGTGGGGACTCCCCCTCCCTGTCAGAATACACAGATTGGCTGCATGCTCTGATCGAATGTAGTTTATCCAGCATGACTGTTCGACAGAAGCTGTTTGTTACAGTGGCTTCTGTTAAACAGTCAGTGGCACACACATACCAGAATTTGCCCAGTGTCTTCTGAACCAGCCGAATTTCAAGTATGTCTCGGTTACTTCTCCACCCTAAGACAAAAAGTGTGTTACTTATCAGATCACCATGGGAAAATAAGGAAATGAATAGAGCCACCACATTTAAGAATGGGTAAGCTGCAAAATATTGCATTTTTGTTTTTAGGTTTAATACCGCTTTAGTTACAATTTTTGACTTTTCTTCCCAGGTTGTTTTGTTTTCTCATGTGGACTGCTGCTTTTTGACATTGAGGAGGGAGGGTCATTTTTTAATAAGCAGACTTTCCATTCGAGTGTAAGGTCCACTTTACAGTGCACTTGTGCCTAGATAATGGACTTTAAGAGATTTACATATTCTTAACAAGCAGTAATGGAGCTTTTACACAAGCCAATTCTGACATCTAAATCTGCATGCACATTGAAGCAATTAATTCTTAAATTTGAAGTCTGGTCTAAAAATGTCTAAGCTTAAACTTGTTCCCACCCTAATTGTAAGCTTAAGGGTCCTTTCACACATGCGGAGCCCTTTTTGATGGGCTCCGCTGCTCAGCGGGGATCCATCCGTTGATCCCCGCTGAGCTGACGGATGACAGAACAGTCTCTGCACTCCGTTCGGAGACTGACCTGTCAGAGCTCCATATTCCTCTATGGAGAATCGGATGAGCACGGACCGTCTGTCCGTGCTCATCTGATCCAATCCGCCAGGCGGATAGAAAATAGGGCTTCCATCCGTCTGTTTCTGGTGGAGCGGATCTGGTGTCAGCGGACATGTCACCGCTGACATCCGCCGCTCCATAGAGCACAATGGAGCGTCCGTTTGGGTCTGCCTGAAAAACTGACAGGCGGACCCAAACGGACCGTATGTGTGAAAGAGCCCTTATACTAACTAGCCTGTAAAGAAAACATGTGTATACTTACCTAATCTAAGGGCACTCCAGTCCCATCATGTGATGGCTCCCAGCACTGGCTTCAAGGCAGAGGAGGGTCAGCGGACAAAAGATGCCCTATAGTAAGCATATGGGTGACATCACCACTGGGGAGATCACATGGCTGGTCTGGAGTGCCCGTAGATTAAGTATACACATCTTTCCTTTACAAGCTAGTTACTATAGGGCTTAGAATAGGGGTGGGTGCAGATTTAAACTTATATAGGTTTAGGCTGAACTTCTACAACCCCAATTATAAAAAAGTTGATTTACTAAAACAAGTGTGCAAAATATGTTGCAGTTGTGCATGGTAGCCAATCAGCTTCTAACTTCAGCTTGTTCAATTAAGCTTTGACAAAAAAACTGGAAGCTAATTGGTTTCTGTGCAGGGCTGCAGCAGATTTTGCACTCTCCAGTTTTAGTAAATCAACCCCATTGTGTAAAATCTACATAAAAACAGAATGCAATGATTTGCAAATCTCATTGACTCAATATTTTATTCACATTAGAAAATAGAAAACATATCAAATGTTTACATAAATGGGATGGGATTTTTTGTTACTCAGTGTAAAATCCCTTTCCCTGAGTTCATTGATGGACACAGCACCCAACACCTCTGGTTGGTTCTTTTTTACTTGTACTGCTTTGCTGTTAACTGCCTTGCCTATAGCAGAGAGGGGTATTTATATCAGCTAGGACTGCCCATAGGCAGTGCTGTATTATTTTCTGCCTAGTTTTGTATGCCTGAAGGTGGCACTACAAAACCCTATGGTCTAGAATAGAAGAGCTGTGTTCATCAATGAGCTCAGAGAATGAGATTTTATGGTAAGTAACAAAACATCCTGTTTTTATGGACACAATCAGCCCAGAATGTTTTGTATGCCTGGGTCATAACTGGATGTGTTATTCTTTTGTATTTATACATATATATTCTTTACATTGCTGTGACGTGATTTTACTATCATTTTACAGGGAAATTCTGCCAAGGTCTTGTCTGACTTGGATGAAGAGTTTGATGGCCTTTATTCTGTGCTTGATGAGATGAAAGAGAGCATGACTAATAGAATCAAGCAGGAACAAGCTCACAAAACCCAGGAGCTACAGGTGAGGCCATGCTTGACTCTATTCCTGATTTCAGGTTACCTTATCCTTCCCTCATAATTGCTTATCTGTTGCTTGATGCACAAAATGCATTTCAATTTGTATTGAAAACCAAGCCTTGAAATGCATACTGGGAACACAGCATTCATACCCAAAGACGCAGGTTTTTATACCAACATAGATATAGAGCATCTGTTCACTCTGCTCCTTTTTGTCAATAATATTTTGGGATGGGACATCCATATGAGTACCAGTAATGTGAGAGAAGAATTCCCAAATATGTTTTCCGCAGGCCCTTTGCTTCCTCTCACATACAGAAAGTTTTATATTAGAGCTTACAGCAACCAATTTCAACCAAGATCACCAAGGTACATTTTTACCACTGGCCCCATGTAAATTGGTTTGTTAGGAGTCCCCAAGACCTGAAAATAATTTTAGGGGTTCCTCTGGGATAAAATGGTTTGAAAGGCTGGCTTCAGATCCTGGCTTTTCCCTTTGGCATCTTATTTGGTGAGGTGGTCCAACGCAAACACAGACCAAAGTGAGGATTGGAATGTGGTGTGATCACGCACAAATTTAGGAACTGAAGTTGCTGTTTACATATTTGAGCTCCCCAGAATTTAGGAGTTTTGCAAAACTGCATAAGTATTTACACCTCTTGGAGCCTGCTATTCATGTGCTTCCTTTAAAATTTGTTTTTTTTGTTTTTTTTTTAATTTTTATTTAGGGCAGTGTGATACACTGTACAAACGCATGTGTATACTCTCCTCTGAATAAAAAATGACTGGTGGTTTGAATGAAAGATCAGTTAAAATCCCTAAATATATTCAATAAACATTTTACCTACTTAATATGAAAACATGTAATAGGCTCTCAAACACCCAGCATCCTCACAAACTTTGCATCTTTGGCAAATTGCTCAACTACATCGTGCCAATTTTCATTACATGAGTGAGCTAGAACTTTCCGGACTGTGTAGAATATGCGCTTTCTTTCCATGCAAAGGGTAATAAATGGTTTTCCTGAAAAGATGACTGGGTTGTGTTGATTATTAAAGATACCTGTAGTTTTTTTTTTTTTTTTTTTTTTGAGTTTAGAAGTACCTACAACTTTAAATCACTGTACCTATAGACAATATAAAATCAAGATTCCAGTGCAGTAAAGCAAAGTCGAGCTCTTGTGTTCTGGAAGTATTTGACAAGTGACAGAATAGCTGTGCTATTTTTGTTGCATTTCTTTTTCAATCACATAACTTTGTTCAACACTTACTCATACATTGCCTCTTCTTTTCTCCATTTTGTTCTAGAATCAGCTGTCCCAGTGTACAAATGCCCTGGAGAGTTCAGAGGAGCTATTAGAATTTGCTTCACGGACCATGGACATAAAGGAGCCTGAGGAATTCACCAAGGTACAGAATATAAAATGTGACTTTAATGAGAAAGCTTTAAGACATTTTTCCTCTACCATTCTCTACATGCACAGTGGGAGAATGCTTCCCAGAGAAGCCTAAACACCATCACCATTTATATAAGTGTTTCTTTTATGTCTCCTGCTAGACAACATAATTAATCTATTTTCAGCATTCACGTCATTACAAATAGTTCTTCACTCTAAACGTCAAAACATACATAAACTGCTATTGATTGACTTAACATAATAACATATATAAAAGACTATACTTTTGAATTATACAGTGTTAACATTGTTAAAGCGTCATAGTGTGGTGCATGGAATTTGATTTACTTGTACTGTACTTTAACCATTTCCATTTTTCATGATTTTATGATAAAAACTATAAGCAAGCCCCTTTTTGAGACCTCTTCATGTTGCCTTTTTCCTCCCATAGCCATTTTTGCTCTTTTGAGTAATAGCTGTGAATTTAGTTTTTTCTGTGTGCGCCATCACCATTAAAATCTCGCATTGCATCTTGTCTGTTTAACTTGGCTTGTCAAGAAAAAGCACTCAAAGATCACTCTTTCATACAAGTGGATGTGAATCGTGCAAATTCCATATCAAATAGTATATAAAATGCATAGATAATCCGCTAGGTTATTGTAGTGTTGGAATAAAATATACTATGCTTTGCAGCTGTTTCCATATCCACCAGCTAAGGGATGTGCTTGCACTTGTCCCTGGAAATCACATGTGCCTATTTCACACTTACTAAATCTAGACCAGGGGTAGGCAACCTTTCATTGGGAGAGATCTGGACAACATGGAGGAAATCAAAGATCCCATGGGGAGGTCTGTGTCACTCTTTAAAAAACAAAACAAAAATTAAGCCCCCAATAAAAAGACAACATAAAGTGCACACATAGTATGTCACAGTAGTGACTTCTGCCCCCCACTTTACATCACGGAATCGACCACCTATACCTTTGTCGACGTTTCGTATCATATAAAATAAGGTTGTGATGTTATTGGATCGCCTAATAGATACGTAAAATATATGATAAACTATAC
>BLSH010257947.1:783335-797105 GCA_018402905.1 Glandirana rugosa | reverse complement strand
CCCCCTACAGTAGGGTTCTCTGCTCCTCCATAGCTGTTTCTTCTGCCCCCCCCCCCCACAAGATGAGACATTTGCCCCCTTCACAACACACAGGTGTGTGTAGGTAGCTGTCTCCTACGTTACACCAGCTGCACACCAGAGCGGAGTGAGAGGCAGCACAGTGCTGGATGAAGGGCAGGAGCGGGAGCTGCCAGAGTTAACTTTTCATGTTAACAAGCTGAAGAAGCAACCAATCACCTGCTGGTTAACTTGCAAAGTTACTAAAGCAGCTCTTGCCATCTATCCAGCACTATTTTGCCTTCCACTCCACTCTGCTATTAAAAAGAGACACGGAGGCTGAGGGGGGGAAAAGCATCGGCACGGCCCTGTCGTGATCTACCTGTTGGCTTCCCCGATCAACAGGTAGATCCCAGTTCCCAATCGACGGGTTGCCGACCCCGGATCTAGACCATCATTTTTATATAAGTGACTGGACCCAGACCATTGTAGAATAAACAGTATTCTACAGAATAAAAGCATGGGGCACATTATTTGGCACACATGCAGTTTAACAAAGCATATCATATATAATGCATACAGGTTAATAATTTAACATTCTAAACATATTTTGTATTTAAATCTTGTTTTATATATTGATAAATAATTGTACCATTATCAACTCCACCTGTCCCAAACACATCATTTTTAACAGTAGGGGGTCTTCCAAAGTGTCCTGAGTATGTTAATTATGACTGCTGGTAAAGTGTTACTAAAACGAAGCAGTTGCAGTAATACATAAATCTTTAAAAAGGTAGAAAAATACATTTGACAGTGTAGTGAGTTCTGATTCCACACACAGCTGCATCCCATTGAAGCCTTGTTTGCTTTTAAATTCATCTGGTCGTTAATGTGATGCAGTAGAAGAACACAGAGTGGAGAGTGAATAGATCAGTGGCATTGGGAAGCACTGGAGCATGATGGTGACATCACAAAGCAAGCAGAAGTGAGAGGACCTGTTTACAATACGTGTCACAGTAACTCAGTCGCTTGATAGAGAACACTGTTCAATAGCATCTTTGTAGATCATTTCTCCTACTGTATAAGAAACGGCAATTCAGGCCATTGATTGTCTTTCATCTCTGGTTTTTCAGTAAATGGTCTGAAGTTTATACTTTTGCTCAGTTATTTGCCACACAGCAAATTCATTCTTTAAAACACTGTAGGATCACTGCACAAGCAAGGTTGTAGCAACAGCACAAGTTCTAGAATTATTTAAGAAGTGCTCTCAGAGAAACTACTGGGTGAAAGGAGAATTGTATCCAGCTAAATACTTAAAGTTTAACTATGGTGTAAAAAAAGACATACTGTACATGTTGCAATCTTTTAAAAGTAATAACACAGCATTTTTTTTAATCTGTGTCCTCCCTATAACATAGTTTTACTAGTTAGTTTTGATCCTAAATATACAAAAACCAAACAGAGCTCTTAATAAAATCACATATAAATATTCCCCATGTTGAAATTATATAAAATCCATGTAAGTGCTACAAATAAAATTTTTCAAATAAATAATCCTCCATGTGCAAAATTCATATAGCTATATCACAACTATGAATATTCACATAAATAATCTCCTATGTGCAAATCATACAAATTGTACCAAATGTAAACAAATCTGCATGACTAATGTTCAAAAATGTGCAAAGTCCACTTTTCTAGCGTCAGGTGGAATGCACTAGTGCGACTTATCATGCAACTTTGGACACATAAAGTCACATGTCTAATCACAGCCCATTGATTTCAATGGCACCCATTCCAATCTATGCGACTTTGAAAATCAGAGACTTTGAAAAGGTGCCTGCGCTACTTTGATGTGACTTTGATCCAGAGAGTGTAAAGTTGGATCAAAGCTGCACTCAAAGTCGCACTCTAAATCACGCGACTTTAGGATCGCAATAGTGGAAACGTAGCCTAAATGGAAAAAAAAGGTCACTCCACTCTAGCCGCACCCGAATGGTGATAATCTTGCCTTTCAGTGTCGACCTCTTAATAAGTAAAATGGCCAAAGCTAATTGTGTAAAAATCCTCCTGTTTAACTCTGACTTGGCAACTTCTAAACTCTTTGCTTATGCATCATAAAAGATGGGAAACATAGAAACTGTGCAACCTTCTTTAGTAAAACAGAATACAGTTAAAACATACTCACTGATAATTTTGTGACTACTGCTTTCTTAGTGAAGGTGTCTTTAAGGTGTCTTTAAGGTGTCTTCCTCCCCAACTCCTCAATGTTACTCATATCAATAAACTTGCCCAGAGATCTTCAGTGTGCGCCTTGTTTGGCTCCAAAAATTTTTTTGCAAGTAAAAAGTTCAGACGGGGCTTTGGTCCTCTTAATTTGTTTGTCCCTGTAGCTGCTCTGTACTTATGATGGCCCTGGCCATCGAAAGTGTATGGACCTAGCTACAGAAATAAATGTGACAGGAGTGTGTTTGTTTGTTTGAGGCCTGGTCAGCAGCTGTATAGCCCCTATGGACTAGTGTGATACATGCATTTCACCTATGGGCCTATTGACTTACAGTAGCAATTACTTTGTCATTATTAAATATACTGCAATGATACATATGAGACTTTGTCTCAAAAAGCAACATATGTATCATTTTGTGGTTAATATTTTGTAATGTTAGGCTCACTGTTTTAGCTTATTAGAGCTATAATAAAGTACATCATAACAATGTTTATGAGGAAGGTAAAAGCCATTGCACACTATTCTCAGCAGTCATTGTCAGCAAGATGGGGTCTCTTCCATCAACCCTGCCTCTTTTTGCCCAGCTTTGTTTTCCTATGCCCTGTGGTTTAGCTGTGCTGATCTATGACCTGCAGCTTGCCTAACAGCCAAGGACACTGACAGGGAGGATTAAATCATAGGGTGTGCAGACTTGTGTAAATAAAAAACTGCTCCACTTCCTGGCAGTTTCTCACCCTCTGCCAGCTGTTCTAGCTCTGCAGATCAGTGTCCTGTAGCTCTTGATTGCCCAGGAGCTCAGGACATTGACAGTGCAGTGTATGTTGTCAGCTGTGCTAGCTTTCTTGATTGATGTCCTCTAGCTCTTTATTGCCAAGGACAATGAGTGATATATGGGCTGAGCAGACTTGCTGTGAACTTTTTCCCTAATTGAGCTGCCATTTGCTCAGTGGGTGGCCATGTCGACTTCCTTATGTCCAACAGACTTTGGTTCAAAAATTGAAGGAGCTGGGCGGAAAATTGTCACCCTGGATGGCTGTCAAAATACATAGCAGGAGATTTGTATAGTGGAATCTGTTTTTTTGTTCAACCTGCACGAAATTAGAGCATGACAGGTTTTATACCTTCAAAGATCATATCATATACTGCTGCATAAGGAATAGTGAGTAGCAGATTTTTTAAGTTCTGCAAAGCAAAAGAGATCTGTTGTCTGCTGTTCATCATACAGCGGCAACCAAAGAAAAGTTGTCAGTGAGTGTTGGCAATAACAGGGGAGTTCAATTCCCACAAATTTGCCCTTGGCAGAGCCTCCAAAAGCCAGCCCAGAAAATATTTGGAGACTGAACCCTGAAAGTTTTTCCTCTTGGTTGTTAAATAATTAAGTTTTAAGGGCCCTGTGATGACATCAGAGGGGCAAAAAAAAAAGCATATCTAATGTAAACGGGGTAAGTTTAGTTCAGGGAGAAGGAGATATGGGAAAAACCTGGGGTTTAACAGAGCATGATTATGTGATTAGCAAATATAGCAACTGTTATGAATTATAAACGTGATTCTTAATACGTGAATGCACACTGGTAACCTTGTATATGTTTAGATTAACATTTTTCTATGTAGGACTTGAAAACAGAAAAACTCCATTTTGCAACATGCATGCTCAAATTCTGAGCTACAGTTTAGTGCATGCTGTGGGGGTTATACTATGTTACCAAACCTTTACACAAGGAAAACAGAATTTCGGCTACTTTTGCAAACCTAAATGCTCATTTAAAGCAAACACTATTATTCTAGATGGTATGTTTGCCTGTACTGGCCGCATAAATTCCCAAAGCTGTATTATACTGAAATTCTCTTTCAAGTGCACACTGAAATATTTTTTCTGATTGATCATTTACACTACAGGTAATTGTTTAATTACTTCCTTTCTTTTAATGCCTGATAATTAACCACAATGCTAACAACTCATTTAACACCAATGTATTTCTTTTCTCCCACAAGACCTCACTCACATTATGATCACTTGTATGTTCTATAAGGAATGGGTGCGGGTTGTGTTCATTTTACCCTTAAGTCCTGCATGGAGTTTGCTGACCTTTATACCTGCATGGAGGCACTAACTTTGCTTTCTCTCTTCTTCTTGCACCAAGGCTGCCAGACAGATCAAGGATAGGTACAGTACCAATCTCCTCTTTACCTTACTCTGTCAAATATATTTGACTCTTTCCTCTGATTGTCTTGACTTTTGTCCCCTCTCCTCTTCTTGCAAAAATTATGTTGTACTGTTATGCTGTCCTTGTATTCTATGTTTGTATTCTGTCTGTCATACAAGAAGTGTATGATTACGGTTTATAGGTAATTTCTTCAGAACCTTTACAGAAATGTAGGCAGCTTTGTGGCTTATCAGTTATAACTTCAAAAGGAAATAAAATAAAAATTGGGGGTTATTTACTAAAGGCAAATCCACTTTGCACTACAAGTGCACTTGGAAGTGCAGTCACTGTAGATCCGATGGGGACATGCAAGGAAAATAAAAAAAACATAATTTTTGCTTGTACATGATTGGATGATAAAATCAGAAGAGCTTCCATTTCAGATCTTCCCCTCAGATTTACAGTGACTGCACTTCCAAGTGCACTTGCAGTGCAGAGTGGATTTGCCTTTAGTAAATCAACCCTCTTGTACCTTATCATATGTGTAAGAACACAAATCTTTGCTTCAGCCCTGGTTCAGATATGTGCGATCTCAGAGATCGCATGTGACTCGCACCCGCACTACAGGTGCCGATCACATGCGATCTCTGAGCAGTATGAGTTCAGCCATACACTTGTATGCCTGAACTCGCATTAGATTCGCAAAAAAAAGGTACCTTTTTTCTCGCACTAGAATCGCATTGCATGGTTGTTCTCACCCATGCAATCCGATTCATGTGCCAGTTCACAGTTCGGACTGCGATCTGTGACCAAAACTGGGGGTGTCATTAACTTTGTAATGACACCCGCCAGTGGTTCGCAGAAGGCGGTGTGAACTGCCTGCGGGAGTGATGCCATGCGGGAATCAGCTCTGGTATCGCGCTGGTTCCCGCATCGCACATATCTGAACCAGTGCTAAAAGGATATTAAAGGCAGATTTTTATTTACTTAAAAATAACAAACACATCATACCTCTTCTGTGCAGTGGTTTTGCACAGAGCAGCCCAGATCCTCCTTTTCTCAGGTCCCCCGTTGACACTCCTGGGCCCTCACCACTGCCTAGTGTCCCTAGAGCAAGCAGCTTGCTATAGTGGCACCCCACTGCTCTGTGTGTTCTTCCCACTCTCTTTCCTCATTGGCTCACTGGCTGTGATTGACAGTAGCAGGAGCCAATGCCTACCACTGCTGTCTCAGCCAGTGAGGAGGAAGAGACCCGCGAGAGCCAACTTTTTTTACCTTCATGCATAGAATACATGTAGGTTAAAGAACCTTGAGCCTTTACAACCACTTTAATGACTGTTCACAGTATCATGGAAAAACGTAGTGTAGCAGAGAAACCAAGTACCAAGATTTAACGGCCATTCATGTCATGTGTGGTGTAAATGCACAAGTGTTAATGCAACACGTTATCGTGCATTAAGCTGCAGTGCATTAAGGCAGCCCATTCATTTTTAACACCCCAGATTTTTTTTTAATTGCAGTGTGGGTATCTTAGTGCATTATGGTGGCATTTAAAATAGACAGCACTTCAGAACACCTAGGCTTGCATGTCACCAGGCATTGCAGGTTTTAGCTTATGTCACCACAACATAAATATGTTAATAGGCATCCTGGACTACTTTTATATTTGGATGGGATTCATTCTGGGTGTCTGTTTGTGAAATCATTGCTTTTTTTTTCTTTGCTTTACTCTGCCCATTTTCCATACAAAACCATTTCTGGTTTTCAGTACTTTATAAGAGTTTGACACTAACAATGTATATGTACCAATGAATGAAAAGTAAATTACCCATTTTAACCTCTTCTAAATAAGCCGTATTATTTTGTCACTTTGAGTGTACCTGAGTGTCCCCAGTGTGGTTTATCTAGTGAATTTGAGGCAAACGGGCATTGTGCTGGTATCAAAGTGCCTTTGGGGTACTCTGGGAGCTGAGAAAAATAACCCGAAACCAAAGAGCGTATTATTTTTTGTAGCAGCAGAAACCTCATGCCTTTTCCTTTTTTTTGCTTATTCTCAGTTTACAATTGTATTGTAGGGTCACAATGGCTGCAGCTTTTCGTCTATCATTGAAACCAAAAGTCAGTGACAACATGACATATTTAATGGTGGATTTTTCCCAGGAAAGGCAAATGATCCAGGGCTTAAAATTCTTACCAGGTAATGTGGTTTATTTTATTTTTTGCTAGTTTTCAATAGAGTATGGGATTGATTTACTAAAACTAGAGAGTGCAAAATCTGGAGCAGCTCTGCATACCAATCAGCTTCTCGGTTTTATTGTCAAAGCTTAACTGAAGAAGCTGACGTTAGAAGCTTATTGGCTACCATGCACAGCTTCACCAGATTTTTCACTCTCCAGTTTTAGTAAGTTAACCCCTGTATTTGTTATGTCAAGCAGTAGACTGAGCATGAAGAGCAGGTAAAAGGGAAGAACGTGTTGCAGATGTCTTCGCTACATGACAGCATCCACTGATTTCAATTATAGTCCCGTATGAGATGAGAAACACATATGTATTTATATGACACATATTTTTAAAGTATTGACATATATTTGAACTGATAACTTTATTGGACAGATCTAAAAAAAACTAAAAAAAGGCTTAAAAAAGAATAGGATTCCTTTTAAATGGTCTTAGTTAACTACAATTTTCCACAACTCACTACAATTCCAGCTTTTATATCCTAGACCACAATACTGCAATGATGCTCTTTTGAGAACTGGGCTTTTATCCATGTCATTTTTCTTGCTATAATGCAATCAAGGGCATATGTCATTCCTTACCCTTTGGCATTACTATATACTAAAAATGTTTTTGCATATTCAATCAGTGTAATGTTTTCCAGTTTAGGAATTCTCAAACCATTGACTAAAAGTAAACCATCTGCACGTAGTATATAAATAATTGTTTATGCTTTTTTTGTATTCTGGATGTGATGAACTGTTCATCTTCTGCAGATGTGCTTATGCTAATGCTGCAACAGTATATAGGATTAGTCAGGCGACCTTCTCTGTCCTCTTCCTTTAAAAATGAAAGATGCTGCAAATTCCAGCAAACAGCATTGACTGAATTTCTGTATAAGATTGCTTTATATTTGTGCGTCAAGCTGTTAGGCTGTTCTTTTGGAGATTGTAGTTGTGCAAATTAATAACTGTTTCTTCTAACAACTCTTTTTATTCGTAATACCAATTGATTACCGAGAGCAATATGGTTTCTTCATAGACTCCCATGTCATAGCGCCCAAAGTATTTTAGATGAAAACCCATGGGCACAGTTTTTGATTAACGGTAATTTAGTAGATAACAAACCCTTTCTCTCAGTGTGCATTAAAGACCAGAAATATAGTGACACTCACATCTCCACCCATCAGCTGTTTGAAAAGAGCCACTGAGTAGTTCTGAAGTGTCTTCATCAAAGCTGCTCGATGTTTCATTATGTGATGCAGCCTAGCTTCCAACACTTCTTCAAAAAGCAATTATAAACGGCTAATGCAGTTATATATTTTATAAACTTGTATCCAGTTCTCTAAAGGTGTCACTGGTGCACATAAATGACCCTTAACATCCTGTTTTTCATCATTTAGTGCCTAAAGCACCCGAGATTGACCCAGCAGACTGTATAGTGGCTGACAATTGTGTGACAGTATCATGGCAAATGCCTGAAGAAGATAACAAAATCGACCATTATGTTCTGGAATATAGGAAAACAAACTACGATGGACTTCCAAGGGTTAAAGATGAGAGATGCTGGGAAACAGTAGATGATATAAAGGGCACAGAACATACACTTTCTGGTAGGTGTGACTTAATTTGTCTTTCGACTTAGCACTTTTGGGGGGGGGGGGGAGGCATTGACTTACACTCTCAGGGGCAATGGTCATGACATCTGCTTATACAGAAACCTTGGCGTAGATTAAAAGATGCTGAAAATGCTTAAAAATTAAGGGTTTAATATCACTTTAACTGTACTTATATTAGTGTTACCCTGTAAAGCCAAATTGCAGCATTTCCTTCAGTCTTCCATAGTTGTACAGGCTCTTCTCTAGTACTGAAGTTGCTTACTCTGACTTTACTGCACTCTATAAGCTTTTCATAGTATGCATTATAAGCTGCAGCAATTGAAATAAACTGCAGCAGCGACGAAGGGGGACTCAGCAGACACTGGACGGACACACATCGGAGAAACCTTTGGATTCCATCCCCACTGTGGGTGAGATTGCTTCAAGGGAGGGCTCTCCCAGCATTATCAACATATAATAGGAATTTCTGTCTACTGAGGTCAGATACTCAGTGTGGACTGCCTGTGTATGCACTCTTCTTATATTGTTACTAATATCTTTCCAATAAACTTACATTTTTCTTAAGGGATATCACAGTTTGTTCCTTTATGGAGCCCCTTTAATGGGTACCCCCTTGTGTCTCCACCCCCCCTTTCATTCTATGAGTCATAGGCTCCAAGAACAATACCTATTGTTTTGGTGAGTCGGTAGATAAATTAGAAATTACTCTGAGTGCACCACTGTTTTTTATATCTTTTTGTGATTGCAATTGAGATAAAGCCTGCCTCATTTCCTTATATTAGACAACAGGTGTATCTCACTGCTCCAGACTGCTTCCAGATTATCCGTCCTTGGGTGCACACCTCGGCTCGCTAGCGTAGCTTCAGAACAGAGGAAAAAATAATAGGCGGCACTCCAAAAGTAATGCTCGTGCTGTATTTATTGACCATGACCATTAAGCTCATGTCTTGAGTGAAACGCATCTACCTTCTTTGTACCCTGTATGGCTGATCATGGTCAATAAATACAGCACCAGCATTACTTTTGGAGTGCCGCCTATTGTTTTTTCCTCATTTCCTTGTATGATGCCCAGCATCATCTAATCCTTTCCTTCCCGACCTTATTGTCCCTGGCCCACCCTTTAAAGTGGAGCTCCAACCAAAAGGGGAGAGAGACACACAGGGTGAAAACAGCTGGGCCAAGCACAGCGCTGGATCGTGGGACAGGTGAGTGGCTGTTTATTAAGTCAGCAGCTACAAAAACTGTAGTTGCTGACTTTTAATATTTTACATAGGAGACTGGAGCTCCTCTTTAATTCATTGGATTTCAGTTCGTTCAGTCCTGGAGGTTCTGCAGCACGCGTGGGTCTTACTCAGGGCAGTCTGCTTGCAAATGCAACCTACCTAGGATGCCCACACCTCCAGACTAATATTCACACTTCAAGGCATATTGATATTTGTATAACACCTATCAAGATCCAGCACCCTACTTGCATCTTTGCTGAGGACTCTTGAGAGTAAAGTACTGAGGCAGGGTGCTATGATGTTTTTAGGAGCCTATGTACAGCAGTCAAAGGAGATTGCACAATGGGTGATGTGGGCTATTTAGGTAATGTCAGAATGAGAACAAAAGCCCTGGGCAGTTGGGCTGCATGCCCTATACATATTTCCTACCCCATTTTCAGGCCTAAGTGAAGTGTACACTTTTTTTGGATTAATCATACAGTATCTCACAAAAGTGAGTACACCCCTCACATTTTTGTAAATATTTTATTATTTATTTTCATGTGACAGCACTGAAGAAATGACACTTTGCTACAGTATAAAGTAGTGAGTGTACAGCTTGTATAACAGTGTAAATTTGTTGTCCCCTCAAAATAACTCAACATACATCCTTTAATGTTTTAACCGCTGGCAACAAAAGTGAGCACACCCCTAAGTGAAAATGTCCAAATTAGCTATTTTCCTTCCCAGGTGTCATGTGACTGATTAGTGTTACAAGTTTTCAGGTGTGAATGGGGAGCAGGTGTGTTAAATATGGTGTTACCACTCTCACTCTCTCATACTGGTCACTGGAAGTTCAACATGACACCTCATGGCAAATAACTCTCTGAGGATCTGAAAAAAAGAATTGTTGCTCTACATAAAGATGGCCTAGGTTATAAGGAGATTGCTAAGACCCTGAAACTGAGCTGCAGCACAGTGGCCAAGACCATACAGTGGTTTAACAGGACAGGTTCCACTCAGAACAGGCCTCGCCATGGTCGACCAAAGAAGTTGAGTGCATGTGCTCAGCGTCATATCCAGGGGTTGTCTTTGGGAAATAGATGTATGAGTGCTGCCAGCATTGCTGCAAAAGTTGAAGGGGTGAGGGGGGTCAGCCTGTCAGTGCTCAGACCATAGGCTGCACACTGCATCAAATTGGTCTGCATGGCTTTCGTCCCAGAAGAAAGCCTCTTCTAAAAATGATGATGAAGAAAGCCTGCAAACAGTTTGTTGAAGATAAGCAGACCAAGGACATAGATTACTGGAACCATGTCCTGTGGTCTGATGAGACTAAGATAAACTTATTTGGTTCAGATGGTGTCAAGTGTGTGTAGCGGCAACCAGGTGAGGAGTACAAAGAGTGTCTTGCCTACAGTCAAGCATGGTGGCAAGAGTGTCATGGTCTGGGGCTGCATGAGTGCTGCCGGCACTGTGGAGCTACAGTTCACTGAGGGAACCATGAATGCCAACATGTTTTGTGACATACTGAAGCAGATCATGATCCCCTACCTTCAGAGATTGGGCCACAGGGCAATATTCCAACATCATAACGACCCCAAACACCGCTCCAAGATGACCACTGCCTTGCTAAAGAAGCTGAGGGTAAAGGCGATGGACTGGCCAAGCATGTCTCCAGACCTAAACCCTATTGAACATCTGTGGGGCATCCTCAAACCGAAGGTGGAGGAGCACAAGCTCTCCAACATCCACCAGCTCCGTGATGTCGTCATGGAGGAGCGGAAGAGGACTCCAGTGGCAACCTGTGAAGCGCTGGTGAACTCCAGTGCTAGAAAATAATGGTGACCACACAAAATATTGACACTTTGGGCCTAATTTGGACATTTTCATTTAGGGTTGGACTCACTTTTGTTGCCAGTGGTTTAGACATTAATGGCTGTGTGTTGAGTTATTTTGAGGAGACAGCAAATTTACACTGTTATACAAGCTGTACACTCGTTACTTTACATTGTAGCAAAGTGTCATTTATTCAGTGTTGTCACATGAAAAGATATAATAAAATATTTACAAAAATGTGAGGGGTGTACTCACTTTTGTGAGATACTGTATATAAAATGGTAATATTCCTATTCATTTTTTTATCAGTCTTTCACGTGGCGAAATTCACAAACAATAGACACAAATTTATGTAACATGACTACAATTGTTCCTTCTAGTTTAACAATATAGTGTGTTTGCAACATGGCAACCTTGAAATCAAGCAGAATTTTCCTGTACTGTTTATCTTTCTACCTCCATCTTCTTTATTATGTTCACATTCAGGTTTGAAGTTTGACTCTAAATATATGAACTTTAGAGTACGAGCATGTAACAAAGCTGTAGCAGGAGAATACTCAGACCCAGTCACACTGGAAACCAAAGGTAATACTTTGTTCGTTTTGGAGAATACTGGAAAAACAAATGTGTTTATTTTTCACTTTACCATAACAAATCTGGATGATGGGAAGTAAGTTCTCAATTTGAATCTTCTAGGAAAAGATTGCTAGTCTGCCTACTTCCAGTTCCGGCAGCTCATTAAGGTCTGATTCACACAGGAGCATGGATCTGTACACCCATGCAGAGGACCGTGTATATCTGCCCAGGAAGCACAGGTGGTCCATGATTGTGGACAACCTGTTACATTCAATGACAAGCTGATAGATGCATGGATCTTCACGCACATCCCTGTGTGTAAATCGGAGCAGGACTGCTGCATGGCTTTGAACACTTTTGTTGCTTTGAGAGCTGTGCATCCATCCCACATGGATGTACACACCAGGATGGCATCACGATAAAGATCTATTTAGTTGTCAGCCTGTTACTGATTTTTTAAATATTATTTTTATTAGTTTTGTCAGATGAAAGTTACAAACGTGACAACATTCAACATTCAGCACTACAATGTATTAACACCAGTGGACAATGAAGCTGCGATATAGCATCGTGACAAAGACATTTAAAGAATTGACACGCATTATAGAATTAACATTTACATCTCCAAATAGTTACTCCCCCAAAGTACCAAGAGCCACTATATGAAGTACTCACCAGGGCCCTCAAAGGAACAGTACCATACCCTCCACAACATCCTGTAATATACAAACAATCAACTTGATGCAGAGGATTTGTCATTTATCCAACCTCCCCACACCTTTTCAAATTTAGTTGGTACACCTCTACTAACATATGTGGCTTTATACAACGGTAATGCTTTATTTGCCAACGCCTTCCAAGCCAAAATGGTGGGGCCACCATGACAGAATAATTATTTTACACGCGTAATAGAAGAGTAGACTTAGCATACGGATCACCTTTTTGGGCGCTAACAGGTCAACCAGGCCCAATAGGCAGACTTCTAAAGAAGGACTAATGCTAATAGTCGTAACCGAACATATATAAAATATAAATTCAAGTCTTTCAAATATACAGTTGTGCTCATAAGTTTACATACCCTGGCAGAATTTATGATTTCTTGGCCATTTTTCAGAGAATATGAATGAGAACACAAAAACTTTTCTTTCACTCATGAATAGTGTTTGGCTGAAGCCATTTATTATCAATAAACTGTGTTTACTCTTTTTAAATCATAATGACAACAGAAACTACACAAATGACCCTGATCAAAAGTTTACATACCGCAGTTCTTAATTCCGTGTATTGCCCCCTTTAGCATCAATGGCAGCTTGAAGTCTTTTGTGGTATTTGTGGATGAGGCTTTTTATCTTCTCAGATGGTAAACCTGCCCATTCCTCTTGGCAAAAAGCCTCCAGTTCCTGGAAATTCTTGGGCCGTCTTGCATAAACTGCACGTTTGAGAGTGGCTGTGCAGCACTGGATGAAAGAGGCAAGGGTCTGTCAGGAGTCCAGAAACTCATTGACCTTTTATACACGCACACGAATTGGAAGCAAACAGATCACAAGTAAGGATGGTTACCTTTAATAGCCATTCAAACCCCTTTGTGTCAACTTGTGTGCATGTTATCAGGCCAAAATCAGCAGGTTTACCATCTGAGAACAAACGAAGGTTAAGCACACGCACATATTTTCCAGTTACTCAAAGACCTGAGGACTGTCTGGGAACGGAGAAAGTAGGTCACGACGTGTCGGTGAGAGTTTGCACGTCAAATACGTTCTGCCGGGTTCTTAAAGGTCCTTGACCTCCGAAAAACGGTTCTCCTTACCCGTCCAAATGGTAGACTCTTCTATTTTTCGGAGTAGGTGTTTATGGTGTTTTCTGAAGTTCGACGGTAACTACGATTTCCCCCGTTATGTGCCTTAATTCTTGACGCCATACATTTGAAAACTAGTCCCAGTAAACACATCAAAG
>BLSH010257947.1:756982-781299 GCA_018402905.1 Glandirana rugosa | reverse complement strand
GGCTGTGGATAGGGGAGTACAAAGGTGGCTGTGGACAAGGGGGGCAAAGACGTGGCCATCCACAGCCACCTCTGTAGCCCTCCCCATCCACAGCCACCTCCGTACCACCCCCCTTGTCCACGGCCACCTCTGTACCCCCCTTGTCCACAACCACCTCTGTAGCACCCCTGTCAACAAAAGCGTCTGTATTATAAAATACAATTGCAGCTATTTGCTGGATTAAGACCGCAGCTTGGCGCTCTGATGACTCACTTGCTGCGTCTCTCCTGCAATTGTATTTTATAGTACAGAAACTTTTGCCGAACCACTTGTCCGTGGGCCGGGTGCCCATGAATTAATCACAGGCACTGATGGGCCAGAGATTTAGCGGCCGCGGGTTGCCAACCCCTGCTTTATTTTATAGGCAGCATTTAAAACCTTCAGGCCTAAACTATGCAAGATATTTTCAGCTGCACCATACTTTAGAGTAACCTCTTTTAGACAGATCAGCGTGTTGCAAAGGAGATTGCTAAAAAAGGTGATTGCCAACAAGAAGTTAACCTGGCTATTCAGCAATAACAAAATCTACTGCATAGTTTAGGACATGAACTGCACAAGTGACAAATAGCTATGCTTTTATGTGAAGAACTGTACAACTCACAGTACATTAACCTAATTCCTTTTGATTACATTTCAGTCTATTCTATCAGTTTACGCATCCATTGCTTGGTAATAGCTAAAGACATGTTAGGTGCTTAAATGTTTATATGCAGCAAACCCTAGTTAGTTTATTCCTTTTTAATTAAATTTATACATATAAAATGCACTGATGAATCAATAATTATTAATGCAAACCTATCAGCCTTTGCTAGTTTTAGAGTTAAATGTCTGCAAGATGCTTGCTTTAAATTGAAAGCCCTCTTCTGTGTTTCTGGGTAGACCTAGCATACCCTGTCTCTAGAAGCTAGCTTTCAGGGATAAACCCTACCTGTTGGGCCAACTCACACTATCCCACAGTCCAATGAGTGAACTGTTATCGGTTGTTGAAGTGCTCTGGCTGGATAGCAGGATGGAATGTGGGTCTTATCTCTGGGGATACAGCTTATCTGTGAAATCAGAGTCCTGCTCCAGTTCTAGATTGCACCTTGGGCTCCTTGGGTGTAAAGTAGAGCATTTTTGGGTTAATAAAGCCAAAACAAGCACCCTACAGACTTTTAACTCTAACAGCTCATGCATACAGGACGTTAAAAAAAATCAGTAGCTTATCAGTGATTTTTTTTTCAGCTTTTACGAGCGTTATATTACTGGCGTTTTTGCGTGTTTTTTCACATTATTAAAGGGCTTGCGTTTTTTTTTTTTTTTGTTCTCAATTGATCTAAAATGTCCAAAAACGTTGGGGATAGACGTTTAGCCGCGTTTTTGAGCGTTTGAACGTTTTTACAGCTGAAAAACGTCTCTCAGAACCCTCTGGTCTTGGTTTTTTTTTAAATTATTTTTATTGATTTATATTAGACAATAAAAACGTAATACAAACATTTGAGGGGCCAGGCCTGGCTCCCTCTGGGATCACGCAGGATCCCCGTCTAACTAGACATAAAACTCCTAGCTAGAAATGGGTGTAACCCAACATATCAACCATTTACCCCATCCCCCCACCCCTTCTTCCCTGCCCAGTCGAGCAACCATCTCCCGTAACCTTTGGATAGGATAAACATTTGTCACCAAGTTAACATTCCATCTATACTGAGCAGAGACTTGTTTGAGGAGCCATTTCTCACCACCATAAACAGACTTTTAATCCTGCCAGCATTGTCATCCCATTTCCTTACTCCATATCAGCACCTGTCACTGCGGCAAACAAAAAGATCAGGGTTTCGGCTCTTAGCCTGCTGAGTTAGGTGAGTCGTACCAGGCTCTCTACACCTTGTCAATTTTTTTCCCACAAACTCTAGCTATGTTTGTTGATTTGTAATATAGCATTACTTTATTGATCAACCTTTTCCACTGCACCACCCCCGGGCATGCGGCTTTCTTCCAGTGGAGAAGGATAACCTTTTTACCGTAGTAAAGCAAGATGGTGAGAAGTGTTCTATGGGCCCTGGAAGGCACTATATCATCTACCAATCCCAAGAGACAAACCCGAATTGTCATGTGGATAGGGACCATTAATACCTCAGCGATGCAGGCAGTTACCGCTTCCTAGAATGCTCGGATCTGATTGCATTCCCAGAATATATGGTATGTCGCTGCAGGACTGTGGAAACACCGCCAACACTCTGGGGGGGACCGATGGGAATATACGTGCAAGCCTAACTGGAGTGTAGTAGGAACGATGTAGGAATTTAAATTGTATTAGTTTATCTCTGGCAGAGACCAGGTGTTTGAAGGGTTTGTCCCAAAGATCATCCCAATCCTCCCCCTGAATTCCCGGCACTTCTGCCTCCCATTGCTCTTTGCATTTCTCAATCGCCCTTGGGGTGGTTTTAAATAGCTCCTGATACGAGAGGTACGAGGGTATGGACTCCACCCTTTGTGTCCTAAATTGGCTCTGGAAGGCGTGCCTAAGCTGTAAGAATCTAAACAAGTGCCTATTCGGAAGCTCATGTTTATTCTTTAACTGATCGAAGGTTAACAGTTCTCCTAAGTTAGTTATGTCTCCCAAGGTCTTGACTCCCCTAACCGCCCACACCATGGGGTCAGGGTATCCAAGAAGGCGGGGGAGCTTTGAGTTCAACCATAATGGCGCTGTAGGTGAGTTACCCCTATAACTGGGATTCGCGAGCACACCAGCCTCCTCCCATGCCTTAATAGTAGCCACCATTGATTGGATGAGTGGAAGGGTAGAATGCACGCCTCTATGAATTGCAAATCGCAAAGATTCATACGAACCCAAATACGCTGCTTCCAAGATTGTTGCCGAGTCTCCCTCGTCAGATGTCAACCACCTATGGATGAAGACCATCTGACCAGACAGATAGTACTTCCTCCAGTCAGGTAGCGCTAGGCCCCCCTTGGATACCGGTTTTTGCAGGGTTTTAATTCCCATTCTAGGAGATTTAGGGGCCCACACAAAGGAGCTTGTAATCCCATCTAGTTGCCTGAAGTAGGAGTGGGTTATTGTTACTGTGGCATGCCTTTGAAAATAAAGGATCACTGGCAGAAGTTTCATTTGTATCAGGTTCACCCTCCCGATCAATGAGAGGGGCAACCTCTGCCAGGTTTGTGTTTTATTTTTTAGGAGAGGGAGCAGAGGTTGGAGGTTCAATTGGAAATAGTCTTGGGCATTTGCTGTCATCTGAACCCCCAGATAGGTGAAGGTGGAGACCCACTTGAGTGGCAAGTCCGGGTCTGCGACCTCCCTTGCCCTTACACCCAATGGGAGGATGGATGACTTGCCCCAATTTACTCTGAGGCCAGAGAAGGTAGCGAATCTATTCAATATATCTAGCACTGTCCTCAAAGAGCTAGCTGGGTCCCCCAGGAACAGGACCAAGTCATCTGCATATTTAACGCTAGGCATTCCTTTATGCTCCCGCTCCCAACCCGGATGGCTTGTTTGCCAGTAGATGCCCGCGGAGCTATTGCCATTGGTTCCATCATGAGCGCAAACAGGAAGGGGGGGGGGACAGGGGGCAGCCCTGTCTGGTACCCCTCCCTATCGCGAAGAAGGGGGATATCAAGTGCCCCAGTCTAACCGCTGTCCTGGGCCTACTATAAAAGCAATGCTACCCACTTCCTAAAATTCGGGGCCAAACCCATACATTCTAATACCCTACCCATATAGTGCCAGTCCACTGAATCGAAAGCTTTTTCGATATCGATGGATACAAGGATCCGCGTATCCGGGTCGGGAGCCGGTAATTGCAGGTGAGTAAACAGGTGACGCAGGTTCGTATCTGTAGACTTGCCAGGCATGAAACCGGTCTGGTCAGGATTGATCAGAGTGGCAGTCATTCCAGCAAGCCTAGCAGAGAGCAGCTTAGTTAGGATCTTGAAATCAGTGTTTAACAACGCTATTGGGAGATAGGAAGAGCACTCAAGGGAGTCCTTCCCTGGTTTCAAAAGAATCAACATATATGCATCCAGCATGGAAGGCGGCAAAGATCCCCCCTCCAAACAGGCAGCAAACAGGGCGTTCAACCTAGGGACCAAGCTCTCCACATTGACTATAGAGGTCTATTGGAAACCCGTCCGGCCCAGGGGCCTTGTTGGGCGGGAAGGAAAATATGGCCCGTTCTATTTCTTTAGTTGCTATTGGTGCATCAAGCAGTTCCCTATCCTGATCTGATAGCCTAGGAATATCTAATCCGCCCAGCAATTGATCTAGCGCCGTTCGATCGTAAAGTGGGATGGGGGCATACAATTCAGAAAAGAAGCTAATAAATTCAGATAAGATTTCAGCAGGATCCGTAGCCAGATCACCCCCGGCTGCCTGATAACTGGGACACTAGTAACGGGATGAAAGTCAGCCACTAACATAGCAAGTCATTTGCCATTTTTGTCTCCCTCTGCGAACATCGACGCTGCCCTATGACTGATTTCAGTGTGTGCTAAGTCTGAGTAACGCAGAGAGAGACATCTTCTGGCCTCCGCCAGTGCCAGATATGTTTCCTCCAATGGAGAATCTGAGAATCTCCCAGCACATTCCTTTTCAGCCTCCTGTAGTAGTTGGACCTCTGCATTGTGATCTTTCTTGGCCTCTTTTATAGCTGAAATGCATTGCCCCCTAAGAACTGCCTTATAGGCATTCCATTGAGTCCCGGGGTCTGCCGTACCTTCGTTCAATTCCCAGTAGGTGGATGTGGACTTTTGTATTTGGGTCAGCACCTGTTTGTGTTGTAACCATCCCGGGGAGATCCTCCATCCCCCCCCCCTCCCTGCCCTCCCAAGGGAGAGGGTCAGGAGTAGGGCAGAGTGATTCAAAACACCCCCAGGTAAATATTCAACCCCACTCACCAACAGCATCAGAGAGACATTTCCAAACACCAGATCTATTCTGGCTGAGGAGCGGTGTGATGTGGACAGATGAGAATAGCATCTGTCCCTAGGGTGCTTCCATATCCACAGCTCTGTCAAGCCTGTCGCCTCCACCCATGCTCCCAGGTCCTGCGAGCAGCTCCTGGAGGGGTTGGAGGCGTCCAACCCATCCAGGATAGCATTAAAGTCCCCCAGCATGACCAAGGGAGTCTTGGATTTTTTTTAAAGCTCTAAAACATTGCTAAAACTGTTGATAACAGCCTATGTGTGAATAAACACATAGGATAACATGATGGGGAGTTTATTGACTGTAGAAAAAACATCTGCAGCTAAAAACAGCTGCTGTAAAACAGTCAAAAAACGTCCTGTGTGCATGAGGCCTAATACTAGCAAAGGCGGATGGGTTTGCTTTAAAAATGATTTATTTCATAGGATTTTGCAAGTCAGGTTTGCCTAAAATTACCATGTCAGCACAGTCACTTGTATGTACAACATGCCTGGTAAAAAAAAAGACCATAGCTTTTCAAATGGTATGCTGAAACGCTTAGTATGTGCTGATCCTGTGTAGGGATTAATCAGTTAGGTGGTAACAAGATAGGAACTAAGCCAGGGAGAACTTGCCACTGCTGATCAACCCACTATACTCCACTTGGAATGTATTATCAAGTCTGAGTGGATTTACCTTTTTATTGTTCCCAAACATTTGTGGATGATATGCAGCAAAGGCTTGTTTTATAGCGTCTTGAATGACCAGTACTTATTTTATTCATAAAGGTGCATCTTTGTTGTAAGACTATTTTGTTGCTGTATGTTATGTTCATGATCAAAG
Organism: Glandirana rugosa; assembly: GCA_018402905.1. Classification (NCBI taxonomy): domain Eukaryota; kingdom Metazoa; phylum Chordata; class Amphibia; order Anura; family Ranidae; genus Glandirana; species Glandirana rugosa. The sequence goes on along the minus strand of BLSH010257947.1, from coordinate 775,514 downwards.
CTCATTAAGTTGATTGTTCTGCATTTGGGAGGGAACCCTTCTATGGTAATAAATAGAACGGTCACAAATTAACAGCTGATTTCCAGTATTTATGGAAATCTTTAAATTGGTCATTATGGTTTGATTCAATTCAATGTTTTTTATTTTTTTTTGGAACACAATATTTTTCAAACAAGCCATACAATCTTTAAATCAACCTCTTGCTGCAGAGTCCTTCAATGACTTGAGAAATTTGTACAATGTTTCTAGTGCTAGTGTTCACCCTGGAGATTATCACAGTAATGAGACTGTGATACACAGTGAATTATAGAGGCTGAAGACGTCAACTTCAGCTTGAACATTTACGCCACGCAGTCACTTCATATTAGTACCAGCCAAGATGTGCCTTGGACTAACTATTGACGAGCTTTGAAGCCATAAACATGGATGTTTTAAGCAATATTTTTTCCTTCCACTGTTTATCATATTATATATATTTTGCCATAGAGTTGGTTGTATTTATAACAAGTCATTAATATTTAAATCTGTTACCGTACTGTGCATAAGATTTATAGGTACAAATTCCGACTGTTTATACAGGTAGAATATATTTGAGATACTGTAGCTATATTTTTTATCAACAAATTGGGACTGTCTAGGAGCAAAGGTGCAGGTCCAGTCCATAGTATTTCACCTGTTTATTGTATCAAATAAAGTAAGAATGTCACTATATAAAATCTAGAGCAAAGTAGAGATGTACCCAGCAGCAGCTAATTAGGTTTTATCTTTCCTTTGCTGCTAATATGGAACAGTATATAATTAGGTTTTATATTTCCTTTGCTGGTAATGTGGAACAGTATACCTGATCAGTAGCCGTAGGTAAACTCTCAACTTTTTATTTTGAATTCTTATGGAAATATGGTTTGTGCATCAGCTTCACTATTTGTATAGCATTGATGAGCCAGATCACTGCGCAGAATTATTGATTTATTGTTCATGTTTGAATTCAGACCTGACACGGACCAAAAGACACACAGCGTTTTTGTGCAAATCCATAGAGAGCCGGTCAAAATCTCCTGCCATTGCAAACTGGATGCGGGGAATCAGCATCCAGTTTGTAATGGTGTGAATCCAGCCTCAGAAGTAACTTTCAAAAAAATTCAACAAGGTGTTGGAAACATTCCTCAGAGATTTTGGTCCATAGTGACATGATAGCATCACGCAGTTGCTGCAGATTTGTTGGCTGCACATCCATGATGAGAATTTCCCATTCCACCTCATCCCAAAGGTGCTCTATTGGATTGAGATCTTGTGACTATGGAGGCCATTGGAGTACAGTGACCTCATTGTCATGTTCAAGAAACCAGTAGTGAGATGATTTGAGGTTTGTGACATGGTGCATTATCCTGCTGGAAGTAGCCATCAGAAGATGGGTACATTGTAGTCATAAAGGGATGGACATGGTCAGCAACAATACTCAGGTAGGCCGTGGCTTTTAAACAATGCTCAATTGGTAATAAGGGGCCCAAAGTGTGCCAATAAAATATCGCCCACACCATTACACCACCACCACCCCCAGACTGAACCGTTAATACAAGGCAGGATGGATCCATGCTTTCATGTTGTTTATGCCAAATTCTGACCCTACCAACTGAATGTCGCAGCTGAATTGGAGACTCGTCAGACCAGGCAACGTTTTTCCAATCTTCTATTGTCCAATTTTGGTGAGCCTGTACAAAATGTAGCCTCTGTTTCCTGTTCTTAGTTGACAGGCGTGGCATCCGGTGTGGTCTTTTGTTGCTGTTTGATGTGTTGTGCAGTTGGAGATGGTATTCTGCACACCTTGGTTGTAACGAGTGGTTACTTGAGGTACTGTTGCCTTTATACCATTGACCTCTGACATCAACAAGGCATTTTCAATCGCTCACTGAATATTTTCTCTTTTTCGGACTATTCTCTTTAAACACTAGAGATGGTTGTGCATGAAAGCAGTCAGCAGTTTTTTAAATACTCAGACCAGTCCTTCTGGCACCAACAACCATGCCAGGTTCAAAGTCACTAAAATCCCCTTTGTTCTGATGCTCGGTTTGAACTTCAGCAAGTCATCTTCATCACGTCTAGATGCCTAAATGCATTGAGTTGATGTCATGTGATTGGCTGATTAGCAATTTGTTTTACCAAGCAATTGAACAGGTGTACCCAATAAACTGGCCAGTGAGTGTATGTATGATTTGTATGTAAGATCTCATTTTAAGGCTGGGTTCACACCTATGCGAATTGGATGCAGCTTACACCGCATCCAATTCGCATGCCACTTGAAAACACATTGTTTTCAATGTGTCAGGTTCACATAGGTGCGGTGCATTCGCACTCCGCATTGCACAGAAAACGTGTGCCTTGCAATGTGGTGCGAATTCCCAGCCTATTAAGTTCAATGGGAACACATCTGCCCCGCAGATGTGTTCCGCACTGAATGGGGATCTTTCCCCCTGCTCACGGCATTTCCCCCTCCCTCCCCTGGCAGCTGCTGCCCAGTGAGAACGGACAGGAGCCGCCGAACCATGTGAATCCTTCCTGAGACATTCCTCTTCAAGTTTTCAAAGCTAGTGTGCTATATTAAAACATCTTTTTGACCACAGCTAACATGCTTAAAGAAATTAGATACCTATTCTTCTACTGATTAAGGCAATATTGGGTAACAACCAGGATGTCTATTGGCAGCTTTACCCTTCAGCAGACACCCCTGGCCAAAAGATCCGTATTCAAGGAACAACCCTTTGCCAGAGGTGTCTACGGATGCCCTGGGCACAATAGATTATCTCTAGATTTGCCCACTGATGTTGGTTAATAGGGTCATGTTGCTTGAATCATATGTTTATATGGGTAACTTTGACTTGTGAATATTGGTAGAAGAGCTATTAGGACTAATAGGAGACGTCTTTTCTGGATTCTAGTTGCTGCCCTCTTTGCTAACTCTTGCAGGTCGGGAATGAGCAAGACTTTAATAAAATAATGTTTTTAAGCAGCAGTAAGTGTTTTCTTCTCAGAATTTTAAACAGTTTACATGTCCAACTGTTGTGTGACAGCCCTCATCTTTGGCCTTGACAACACATCATCCCATCTGAACCTAAAGGTGGAAGACTCGTATGTAGAATGGGATCCACTGGGTGGTAAATCTCAAGAAAGCAAAATCAAAGGAAAGGAGAACAAAGGCAGGTAGGTTGAAGTAAATGTCTGTATGCGCTGTTTGTGGTCATCACTAAAATTATCTGTGATTGTGAGAATATGTCAGTCTGAGCCATTTGTGTAAACAGATGCAGTTGTCAAAAGGTGTCACACTTCAAAAATCCTGGTATTTCCACTAAAAGAAAAGTAGGTTACTTTATTATAAGAATGCCTGTTCCTATTCATGAGACATCATTACTCTGTAAAGTTATGTTTTATATGAATTTGTGAATTTCATTTCATAAGGCTCTTACATCTATTTGTTCTATTTTAATGAAGAAATATGTTTTCCAGAAACAAATAGGTAAAATGTAAACACAACATACATAGTGATATACAGTCTATGTAAACCTAGTGACAGAAAAGTGTATGTTGTAGACTTTTTTTTAAAAAATTCTGAAACCTCCCTTAGCACAATGGATGTCAAGGCTGAAACAAAAAAAAACCAACACATAATCTGAAGTATACACAAACGGTATAATTTGAATATTAAGCCATGCATAGACAGTTCCTCAGAAGATACAAATGCTCACAAGCAAATTTTGGTATGTAAGGAACATTAGTATCTTAGTGGCTGGCTGCAGTAGACCAGTATCACTAGGGATTGGGTGAAATGCTTGCCTGATATTCTCTATATGTTTGATAATAAAAGTAAAATCTGACTTGGCTTTTCTGATTAGGCTTTTTCACTGGCACTGTCAATTCTGTGTATATGACTTGTGCAGGTTGGGAACGCTCACAAAATTGCATGGGCTCCTAACCTGTAAGCAAAATATGCTGCTCTTTAGTAGGCATGCAGGACTGCTATTCTTAATGGCACCCCCAAACATCAACAAATGTGGCATATGTTTGTGCTGCGCCAGATACCATGGTGCGAGATGATTTGAAAAAAGTCGGGGACTTTTTTCCCTGCGTTTCTATGGGTAGGGCAGCCCGTTGAAATCAATGGGTTATCTACACGCAGGATGCAGATGCGTAACCCTAACTTTAGAGGACATTTCTAAATGCATGTATTGATTTTTTCAGTGTAGCCATTCACATTGTGCATTTACCCGAATTTAGTCAATCAGCTGCAATTATATAAAATAGAATTCTGTGCATTCAGGATCCAATTAGACACTAAACACATGTAAAAAAAGACTAAACCTAGATGTAAAAATCTAAACGCACATAAACATGCTATAAAGCAGACATCTATATGCAGGAAAAAGTGATTTGAGAAGCACAAGCGTCATTTACACTCGCACTCCTACATTTAGATTTACTAAATACAGTAGAAGTCATCTGGGAAGTATAAATTACTTTTATGCCCCCCGCATGTAAATGTTCTAAACACGTAGTGTGATTGGCACCACTGAAAATCCATTACATTCATTTATATGGGTTTTAGAGAAATGTCTTACAAATGTATATGAGCACAGGTTTAACAGTACCAGTTTGAGTGAGGCCTAAATGTCTCAGACAGTGGTTTAGAACATATGGTACACAGAACATAAATGTAAATATATAAATGTGTAAAAGTACTACAAATATAAATAACATTTCTCTTTCGTTTGTCGACTGGCACAGCGACTCTTAGTACTAAGTGGGTTATACTGCCCTCTTCAGGAGTTTACTAGGCAGAACAGGCAGTTCTAACAGCAAAAAAAGAACAGTAACAGGCACAGCCCCTCCCAGTTGGCAGTCCCCACTGGCAGATAACCCCACACCCGGCTCTGCTAGCTCAGTTTTCTTCTGCCTAGTGCAAGGAGTTAGACCTAGGCTCCCTGTTGGGATCTGTGGTACCTCTCTGGTCCATTTCGGCTGTCAGGAGACACCAGGTACTCTCCCCAGCCGGCCATTACGCGCTAGACCGGATGCTTTGCGCTGGGTCTAACGTGCCAGACCCCGAACCGGACGGGGTGGCCCCGCGGGTTAAACGCCCCGCCGCCACACGCAGTGCGCCCTGGGACGACAGCTCCCTCCGGCCTAGCTGGGAGCGCGCATGCTGTCCCAGGTGGAATCACCGCCCGTCTAGATGGGGTAAGTACACCCCCTCCCCTCCCCCTCGGGGATCCGGGGGGCTGGCGGGTCCCCCCCCCTCCGGGGGGAGTGCAATGAGTGGCCCCCCTCTTCCTCGTTATGCCCCGTCCCCCCATCCCTCCGGGACCCCGCTGTTGCACCCCCTCCCCCCATGGGGGCTTCCAGGGGGGTATCTGGGGCAAGTCCCACCTCCCTTCCCCCCCACCTGCCTCGTGCTGCGGCGGTCGGCGCGCTCGACCACCATTTTCTTGTAGCCGGCCGCAACGTTCAGGCCTAGGGAGCGGCCGACGGCCATTTTTGTGTAGCTGCGGCCATGTTATAGTGGTGTTTGGCCTCTGGTGTGCATGGCGGCCATTTTCCCTGTGTCTACACGTGGACGTGAGGCCTGGGGGCGGTCCTGGCCCCTGCACGGCGCGGTTCTCCGCGGCAGCGGCTCTGGGCACAGCGGCAGTGGGCAGCAGGAGTGGGTAAAGGCAGCAACAGCGGTGGACAACGGCAGCAGGCAGCTCCTCTCCAGGTCGGGAGGTGAGTCCCTTCGGGGTGTCCCTTCTGCCCAGCCTTGCTCAGCTGTGGGGTGGGGGGTGCAGTGGTCTCCCGCCAATAGGCCTTATTTAGTGGGCATTGCCAGGGTGGGTGACAGTATGGCAGCCTATGCGGGTGCTTCCCCACCGGACCTCTCGGTGCCTGCAACTAGCACTTCAGGGGCTCTAGTAGACGCGATGTCGACGGTCCTGGAGACGTTTGTCTCCCGGGTAGAGTCGCTGTTGGACCGCAGGGACGCCAAAAAGCACCCCTTGCCCCCCCCTTCTTCGGGGGAGGACTCGGACCACGAGGGGGGCTTCTCCGTTGTGGGGACCCCCCTTGAGCTGTCGGATGGCGAGGTTCCCGACGCTTCTGATAGCGGGGAGGAGTCTGAGCCATCCGCTGCTGTGCACGAGAAGGCTCTTGTAGAGAGTGTGAGACCCTGCGATTGGACAAAACGCCGGGACCCTCTCGGAGGGTGCCCGTTCCCTTCAGGTCACACAGACAGGGCTCTGCGGCTAGGGTCTTTCCGTATGTGGACTTTCTCAATAAGTTTGTTTATAAGGATTGGGCTCGGCCTCAGAGCTCCCTTCCTATATCGAAGTGTTTTGCTGTGCGTTATCCCTTTGAGGATAAATTATTGAAGAAATGGGCATCACCCCCTGTGGTTGACCCACCGGTGTCCCGCCTGTGCAGGGTGACCACTATCCCGGTGAAGGGCACGCCATACTTTAAGGGCCCGGCTGACAGGAAGGCTGAGGCTTGTGTCAGGTTCCTGTTTGTTCTGACGGGATCGGCCATGCGGCCCGTGGTGGCTGCGGCCTCGGAGGTAGCCCCCATCCTGAAGTGGGCAGAAAGTCACGTTCCGGCAATCTCTGCCGTCCACATACCGGGCAGGCGGACTATCTCAGTCGTCAGCGTCTGGACCAGGGAGAGTGGTCCCTGCACCTGGATGTGTTTCAACAGATTTGTTTGAGATGGTGTGTCCCGGACGTGGAAATGCTCACGTCCCGTCTCAATCGTAAGGTGCAGACAAGGGATGCTTTTGTGGCTCCATGGGCTTGGTATCGACTCATCTATGCCTTTCCGCCTCTCAAGCTTCTTCCGCGCTTTCTGCGCAGAATAGAGGCGGAGGGCATTCTGACCATTCTGGTAGCTCCCGATTGGCCAAGGTGTCCTTGGTACGCCGACGTAGTACGGATGGTGGTGGACTTCCCCTGGCGACTCCCGCTTTGCGAGGATCTTCTGTCCCAGGGGCCCATCTTGCACCCTGCTTTACCCTCTCTGGCTTTAACGGCCTGGCTATTGAATCCCAGGTGTTGAGGGATCGGCGGGTTTCGGACTCGGTGATTCCCACCATGTTGAAGGCACGAAAGGCTACTTCACGGAAGATTTATCACCGCACCTGGAAGGCTTACATCGCCTGGTGCGAGGCCGGGGGTGGAACCCTTGTTCCTTCTCGGTGTCTCGGGTTCTGGCCTTCCTACAGAAGGGCCTCGACCAGAAACTGGCGTTGAGCACTATCAAGGGTCAGGTCTCTGCTCTGGCAATCTTTTTTTCAGCGTCCTTTGGCGACGCATTCGTTGATCCGTACTTTCATGTAGGGGGTTCGGCATTTCGCCCCCCCAGGTACGGTCGCCTTTGGCGCCATGGGACCTCAATTTGGTCCTCTTGGTACTTCAGAAGCCGCCTTTTGAGAATATCAGGGAGATCTCTCTGCAGTTGCTTTCGCAGAAGGTGGCTTTCCTGGTGCGGATGTCTGAGTTGGCGGCCCTGTCTTGCAGGTTCCCGTTTCTGGTCCTACACAAGGATAAGGCGGTCCTGCGCCCATTACCTTCTTTTTTTGCGGAAGGTGGTATCATCTTTCCACATCAATGAGGACATTGTCCTTCCTTCGGTTTGCCCGTGCCCGTCTCATCCTAAGGAGGTCGCTTTGCACTCCCTGGACATTGTTCGGGCCCTGCGGGTGTATCTGGAGTCTACGGCCTCCTTTTTGGAGGTCAGGCGCTCTTTTCTTTGTGGTGGATGGCCCACACAAAGGTTTGGCAGCCTCATCGGCCACTATATCACGTTGAATTAGACAGACGGTGACCCAAGCCTATGCGGTTCGGGGTCTGGAGCCTCCCTTCTCGGTCACGGCTCACTCTACCAGGGCGATTAGCACTTCCTGTGCTTTTCGACATCAGGCGTCTGTGTCTCAGGTGTGCTAGGTGGCTACTTGGACCTCTTTGCACACCTTCTCAAAGTTTTACAAAGTTGATGTTCTAGCATCCCCGGATGCTGTGTTTGGCCGCAAAGTTTTGCAGGCGGCCATGTGAGACACGTGTGGTTCCTCACCGAGGGTTCAGTTGGGTGTAGTTCTGTTGTTGTTCCGTTACCCACCTCTAATTTTTGGCACTGCTTTTGGACGTCCCACTTAGTCCTAAGAGTCGCTGTGCCTGTCGACGAACTAAAGAGAAAACTGGATTTTTTGACTTACCGTAAAATCCCTTTCTCTGAGTTCGTCGACAGGCACAGCACCCACCCCTCTGATGTTGCACTGCTTGATACGAACTGAGCTAGCAGAGCTGGGTGTGGGGTTATCTGCCAGTGGGGACTGCCCCCTGGGGGGGCTGTGCCTGTTACTGTTCTTTTTTTGCTGTTAGAACTGCCTAGTAAACTCCTGAAGAGGGCAGTATAACCCACTTAGTCCTAAGAGTCGCTGTGCCTGTCGACGAACTCAGAGAAAGGGATTTTACGGTAAGCCAAAAAATCCCATTTTTCAGGGACACAAAGAAATGCATTTCTCTACATTCTGCCCTTTTTATATAACACCTTTATGTTGAGTAAATTACAAAAACTGCAGCATTACTGTGGAAATGAAGCTACCAAATTCCAGGTTCAGTATAAGATAGGGAATGAAAGCCAACATCTAACTTGTTCCTATGGACAATCCTCCCTATGGGTTCTTTTCTCAGGTTTTGTGCATTTGCCTTATTTTTTTATACTTAACAAACCCACAGCTAATTAATAACCATTTTACTTGTATATAGCATAGTGTACAGCAAAAGGGCTTTCTAACCCATTGAGACAACTATTTAGAGCTTTTAGTCAGTATGTTTACAGCCAGCTGTTTGTTATTGGTTGACATAGGTTACTGCACACCACCACTCCAAATGTATCCAATAGGCTTATGTTTTCACATAAGGAATGTTTTAGAAGGTCTTATAGATAACATCTACTATACTTTCTGCTTACATTTGCATTTTTAATTTCAGTAAAGTTATTCTTACTTCTTCAGGCCATGTAAACACAAATGCTTAAAGGAAATGCTTACTCCGCATGCCTAATATGCTTTAAGTGTTCTTCAAGGCTCTGTGTGAAAGACTTGTAGTGAAGTAAACCCAGTACTGAAAGTGTTATGTAGGCTGCCAATGCTAATTTCTCTTTCTGAAAATGCTAGCTTCCTGATTACCATTCTGATCCAGTGGCATTAATTATTGATTTACTGGCATATAATAAGATGCAGATTAAGAGTTCTAACTTTACTTTCTACATACATGTTTAGAAATGGTGACTGAAATTATTGAAAAATAAGACTGCTATTTTTTTTAGCAAAGTGTTACTAAACCCACAACAGTAAAATCAGCCTGTATATGCAGCATAGCATGCTTGTTATACTCACTGTGGAACTTAAGGGGTTAATCCCTCTACATTATGTAAAAAGGCTGTTTTATCCGGTATGCATAGATCCTTCCCTCCTGCACTGTCTATCTGGGGGAGACCAGCTAACACAGGCAGGGTAGCTGACCTTCACATGCTCAGTTGTGTCTTTTATGCTGGAGAGAACATTTACTAGTTCTCAGAGCTAGCCAGGTCACATGATATTGACATCACACATGTGGGCGTGTATACAGGCAGTAGTGGAAATCTCCTCCTACCTGAACTCTCAGCACTGGACAAACTGTGCAGTTTATCATGTAACCATGGTATACAGGTCATCCAAAAGGGTAACTTAACTGCGGTGTTATCTTTCTCTCAATAAGGGCCTTTCACATGGGGCAGACTCTGTCAAGCGTATCCACCTGCTCAGCAGAGCATCTGTCCGCTGTTCCCATTGAACAGGCGGATGACAGGTCCGTGTCCGCTCCACTTATGTAGAACGGACACAGCTCGCTGTTCTCTATTGGGAGGTCGAATGGAAATGATCCTCCTGTCTGTTTCCATCCCACTATCATCCAATCCGCTAGATCAGGGATCTCCAAACTTTTTAAACATAGGGCCAGTTTATGGTCCTTCAGACTTTAGGGGGGCCGGACGTTGGTATCAGTGGGAGGAATAGTACCCCATCATTGGTATCAGTTGGAGGAATAGTGCCCCATCATTGGTATCAGTGGGAGGAATAGTGCCCCATAATTGGTATCAGTGGGAGGAATAGTGCCCCATCATTGGTATCAGTGGGAGGAATAGTGTCCCATCATTGGTATCGATAGGAGGAATAGTGCCCCATCATTGGTGTCAGTGGAAGGAATAGAGCCCCATCATTGGTATCATTGGGAGGAATAGTGTAGTGTATCAGTGAGAGGAACACTGCCCCAAGGGCTGGATAAAGGCTAGCAAAGGGCCACATCTGGTCCCCAGGACACAGTTTGGAGACTACTGCACTAGATGGATGAGGAATGGATCCCAATCGATCTGTTTTTGGATCGGATCAGATGCAGGCGGGTGTAAATGGACTTATGTCCATTTAAATCCACTTCCCCACAGAGAACAATGGGTGGTCCGATTGGGTCCGCCTGAAAAACAGACAGGTGGACCCGATCGGTCCGCTGGTGTGAAAGGGACCTAAAGGCTACCTTTAGGCACAACTTTTTTGTACCCAGTAAAGATTTCTCATTTAAAGAAGAAGTAAACCCTGATGGGTTTTACTTCCTCTTCATTCCTCATCATTACCCTGCAAAGTAAAAGCATAATAGGCCAATATGCATCGCATACTAGCCTATTATGTGACACTTACCTGCATTGAAAGCCTGCGATGTCCCCTCTCCAGGCTGCGTCCGTCTTCCACCCCTCTTCCTTCCGGAGCCGCGGACTCTGGCTCTGTGATTGGGCAGTGCCATGTGACGTCACTCCCGCACGTGTGCTTGGGAGCCGCCAATCGCGGCACGATCTCGGTGAAGAAACAGCACAGAGATTATATTACCTGTAGGTTAAAGTGGTTATGAGTTGACAACCACTTAAATTTGTTCCTTGTCAAAACAATTACAAAGTACAGTGTTAAGCCTGGTACATACCATGAGTTTTCCCCCACCCGCCAGAACGCTTCGATCATTGCTCTCAGCCATTGGCTTTGAGCGCTGATTGGGAGCCGGTCACTGCATGCTCGTCCGACAGAAGCCGACCAGATGGCTGCCATACACTTGAGCTGAATGTCGGACAGTTTTTATTGAACTGGCCGATGTCACCAGGCATTCGACCTGAGTGCGCAGGGCTTTATTCTCAGTTGATGCTATAGTCCTTATTGCCATCAGTAGTAAACCACATTCTCAATAGGGTTAAGTTAACACCTGATCTTTTTGTATGTGCATAATGCATTACATAATCAAATCTTCCAATGTGAAAATACCTTTAAAAATATAACATGACCTTAAAGACAAATATTTCTGATGCCAAAGTTGTATACTCTAGCAACAAAAGGTTTGGATTTGAACAGACTGACATATTCCCTGTTTTAATCATATCGTCAAAGTGTTCCATTACTCTTCATTATCAAATGTCTCACCATTTTGCCTATTTCTGTTGTCTGACAGTGGCCATGTTACGTTGAAGAACAATCCCAGGTGAAGATAATGTAGATATGATTAGCACTAGGAGTTCTTGCTGACTTGCCTGGTTTCTTTAGCATACAACTGTTTCTAACCCTAGATTATTTTCATTAACACTTCACATAAATGGTCTGGCTAGCCTCGTCTTGGATCACAGAAAGCACCCATCTAAAGACTGTTCTAATAGTGCAAGATTTTGTTTCAGCTGTATAACCTGTATCAAACAGCTATATCTATATCTATTTGTAAGTTATCTTGTTGTTACTACTGTAATAGCAGAGACAAGAAAAGGTAGAAACAACAATGAAAACCTTTTAATGCAGCGGGGAACCCTGCAAATCCACTGCGGATTCCCGCATCGCATGTCTCCTGGCGGCAGTTCACACTGCTATATGCGAACTGCGGGGAGTGTCAATAGAAAGCTAATGACGCCCCCAAATCAGTTCACATATCGCACTGCGAACTGCAAACTCGCACAGGAATCGGATCGCATGGGAGTGAACAAAAAAAGGGTCTTGTGCGAGTTTGTTCTGAATGCGATGCGATTTCAGCTATACTATCTGTATGGCTGAGATCGCATCGCATAGAGATTGCATGTGATTCAGACTGCAGTGCGGTGCAAATCACATCCGATCTGGCCGCACGCAGCAGTGTGAACCGGCCCTTAAAGAGAATTCAGGTGTCTACATGTATGTTTGTTTTGCTCCAGGTGTGACTGTAAACATTTTTTGGGAAAGGTTAGATTATATGTGGTGATAGGAGGAGTACGAGAAAGAGAAATCATTTTTGGTCATTCTGGCTCAGTAGAAAAATATGTTGAATAACAGATTTGTTAAAGCAGAACTCCGGGATTTTCAAAAAATCACCCATTAGTACACCCCCCTACACTGAACACTAAACAGTTATTACATTTGTGAAATGCCTTACCATTGAAGAGATATGTCCAATTTAATTTACAGGAAGTGCTCTCTCTAGTTTAAATGATGATGCACCATGTATTTAGCTAGGCTGGCTCTGTTAGAGAGAAGAGGATATGATGCAATCACTCTTCTGTTTAGACTACATTTCCCATCAGGCTTTGCACATTTCAGTGAATGTGGGAGGTACACTAGCCTGTACATGTAAATGTGAACAAGCCCACTTCAACATGAATCACGCCCCTCATTCTTCATCCAGGCCACTAACCAGTGACACAGCATGTCTTCTCTCCTCTCCAGACACAACACGAGATAAACATATTGCCCTTACTTTTTTATTCCTTACTGATCTGTACACACATCCCATAATGATATATTATACACACTGCACTCTGCTGTAATTGAGATCTTTCTAGCAGCAATCAGTGCTGGTATGGTGTATGAGAACATCCCTAGCCGCACCACAGAAAGAGTCGGGAAGTTTTACATCGGAATGTGGCATAAGTAAATGTTAGCATGACAAAAACACAAAAAAGTGCAGCGCTAACTTACTAATCAATAACACAATAATGGTGGAACCCGCTAATGTAAGGAAATCTCAATAATCTTCAATATTACCACAATACCTACCTCTGTGATATGTAACATCACATATAATACACATCACACTGAAAATAAGACATAAAAATGACTGCAAACTTTGCAGGGATGGTGAAAACCCCCCCCCTACAGATATTTGGCAGTGGACGGTGCTGATTATCAGTGCCCACAAGTGCAGTTTATTAGTTCCCATAAGTGTGGTCTCATCAGTGCCCATCAGTGTGGCTGATCTGTGCCCATTAGTGCGGTCATACCAATGCCGCTTATCAGTGCCCATCAGTGCGGTCATACCAGTGCCCACCAGTGCCACTTATCAGTGCCCAACGCCTCTTATCTGTGCCCAGTGCTGCTTATCAGTGCCCAGTGCTGCTTATTAGTGCCCAGTGCTGCTTATCAATGCCCCCCAGTGCTGCTTATCAGTGACCACTAGTGCCACATATCAGTGCCGCTTATCATTGCCCATTGCCGCTTATCAGTGCCCACCAGTGCCCAACGCCGCTTATCAGTGCCGCTTATGAGTGCCCAGTGCCGCTTATCATTGCCCATTGCAGCTTATCAGTGACCACCAGTGACCACCAATGCCGCTTATCAGTGCCGCTTATCATTGCCCATTGCCGCTTATCAGTGGCCAACGCCGCTTATCAGTGCCGCTTATCAGTGCCCATCGCTGCTTATCAGTGCCAATCAGTGCGGTCATATCAGTGCTGCTTATCAGTGCCGCTTATCAGTGCCCACCAGTGCCCAGTGCCGCTTATCATTGCCCATTGCCACTTATAAGTGCCCACCAATACCCAACACCGCTTATCAGTGCCCATTGATGCTTATTAGTGCCCATCAGTGCGGTCATACCAGTGCCGCTTATCAGTGCGGTCATACCAGTTCCCCTTATTAGTGCCCACCAGTGCCGCTTATCAGTGCCCAATGCCAATTATCAGTGCCCAGTGCCACTTATCATTGCCCATTGACGCTTTTCAGTGCCCACCAGTGGCCAGTGCTGCTTATCAGTGCCCACCAGTGCCACTTATCAGGGCCCACCAGAACCCAGTACCGATCATCAGTGCCGTTTATCAGTGTGGTGGAGAGAAAGGGAGCGGTGTTTTCACATAGCAGACATGCCAGGCATACCAGGAATTCCTGGCATGCCTGCTGCACCGCTGTAACTTATGATCCCCAGCCCCGCATTGTAATAGACAGAACAGAGCGCACTGTTCCAATGCAGGTATAGGAGGAGAGAAAGATCGGTGTTTTTACAAAGCAGACATGCCAGGCATACCAAGAATTCCTGGCATAGCTGAGATCTCCGCTCTGTTGATCAGAGGGCGGGCGGGGGCTGTGCTGGCAGGGAGGAGGAGAGGAAACCACCACTATATGCAGCACAGACTGGGGGCTGTGAGACCCCCATCACCCACTACAGTGAGCAGGGCAGAAATACAAGTCCCTGCTCGCTGTTAGAAAAACTACAAGTTGGCGTGTCAGACTGATGCTACCAGTACAGGATGGAGAGGCTCCAGCGTTTGTGCAAACAGGATGTCATAGGGGAATAACGTTTTTTCAGAAAGTTCCGCCAGGCTATTGCAGAGGAACTACAGAGCTCAGCAGAAGATGGATGGCATATTTGGTGAAGGTAGGAGATCAGCAACAAGGACATGGAAAAAAGTTTTTTCCCGGAGTTCTGCTTTAAGGATTTATGAGTAGTGTGTTTTCTATTTACACAAAAGCAGATGGTTTATCACTTTGTGTAGAAAACCCCAATTAATGAAGTGCCCAGAGATGTAATGGAGACCTCCAATAATTAATAATGAGAGGCTACAGGGTCATTTAGATAGCAGGCAGATAGCTATGAACATAAAAAATTATACTGTCATAAGCAATAACTAAACCTTACCTCAGGCTCAGTTTTATAGTTATAGAGGCCCCATCGGAGGCAGCAAAGTGTAATGTAAGACCAAAGGCAAAACTTTTTCTTTCTTCATGTGGATAAAGTGGTGAAGAGTTAGATCCACTGTCAGGTTTTTATTGCTGCCTGTGTCCCCCGTAGGGAGATTCACCCTCTCTATTTGTCCTGATTCCTGGGAGGGAATGAAAGTGAGCGTAAATCCAAATCTTTGATTTGCCACCAAAGCAGGAAGAGAGGGGAAAACTTGCAATGGACACACGTGTTCACATGAAAACAGTCAAGAGGGGATTTTCTTTAAAAATAAAAGATATGCTCTCACTTGCTGTTGAGTCTACAGGACAGCAAATAAAGGGACATCTCATAGATGGCAAAACTGTTGTTTTAACCCCACTACTCTGTGAAAATAATAATAATAATAAGCTTTTGCCTAGATATACTTTAAAGGGGTAAGAAATCCCCTACTTCTGTCACCACCTTATCACATTTCAATGTAATGTAGCATGGGAAATATAAAATACAATGCACCATCATCTCAGTTATTCATACACATGCTATATTCATATTTATTTTATGTAGGGTCTGGTGCAGCTAAAAATACTGCATTGATGATAATTGGAAATATCCTGCAAAAGTGGCCTTACTGCACATAAGGGAAATAGCGTTATTATAATAATCTATTTATTATGTATAGAAACTGTTGCTAAGTGTTATTGTGGAATACAAGAAAACTGTATGCCTGATTAAAGAATTGGTTGGACTTTTAGATGATGTTAAAGGAGAAGTGCAGGATATAAAACAAAAAAAAAAACCACATACTTGCTTACGATGCTGCAGCTGTTGCCCACAGTGCTCTAAGACCGAGAACTGAATGATCATGTGACCACTGATCACTGAGCAGAGAGCAATGACTTTCAGTCATTGACTCTCTGCTTTGCCCCTCCATCGCTCACTGGAGCACCGGGCTGGGGAGGGCGTGGGAGCTGCTGGCTCTCAGTGGCACTCTGAGAGGCTAAGCCAGTCACCGGTCAGGAGTGCGGGTGGATCCTGACATTATTGTTGAGATTCCTGCAGAGCCTGGACTGGCTCTGTGATGTCAGCCGACAGCAGACATTGCAGAAATAAGTGCATTCCTGTGACCCTCATGAGAAGTATGGCCAAAAAAATGTTGGCCATACTTCTCTTTTATCCTAGTTGTTTTGTAGTACATTATGTGCATGCACAGATGGACACATTTACATTGATCTGTTTGAAGATACAGATAAAGCCGGTCACATTGCTCAAAGATTTTATTTTTATAACTGACACTTACTTTCTGTTATTCACAGAGAAGCATGGACAAATTGCAACCAGTTAGCCAAGAAACTAAGCCTTCATTAGTTCTGCCTGCAGTTAAAGCCTACCTAGATATCCCAGACTCACATGACCAAACCTTAATCCTAAAGTAATTAATTGTCATTAAGACTGACTCAGAAGGAAGCTGCTATTCTCTGACTTCTGAACTAACAGAACTAGTCCTGGAACAGTGAAGTTGAACCTGTTCAGATTTGGTGCAGGTGATGTCACTGCTGCAAATATGAGAATGACAGCTTCCAACAAAGGTTCCCCACACAGAGATTTTGCCTTGTAACATAGCTTGCTTTCTGCTTTATATATAAGCACATACGTTTTGAACAAGCCATGCACCTTTGCTAATTACAAAAATACCAATAAAAGTGCTTTCTTTTATCTCTGATAGGCTGCTGGATTATGTTTGCTGGAAACTGAATTTCTTTGTTTTTATTTTACTTTATGTGTGTGCATACATCAATTATGGACAAATGCTGTAGTGTCTGGCTTAGTTTAACAGTGAAATTAAGATAATATTTCTTGATCGTACAGCATAGGGCACAAACTTCTTCAGATCATTATGACTGGGTTAAATGTAGCTATCTTCAGGTAATTGGACACTGACAAAGGAAGGCTGCAGGGACATTGCCCTATACTGTATAACTCCTCCCACTCCCATCTACACCCAGTTTTTTGCCTGTGCCCTTAGGAGATGGGTCTCATCTCTCTACAAAGGGAAGCTTCCCTTCTTCTAGGGAGGTTTTTCTCTCTCTGGATGATTCTTTCATCACTTGGCTGCACCATAGTACTGCAACTCTTCCTGCAGCTTCCTGATTGGTGGACTCCTTGGCAAACCATTGGTGGAAGTTGCAGGAATGGCCTGTAACTTTGCTTTGCACTGGATCCTGCTCTGGGAGCTCCCCTTGGCCCATAGTACAACTTGTGGAGTTACCTGCAGGGTGCTTTACCGGTCCCGAGCTGATGTGTGCTTGGTGCAGTTCCCAGACTCAGAAGACCCTTGGGGATATGCCCATTGGGGAGGCTATTATTTATTTAGGGCCTCAGTACCCTCTCCTCTGTTGGTCGCTCTCATTCTGACTCCCTGCCTTCTTCTTAAGATTCAGCCTTGCCAGCTTCATCCTTCCTAGAGCGGAATTTTCTGCCATATTGTCAGAGTTCATGGGCACAATTTCCATCCTTTTTGAGACCATAGACAGCAGGGTTCACTTTGACTTTGAGCCAGGCACAATGAAAGAGGAGGGGGTGTCAGCTAAGGTGCCTGCTAAAGACATCACTACTAAGCTATAAGAGACCATTGCTATGCTTGTTGAAGTTGTGCTCTCTTTTTAGTATTGGAGCAGCCTGAGTCTGCCCGTCTGAAAGTAAAGTGAAGCCTGAAAGAAAGTTTTGAGCCTCTAAAGTTCCATACACCAGTTAAGACATTTTTGGTCCATGAGCTGGCAATTTCTTACCTTAACACGACCCTCACAGTCCCCATGGAGGCTATCTTTACCTTGGCGGGCCCTGCTGCATAAGCTATGGTTGTTTCTATGGCAGTCTTTCAGACCATTGCTGTCTGGACTAAATGTGTGGCCTTAACTCCCAGCTCCTTCCTTATGGATCCATACAGTTGTGTTCAAAATTATTCAACCCCCACTGAAATTGATTGTTTTGGTCGGTTTGACATTGATTATGATCATTCAGTCATCCTGCTTACAATTAAATCAAAGAGGCACGTGTAGGTCAGACAAATATAACATAACATTTATAATGAAATAACCACAAATGTGTTTTCTGAGCTCACATCATTATCAGTTTTATTCAACCCCCAAGTGACATTCAATCTTAGTACTTAGTACAACATCCTTTTACAGTTATAACAGCTTTTAAACGTGAAGCATATTTTCGACAATATTGACATTTTCCTACAACATGATTCATGATTCTAACTTACAGTGAACCCCCAACTTATTTTGACTATTACTACACTCGAGTCTTTTGTGTAAACACCAATAAAGTAATATTTACAATACAATATAAACAGACTGGATGTGCACGGAGAAACTAAATTAACATTCGTCCTACTGACTTACTAGTATTAGTTACAGTTTGGCTGGTTTTGTTAGTTAAAGTCACCCCCAACTTATTAAAACTTGTGTTGACATACCTAGGTATTCCTTCCTCGACCCTCAATTCCGGTGTGTAAATCAGGTCTGTCGTTACCAGACTTTCTGACGGTA